>VXBO01000661.1:58132-135404 GCA_013400135.1 Rhinoptilus africanus
AAGCAGTGTTTAGAAAGATGAATGGAAAGAAGCACCTGATCGTCTTGGTTTTTTGTTGTTTGTTTTTCTTTGTATACATAATGTCTACCGAGTAAGTAAAACTACTCAAAATTTGTGAAAAAGATATTTATATAGAATAATTAATTTCATTGCAGGCAAATCAGAAATAAAATCAAATCAGCAAGCAGATCTTTTATTAACCGCTCACAAAAGTTTATCCTGAGCTCAGAATGACATATGATACAATGACTTCTGCCATTATTTCCTCTTGATTTACTTGCAGTGTTTGGTTTCCTGAAGCTTTAAATCTTACATCATGGTTTTGCAATCACTTTCAAGTCAGCATTAATCAGTATTCCTGCCAAAAGAGGAAGTCCCCCACCTCTGCCTGCTCATTACCTGATTTTGTGTGCACACTGGTTTTGTTTTAATTGGGATCAGTTCACTGAGCTGCCAAGCAGACTCTTGGGTTAGCACAAGAAGCAAGAAGGGGGAATAAGTGGGCACTGGTTAGGGGGGGGCCTGGGAAGGGAGGCAAGTATTACTCTGCCTTTCTCTGGTAATACTGATTTATGCCAGATTAAAGTGATCATACAAGCAACTACTAGAATCTTGACCTCATTTTGACTGACATAGTAGAAGCAGAGAAATAGAACGTTACAGATTAGTATCCAAATCCACAGATTCATGTTAACCTAAGCGCTTCAAAAAACAATTGAAGTCTTGCTTCTTGAGAGACCAATAAGATACCTATGGAGAAATCCCTTGTTGTTCTCCTACCTTGCTCCACCAGTGCTTTCACTCTCCCAGGAGTTCCAACCCCAATATGAAACACACCTTTCTCCAACATATTCATCTGTTCTTTGATCTAATTGGAAAAGAGAAAGATAAACCATAGTTAAAAAAAAACCACAAACAAACCCAAATGATTGTTTTAAAATTTCTCCTCAAAGAGCTGGACATAAGTTCAAGATCTCATAGTATCTCTTTCTAGAATACGATCAAGTAACAAATGCTATTCATTTTTTGAACTGTGAAACTGATCTATCTGAGAGAAAATTTAAGAAATTAAGTGTGGCCAGCAGGTGGAGGGAGGTCATCCTCTCCCTCTGCTCTGCCTTGGTGAGGCTCCACCTGNCTGGGCATCACACTTCTCGAGAAGTTCAGTCATTTTCAACTTTGAAAATCTGCTATTGCACCAACTATTTCTGCAGGTGAGAACAGTATCCTTCCTTCAGCATTTAAACAAAGTCTCTGGAAATATCTGGAAAACTGACAAAGTGAATTAGCTCTAAACCCCGTCAAGATGAAGACACTGGAAAAGGGTGAAATAAAGCAAGTGCCATTTGTGTGTTTGGCAGTACTTATATCAAAGGCCAAACATCTGCTCATTACTTCCAACATCCCTAAAATTTGTGCTCTCCGACAGGTATGGATATTGGGTACTCAAGCACCCAATTGGCAGAATGCAAATATGGGTGCCGGTACAGTTTGCTTTTACAAACCTGTATGTGTGAGCCTTCTATTTAAACAGGCAAAAGCCATTTGAGTGAGGACCTCAAAGGAATGTGGAACATCTTTAAAACACAGCACACGCATAAGCATCTACATTCTGCATAGGATTGCATGAGAGCCACTAGAGATGTTTGTCAGTATTTGTCAAACTGCAACAATAGGTTACCAAAGGAAGCTTTACCTAGAGAAAGGAACACTCTAATGAAAGGAGCTATTGCTGAATGCTTTAAAAAGAAAATGGTACGACACTAGTTAGTTATTCAGTTGTTCTATCAAAA
Organism: Rhinoptilus africanus; assembly: GCA_013400135.1. Lineage (NCBI taxonomy): Eukaryota > Metazoa > Chordata > Aves > Charadriiformes > Glareolidae > Rhinoptilus > Rhinoptilus africanus. The sequence continues at coordinate 59,926 of VXBO01000661.1, forward strand.
TTCCCTTGCAGCTTTCTTACCTTTATGTGCTTTGCAAACAACTTGAGAACTCTGCAGTCTCCTTTGAATGCTGTCATTGACCTAGCGATAAAAAAAAAAGAAAAGGAAATGCAAGCATCAGGGCTGGGATTAAGACCACACAGAAGGAAAGCCAATCTAGCTGGCATTTCTCAATTTGCTTGAGACACACAGTTCCCCAATGACCCCTGCTTGTACTTTGAACACTGTGTACATTCTTGTTTGGTACTTGATCAACAGTGATCAACAACTGGACAAACACAATAGCAGACATCAGTAGGGGGCAATATTGTTTAGATAGCTTTTCAGACATTAATAAAAAGTTACGGCCTGTGTTTTCACAGCTAACTTAGTTGAAAACTGACTGATCACCAAATTGTAATTAAAAAACATCTCAGTTACTGAGATACAGGTGTGAGTGAACATGCGCATGCGTGCACAACAAATGAAAGATCTGTGTATGGACAAAACTCTATTTTACAGCATCTTCCTGCAGTGTGGCTGCTGGTAAAACCTAGGCTGCCACAGTTGTTAGTTACTGCAGAGATTGTCCAAAATCCAGTTAACCAAAACCAATCTGTCTAAAAACATGACTTGTTTTTCTGACACTCCATTTTGGCACACGCTAACTATTTTGTGTTGTGTATTAATCAAGCAGTACTTACTGAATGCCATTTAAGACAGCTTTCTCTGCACGTTTTTTTGCAGTGCACCAAATTTTAGATTTTCTCTTGTGCAAAGCTAAAGGTTTATATACAAGTGTGTATATATAAAAACCACCTAAGTCTCAGATGGAAATACCCGCATGCAGGGGCTAAGCACTCCTGGCACATCTGCTGTATCTATGCTTCTATCTGAGGCAGGGAGTCAAACTTCCCAACTCTCCATCTCATGTTGTACTGACAAATAACCCCAGGAAACGGGATCAAGGCACAAGAGACAGTCATGACATCTGTGAGGTATACATTAATTCATCAAAGTCATCAAGACTTCTGGAATAAGAAGGGGGAGGACAGAAAAGGGAAAAAAAGAGGACAAGGGACACTGAAAATCATCATCTCTGCGCAGCTGTTTTGCCAGCCTGAGCCAGCTGAGAACATGGACACGGACCTGGAGGCCCTCAGGCCAGACACAGTTGTTGGCACTTGAGGCCCTGGAACGCCATGTCCTCATTGTCTTTGGTGCAAAGTCACGATTTCTCGTGGTGGATCGTGATGCTTTATGGGTTTACTCCACTCCCAAGTAGAACATGTTGCATGTTTCCCCCCACATTGGTTACACTTTATTTTTGGTTTTAAATAAAAATAGCACTTCCATGCAACTGAAGTCCTAAGTGTTACTTCAGTCTAAAACCAAACACCACACTCCCACAGTTTAAAGAAGCAAGGGATATTGCATCAGTTTGAGTCAGTGAATTTGTTGGCTAGCAGAGGACAGTGTCCCAGTTTTGCCTTTATGTCTGTGGTTCCAAGACAAACCCTCTGACTGACTGCCAACCTCAACATAACATTTGCTATCGACATACTTGATGAGTTCCAAGGAACGAAGGGCAGAACTGCAGATAACCAGCATCACCACCGACTTCTTCTCCTTGTGGTTTTTACGGAGTTTTGCCCACTTAGGGCAGACTGCAATGAAAAAGACCGTGTACACACACAAAGTACTACATGCCGCAATTTTAAATTACAAGACTACATGATGAATGGTAGCCAGCAGCAAGAACACACATACTGACTTCCATGAGGTCTGGATCTCTGGCAACACTTTTACATTTAGTCATGGCTGAGAAATTGGAAAATAAAATGCCCAAAATAAATAAAGTACAGAAATATCACATAACTGAACAAATTAGGTAAGCATTAAGAATCAATGGTACGTAAGATGAGAAGTGCATTGTCTTCAATTGCCACTTACAGTAATTTGTATCAGAGAAAATCAATCGAAAAGATACATTTACCAGACCAGCAGTTCTATATAAATATATATAAGAGAATAAATATTCTCTTGGTTCATGTTGGTGGACAGCTGCAGAATTTTTACTGCAAGATAATACATACGCTTACTTATGAAGCCACAATAAATTACTGACAAATAATCCCAAGCAATTAAAAGAATCTCTAAAACATTTTGATACAAAAAAGTGATAGAGTAAAAAGGCAGAAAAACAAGACCTGTCATGAAAAAAAAAGAAAAAACCCTTAAAGTTATTAAAATTTCATAATTAAAAATATTTGGAGGTGCAGATAAAAACTGCAATACTATTACGTCAACAAATTTTTTCATCCAGCTTTAATCTCGTTCATCATTTCAACTCACTTTCTTTCAGGTATGAAGAAAAACTGTGGGTGAGATCATTGGCTGGCAAAAAACAGGAATCTGAAAACATAAAAGAGAAAATACTTCCATTGATCTATTTTTAACAGCAAAAGGAACACATATTTTTTCAGCATAACCACTAGTTATATTGATGAATTCGCAACTGTGGTAAAATCCACCATCAAAAAATTATCGTTTGTGAAACAACGATTAATGTATACCTCATGTACAAGAAGCTTTATATTGGATAAATCAATGATGGTAACATCTCTCAACTCAATTGCAATTCCCTTCTTTGCTCCCAACATGAAACCTTGAATACAGGACTGCACAGGTACGATCACATATTTTAAAACAAGTTTTCATATGTCTTTGCCACAATCAATCAAAAGCCTCAGCCCAAATGCCTTACAGTTAATCTGATAGACTGGTCTTCCAATCTACCTATGATGGAATAAGTTTTTAGATCACCCAAAAAATTCATGCTGTGTAAATGCAAGAACATAACAATTATCTACCTGTAAATAAGTTTGTTCCTCTTTCTGGCCTTTCACATTGTGGTAATCTACCTAATTATATCAACCCTAATGGTAACAGTTACACTGCATTTTAACGCTTTCCTCTTCCTTCATTTCCCACTGAATGCCTAGCTTTCACCTGGTCACTAAGTAAACCAGTAAGTCGCAAAAGCACTCTGGCAGACATGCCATTTAACTTTAAGCTTCATGTAGAGGCAACAAAGAAACTTTGGAAGGCCCTTCCTTTCTCCAGCATCTATATAGAAAGTCTAAGTTCTTAAAACGGCGATTAAAATTACATAGTCTAAACAATTTCTCATTGTTGTTAAGCGTCCTTTGCCTGATGGAACAATACTGTTCCCTCAGAGCATCAACAACTCTGTCTTCAGGGACCCAGGTATTTGTCATCATTCTGCACAAAGAACAGGACCTCAGGGTGCCTGTCTATGGAATGAGATGCGTGCTGATATATTTTAACTAAATTAAGGAGGTTCCCTTACAGACATTATTGATGTTCACAAGGACGGTGCACTGTGCTAATGCTGGCAGCGTCAATCCATGACTTCCATTGGAACACAGAACACAGAGTGTGACAAGCATTTTTTGTAGCTGATTCCTGGCTGAATCAGCTACAAAATCAGCTTCCAGGCTGAAGTCCCGCCTGTGTAGTTTCTTGAGTATAGCCACTCTCCATCTCTGTATCTTCCATTTAACGAGCGTTGTCTTGCTAAAAGCTTTTCATTTGCACTAATCCTTTTTATTAAATACAGAGATTGACATTTACTGGGCATTGAGCTCCAAAGGGAATGAACGTGTACAACTGAAAGATCAGCAGCTGATTTACTTTTAAAATAATTTTTAAAAGATGCACTTGACACTGGTGGGGAAGGGCAGGGACTACCCTTCCATAAGCACTTGGTGGCAATAGGAGAGCTCTTTACACCTGCCATGGGTCTTTCCTCACAGTAGTTAAATATCTTTGCTGTTTTGCTCTTCTGAATACACTGTCTCATTAATGACTGAACAATCCAAAAGATGGTTTCTAAAGGACACGAGCTGCAGTCACTGACTTTTCACCAACAGTCCAGCAGAACTGGAGCATTAACAACAATTTTAAATTAAAGTTTCAGAAAGGGGGCAGGGGGGGAACACGTAGCTCCAGACTGCAGCAAGAGACCATGCTGACTGCAAACCTGACCTTCTGCACTGTGTCAGTTAATGAGAACACACAAGTCCAAGTAGTTGCTTTGACATGAATGACTTGACAGCTGTAGAAGTTCGTAAACTTCTTGGCACTCCAGGCCTCCAACTCCCACCAGAAAGAGAAAGAAAAAATATCTCCATCCAACCCAAGAGCCAGTCCATATGGAAATGGGTGAATTCACTAGTCCAAAAGGCTCTTTTAATAAGAAAGAAACCAAAGCAATTTATTATTTGCTAAAAACTCTAAAGGTCTAAAAATAGTTAAAACAAGCTTTTCAAAGCAATCTATGTGGGAGTTCTCCAGGTTTTCTTGATTCAACAAGAAAGCTGAACTTGCCCCATAGCAATAAAGAAGGGTCAGCCTAGAATCATGGCTGTTAAGGAGGAGCATATTTATCTAGAAAGCCAGGCTTAAACATTAAAAGAAACAAACCACTGCTGGGCTAGAAGGCTCCTATATTGGCCGCAGGTGAGCAATACTTCAAGACGTATCAAAGGTGTATGCAGGTTAGTTACCAGGCCGTTTGCTCTTCATGAGCACTACCAACAAAAACTGAACAGTGCCTACAAAATGACAGTGCCTCTTTATCTGCACAGTAAGAGGCAGAGAAATTCAATGTTGCCTTCATCCCCAGTGTAACCTCCAACTGACAGAAGCTAAACCTGCTCTGTCCTGCTTTGCTTTTTCTGCCACTGGCTTTTAACTGGAGACAGAATATGGGAAACCAAGAGGGTCCTTGTCATGAATAAAACTTGGTCACTTTACACTTGGATCAAAACTATCTCATTTCATACCACCCCCTGAAAAAATACCGCGTTCAACATCTCACAACCACATCAGAATGATGTTTTATTATTTCTTTGTCTACTCCTGTCAGCCCTCCTATTATGCATCTGGATTGACTCAAATAATCCCTGAAACAAAATACATTTTCACTCTCTCGGTTAGCATTTTGGAAGCTATTATTAGGAATCATACAATTTCTATTAGAAAAGTAAGCTCCTGAAATGAATACTTTACAATAAAAGGACACATTTAAACAATGTTTATTTTCATTTATGTAATTCCAAGAAACCTCACATTTATTCTGAAGAAAATAACCTCTATATTTAAACAGCAAATGAATATACAGTATAAGAAAGTACTTCCACAAAGAAATACAACTCAAAATCTGTCCCTAAAATCCTCTTTCTTCTGCAGAAAAAGAACTCAACAGTAACACCAAAAAAAACATGTATATATTACATATAGGACAAGTTACCTGACAGCTTTAATTCCTCTATTTCAATCACTGAACGGTTTTCACCAAAATGTTGACTAAGCAGATTTTGCAGATCTGCAGGGACGCCAGGTTTTGGAGTGGATTTTCCCAGAATATCAGAAATTTTCTTCTAAAAAAACAAATAAAATGGGTAAGTATGGCATTTCTCTAATTTCTGCTCTTTGGCTAGCTAACAGCACTGTAAATAAATGTTCCTCCAGAACTTCATACAGTTACATTAGCTTAATTATAGCTTAATTAGAAAAACATCTTACAATGGGACAAGATTCCCTGCATCTTAAGTGGGAATGCAGAATTCAGATGCAAGTTCAGATACTTCGATGAGATCATCTGTGAGCCTGAAGACAAAAAATCTTGTGCACTCACCTGAAATGCTGCCATAACAAAACCATAACTGAAAGCTGGTTTTGTGAGTTTTGCTATAGTTACACTTAAATATCAGTTTGAAAATTCAGGGTTTTGTCATTATTATTCTTAAAGTATAAAACCAGGAATTGAGTGTTCATATAAATCTTGGTTGTATTTTGATTAAGACAGGGTAACTATCTTTTGGAAGGAATGATGGTTAGCTATGTTCACAGAATACCATGCAAGTGTGATGAAGATGAGTTAAAAGCTCATAAAACCAGAAGTCAAGCAGAAAGAATTATGCAGCTGCTTTATTCTTCCAAAATGTATAATTTTTAAAACCAAACTCATGATTTTTAGAGCCTGGACATGAGTTCATAATTATTGTGTTTTATGTCTTAGAAATGTTAGCAAATAACACGTCTGAATTTTCACAGAAGTGAAAGTGTTGCTGTATATTTCCCCATAATTAAATGGGTCATGGGGGTAGAATAGTCCAGGATTCCCATTATCTGAATGATCTGCCAACATTTAAGAAAACAGCAGATTTTCAAGGCTAGAGCCAGCCTGGAGAGAACGGCAATAATGTGAAGCCTCTCTTGTTCTCACTGAGAAGTGATTCATTTGTGAAAGGCCAGCTCAAAGTTTCTCAGCTGCGTAAGCCAAACTGAACTTGCCTTCATCAGGACGCACAGCAGCATTAGCCTAGAAGCGAAAAGGAGCAGGAGAGCGTGGTTAGGATGGAGCAATAGCATATGCAGCTGCACGACAAAGCAAGATTTCACAGATGAGGTGGGCCTGGGGGCATTTTTGGCAGCTTTGGAGGGGTGGTGGGTACCATCAGTGCAAGTCCATCAGGCTAAGGTCGGGGCAGCAAAGATCAATAGGAATTTTGAAGAGAGCTATAGCAGGAATTTCAATGTAGGGGACGGATCTTTTTCCATCCCTCTTTCCCTCACTCCATCACAGCAAGCACTCCCTCCTTCTCTTCCATTCCGCACCACTCCATCTTCCCCTCTTTCCCAGTACACCCCAAATACTCCCATGACGGCAGCATAAGGGGCAGAAGGCTGAAAAGGGAAGAGTCCTACAGGGGCTGCTGAAGCCACTCCACCCCGCAGCAAAGGCAAAGTAAAAACCTGCCTCTCTCAGCTGTCTGCCAGGTTGGCCACTGCCTCTTTCACCTCTGCTAAAAGCCAGCTGTGTGTCTGCAAGACCCCAAAGGAATCTTTGACAGTGGGATGAAAAACTGGACATGAGCCAACAATNGATATGAAGTGCTTATGCTTTCCTCTCAGCCTGCCTTTGGCCTGGCGCAAAGCCCTCTGCAGTCCCCAGATGACTTTCTAGTGGATGTGTGTCTGTTCGGCAGGTTTTTTAGGTGCCTGAATCTGCAGCATTCATTCCCAAGTTTCACCCTCATTTAGCACCATTGCATTTTTCTGCCATGCAACAACTGTCTTGCCAAAAAATGACCACAGGCCAACTGCAGCACACACCTCCTTTGTGTGAGGCTCACAACCAAACTTCTTTGTTTTTCTTCTTATTGACCACGAAAGCTCTTCTTCAGCCCCACAACTAGCCTCTTAAGTGACCCACATTTGGTAACCTCTGATTTAGCAGATAGCAAGACAGAACTATCAGGCTCATTTTACTTGGTAATTCAGCTTAAGGTGTCGTTCCACAGGATCATTACATCATTCATTGGGTCACTTGGTTCCTTCAGGAGAATTATGACACTCTAGAGGGGAAAAGCCTGATACTAATGAGAAATTCCATAAGAGCAAGGGCAAGGACACCTGAGCAAACTCTCTTCCTTGAAGGAGAGCTGTGGGGATATGTTCCTCATGCAGGAAGTGTTATTATTTTTCTTCCAATTCATTCCAGATGCTTAAAAGCAAAGGGGTTTATCCCTCCGTTTTCCTTATTTTTGGAGAAAGCACTTTGTTTGGAACCCATAGATCAACCTGATAAATATTTCCTGATGGATTTTTTGACAGGCTATGTGTGTCAACTGAGTGGCCTAGCTCCACTGAAACCAAAGGTGTAACTAAGCGCCTATTGTTTGCCTGCGAACGGGATCTTTTTGTTAGGTCTGGTTCACCAATCTCTGTCATGGGATGCCTTCGATCTGGCAGCAGTTTAACAAGTACCGTGGTCACTTCTGCCAGAGCTGCATTTAAAGCTAAATCCTACTCTTCCCTCTTCCCATTCCCTGGATGATTAAGATGCCTGGCATAATATAAAAAGGCCACCTCTCAGCCCTATGAGGGAGAGAACTATTTATAGTCTGTCCTGAAAGACAATTAACTTGCCTGGTGCCATATAATTTCCATTGAAACTGCAGAGTGTGTTTGTTGTTGAGGGTGAGGATGGAGCATGGCCAGAGGGACAATACAGAGTATTTATTTAGATATTTATGCTACGAGGAAAAGAATGAACAAGGATAGTTCTTGTCTCAAAAGACGTAACAGCAGCTGGAGCCTGACCAGGCCACTGAAATGGGGCAGATTCTGCAGCAACTGAAATTCCACCTTCCTCTGATGCAGTTACATTTTCCTGGTGTACAACACTTGCAAGTGGGGTGTAGACATATCCAGCTCTTGAGCAGAGTATAGACACAATGCCACAGTTCAGGTTGGGAATGGGTATTTTGAGTGAAGTCAAAAAAGCAGGAATTTCTGTTCTTCTCTAAAAGAGGTTGCAACATTATGACCACATTACTTCTTACTGTTCAGTTGTCCCAATTCTGAATCTTGTCATAGCACATACACCCACTAGAACATTCATACCTTCTTTCTCCTCTTTGCCTTTACAGTGCTCTCTTGTTTTTCTTCAGGCTGATTTAGAAAACACTCCGTAGGCTGCAAAGCACATATTAAAAAAAAAAAAAGGTAAGAAAAAAAGATTCCACATCAGATATCTGATCACCTGGGGAAAAAAAAAAGTCACCAAAGGGAGGTAAGAGGGTAAAGTATAATGCTGGCTTAGGGAAAAACAAACAAAGTTAAGCTTCCTTGCCTGTAGAAGGGATCAAAGTCTTACAGTTGCATATATCCAGACTAATTTTGGAATTGAGATCTATGTTGCTATAACCAAGAGGGGAATAAAAGAACAGAAAATTGAAATGTACAGGTTGTAGTCACAATTCCATAAAATGGTGAAAAGCAGGTTTCGAAACATGTAAAAAAATTAAGACACAGGAATGAATAAAACCTTTCACAAACTTTATATTTTTAATCTACATTATTGTGATTTTTTTTCTAAACTTTGCCAACAGTGCTCTAAAATAACTGTGTCTAAGGTCATCACAGTGAAAGGTACCACTGAACTGGGCAGGAATAATTGGAAACAATCATGCTCTGGATTTCCTTTTACACTTGTAATGCAAAATTTAGGAAAATATGTTTCAAATTTGTTCTGCCCCATTCTTACTTTGTCTCCTCATAGCAGACAAGGTCAAATACACACAAGAAAACTACATGGCGCATTTCAGAATAATCTTCATCCAACATGTGTTGCTATTATTAGCCTTCTTTTGTGCCTGAGTGAGCAGGATGAATTGGTCCATTTGTCCCAGAGTCCCTGTTCACGTAAATCAGGGTTAGGATTTGTCCTTAGCCACCTAAAATTGCCTAAAATGGAGGAAGAGAGGCACAGGCTTTCCTTGTTTTGAGCGCAGCAATTTGTTTTTCTTTTGCCTTCTTAGAGACTTTCACTTCATGGAAACACAAATTAATCTACTAAGATGGGCTTTAGAGCTTAATAAGCGACTTGATGAAGAGCAATGGGAAAACAGGCTGAGCTGTAGGAAATATCTCCTTGATACTAAGATGCACTTGGCTGGAAAAGTTTGCTCCTGTGAGAAACTGTGGAGAAGTCTCATCACATGGAGCATTAACAGCTCAGGAACAGCAAATCCAGTAGTGGTCCCTGAGGAAAGCCTGGAAGAAAAGTATCATCAGGAAAGGGAGCCCAGTCAAAAGTCAGAGAAGCTGCTCCTCTGTTCCCTTGCAAGGGCAGCTTCAACAGGGCCAAGAGGGCCAAAGGACAGGTAACAGAAGTTCAGAGTATCTGAGCCTTCCTGAGCCCTCCTTGCACTGCCCCCTTCCTCCTCTCTTAACAGAAGGACATTTCATGACAACTGGTACTACATGACCCTACACAGCACCTTTGTGCCTTTCCAAGCCCACTCTTGCATTCTTATCAGAAGCATTTTGTGGAGTTTAATTGTTTATATTATGCCTACATTTCCCTTTTTCTTCCTATTTCCTTACCTAATTTAGCCATAAAAAACAGGATACCACCATGCTTAACACAAACAAATGACCTATGGCTTTCTCCTGCTTTCTATGCTGTAATATAACCACAGCCGTTGCACTTGCAAAGGCAGGAGAACTGTACAGAAGTGTCCCTAAAACTGGTTGAGGTTTGAAATTATACTTAGGAACTACCAGAGAAGATCTGGCTGGGGACTGGCTACAGCCAGCAAAGCACTCTAGAACTAGGGCTGGAATAGAACGCAGCCCGGATGAATACTAACCCAGGAAAAATTGTGATAGGCACCGTATCTTGCCTCAACAACAGGGATCCGTCCCTCTGATTTTCTCAGGTATAAACAGATATTATTTTCACCAGATATCAAGGGAAAAACTGCAAGTAGAAATTCGCTTCAGCTAACAAAATTGTCCCAGGGTTAACATAAGCTTTTTAGTTTTATTTTTGGTTTGTTTCTTTTTCTTTTCTCTGTCCTGACTCTGATTCAAGTCCTTTTAAAACACCATCATACATTTCTTCGTTCCTATCCCTACCATTAGCATTCCCAGACATTGTGACTGAAACAGACCTACCCTCTGCCTTCAGTTCCTGCTCTGCCCTCACGCATCTCAGCTGTCCATAGATACTCAAAGACCACTTACCAGGTGTTTTAATCATAAATCTCATGTTCAACATCATATTTTATGCAGAGAACAAGCTTTGGATTGATTTAGTCACGCAATACTATGAAGTAATCAGAAAGTCAGAAAGAACCTGAACAATTTCCTCCAGTAGAAAGAATACGACGGTTCCCTATCCTAGAAATCGCTACCACTCTTTCAGCATATTGAGAAATGCCACTGATTCACTTCAGGCCCATTTCTCCCTTCACATACATTGTGAACTGTTTTACATAAATCTTCAAACACTCCCAGCTTGTATCTGCATGAGAAGAAAATGAAGCCGTGCCACAGAGCTGAAAAATTTTCTCTAAAACGAAATGAAATTTTCTCACTGATAACCCTTCATTCAGATGTTTAAAAGTATCACCAAATGCCATGGCTTCATTTTTGAATGCAGTATGTAACCCTTTCAACAACAACAGAAGCACACAGCAGGGTTATAGTCAAAGCCTTGCTTCCTCAGAGAAGCATGTTAAGACCCAAAACTATCTGCTTTACAACAGCATATATATATATTTAGACATAGTATACTATTATCCCAGCAATCATAAGTCCACTTTACTCAGACATTGAAAATAATGCTATAACAAAAAGAGAAACTTCATGGTAGTGAATAGCCACAAACTTACACATCTTCGATGATCCACAGTCTAAAATATTTGGGCATCTGATCTAGACTGAGCTTCTGACCTGTATCCAAATGTTATCTGCCTACCTACGCATTCAATAGCTCTTTGCATGCCACTGTTAAGAAAAGGTCATTTGCATGTTTTTCTTATGCAAGACACAAAGCAGACAACCTACTGGTTTTTGACATGACTCCCTTGTGCGCTGTGTTTTTATGCTATTTTTACATGGAAGTTCTTAAAATGCAGAAAACAGGAAATTTATGTGGAGACCATTAATTTATTAACTAAAATATCATAAATTCCTTGTTTATTAATCATAGGCAGAACATAAAATATTTCCTGTATTATATTTCCTGTATTATATTTCTAACAAACTCTTTTTTCTTTACATGTTGCCAAGTTCCTGCAAATTCATATGTAGAGTGAAAATATTGTTGCATGTGTGTGAAAGTTTACGTTCTAGGTCAGACATATACTCTGACTTTTGGAGTTTGTGACAAAGTAAACGTATCAACACAGTAAACACATCAACACATTCAATTCAGATTGGAGGTGAATTAGCCATTTCATTGTAAGCCTGAGGACAGGCTGCAGACTAATGTTTGTAATTCTATGTGGTTGTCTCCTGACTGGCTTTAAAATTCCAAGTCCACTGCAGAACAGCTTCCAGCCTGTGAATAAGGCAGGGATGAGTAAAATGGGTTATGTTATATGCACCAGAACAAAAAACTACCAGCTTTCCATAAATACATCTGATTTTGCAAGTATTTTGCCTTAAAAGACACGCGATTATACATCCATGACAATGATCTCCTGTAAAGCATTGCCTCTTGGAATTTTGTGGCTAAACATCAAATTACCTGATTCCAAAATGCAGGCTGATACTCTTTATATGACCGGAAGAGCTGTGGCAGGTGTTATGCTACAGTTGAGTAGTGCCAGTCCACCTTGGCAGGATAACCTGTATTTGCTATCCTTTCTAACGTTCTCATAGAAAAAGCAAAGCAACTCCTCTACACAAACTGTCTTAACTTAGTTCTAAATGCTAAAGTGATGATAATGGCGATAAAAAGTGTCTCCACCAGCATCCTTGGCCCCCAGTAGAGCACGTTCAAAGGCAATACAGCTTTCTTTTGTATTGCTTGGTCCTCTCTTTCCTAATCAAAATGTGGAACAAGTTCAGACTCTTGGCTTGCTTCACCTTTGCTCTCCTTGGAAATACCCAAAAGCACAGTAATTGCTACTGTGTTGTTTACACTTCTGCGTTACAAAAAAAGAACATCCCTGCAAACAGTTTTCACTTGGGCAACTGCCCAGGCATCACACAGGGAATTTACTATTGACTTAGGGGTCAAAATTAATATCCATAACCTCAAGGAGTGATAGCTTCCAATGTCATTTCAGCTCTTTGACAGCCATTCAGTTGATTCACGTTTAGGGTATACGGAAGGCAGAAGAAATTTACTTTCAAACAACAGACTTCAAATCACCTGACCTCTAGATGACTGTTTTGCTCAGGTTGGGCTGAACATGTCTGTCAAAGACTTCGCTGCCTTTTCTGCAGCATACACCATGTAATGCTGACAAGGCAGTTCTCACTGGTTTTAAACGAAGCTTTTAGTAGTGCAAGGCTATGAAAATATCAGTCCATGTAGACCTAAATTCTTCTTCCTTGCACTGGGCACATGCTTGGGTAGAGATGCTGCACAACATTTAAATACAGCTTTCAAGACCTTGTGTGGGCAGGGAAAGGGAAAAGATGAGAGGGGAGGACAGTCAGTACCACCATCCAGGCTTTTATCACTAGACAGTCACTTTGTAGGAGATCATAGAATCGGTGAGGTTGGAAGGGACCTTTAAGATCATCAAGTCCAACCATTAACCTGCCCTGATAAAAACCCCTTCTAAACCATGTCCCTAAGTACCACATCTACCCTTTTCTTAAACACCTCCAGGGNGCCCACCAACACCCCCAGGTCCCTTTCTGCCAGGCAGCTTTCGAGCCGCTCCGCCCCGAGCCTGTAGCGCTGCTTGGGGTTGTTGTGACCCAAGTGCAGGACCTGGCACTTGGCCTTGTTGAACCTCATGCCATTGGCCTCAGCCCATCAATCCAGCCTGTCCAGATCCCTCTGCAGAGCCAACCTACCCTCCAGCAGATCAACACTCCCACCTAGTTTAGTGTCATCTGCAAACTTACTGAAGGTGCATTCGATCCCCTCGTCCAGATCATTGATAAAGATATTAAAGAGAACCGGCCCCAGCACCGATCCCTGGGGGACACCACTTGTGACCGGAAACAAGACCGAGATGCGCCTGGCAATCTCAACTCACACAAACAAGAGTGAAGTTAATATTGAAATGTACTGAAACTTTACCACTTCCAAATAAGGCAAAATAATTTAATAAAAGAATCTTATCACATGAAGAGATCAGACAAAGATTGAAGAAACGTGTCCCTTTACGGAATGAGACAGGACTCTGCTTCCCTACACAGTATCATCTCTGTGCTCTACAGAATTGCTAAATTTACAAACCTGTTTTCTTTTCTTTGTCACAGCGGGTTTGGAATCCAAATCTTGACGTGTTGCTGTCCTGCTATCACTTGCTTTCTCAGTAGCTTCATCATCTGAAGGATCTAATGAGGAAAAATAAGGGGTTTTGTTAGTTTTTCAAATCCATCTCGTATCTTTGCATTCAAAAATACTACAGTCTCAAGACCAGCAATAAGCACAGTTGTAATAGAATTTTTTATCATTTTAGAACAATGGTATCTGAAATCTATTCTAAGAAAAATCCCGGGTTTCCTCTCCTCTCCATAGTATTACATCTAGCAGGCAATATAGTTCTCTGTCTTTCTGGAATGCTGCACAGTTGGAGCCAGCTGCAGCATGACAGGTAGAAATACCTTATCTTTCCAAAACCCTCCCTTGAATTAAGCTAAGCAGTGAACAAAGCAAGAAGCTGTTTTTGATAAACTACATCTCGACGTCTCTCTGCAGTATTTCAAAACAAGTAAAACAATCTTGGATCCACAGCACTGCATTCACCATATATAATTACAGACCTATCTCATTAGACCCCAAAACAAGCAATAGCACTGGTACTGAAGACTAATGGCATCACGGTTCATAGGATCACTGTAAAAATACATCTTTCTTGCTAAGTTTGCTGATGCTCCTTTCAGAATAAGTCACCTCCTCCTACTAAAACAAGTCTTGCAGATGAAAGAAGGAAAAAAATAAATCAAACCAAACACACGCAAAAATGCACACAAACCCCACCCTAGCCGCCATCAAAAAGCCCAAAATGCTGTACTGACACCAATTACCTACAAGAGAAGAAATTACAAGATTGGCATAATGTCCTTTTGTATAAAAATATATGCAAATATTTTCTGCAAGTACATTTTAACTGCGTGTCTCTTACTTCTGTAACAATTAGGCAAAGGCACCATTCCCAAAGTTAAAGCACATTGTCCATGAGACTAAAAAAGGCTTATGTTTTGAAAGAAAACTACTTAAATTAAGATATTTCTATTCATTCTCTTCTTCATCTCTTATCTACAGTGAGACTTTCTTGGAAAAAAAATATCCACAGCAACAGTTCCCTCTAATACTGCTGTATTAGTGCTCAAGGTGTAGTATTCAAACACAGAAGTTTCTGCTGGGGACAGAATTACTTCCCTGATCATTGCCAGAAGCATTATCATCCATTGAACTGAATAATTAGAACTGAATAATTTCAATTTCTGTATTTCCACCCAAGAGGTACTTAGTCATTGTTGCCATCTCCAGTATTCTGAAGTTGTAAATTGACAGCTTCAAGATTCATTTATTTATTTTGAATGAAGAGGAACAGTATGACTTCTTAAGCATTGCCCCAAGTATGGATGATATAATTACATCTATGCAATCACTAGCTGTGAGCAGAGTAAACTGATGGCCAGAGAACATGAGAGAGAGAGAGAAAAAATCAACTATGACTGATACTTACTAATTCCATGTTGAAACAGGTACCTATTGAGAAGAGGTAAGTGAAAGGCTACATGAAGGATATGTCAAAGAATTTAAGTGAAATGTGAGTAAAAGGATAAGAAAGTGGGAAAGGAATCTTTATTTACCCACAAACGCAACTTTATATATTACAGGGCAATAAGGCAGTGGCTTTGAAAATCCTAATGTGACAGAACAGGCGACAAAATGCGTACATATTGGAAAGATACCATCTTGTGACTTCCACTGCTTTTCCCACTTTGAAAAGCTTGTGTAACAGTCAGCATCCTAGAGTTGGGTTGTCACAAATGTTTAAGAGTTTAAAAAAGTTTGGGAAGTTGAAGAAAACCAATGAAAGTTTTAGCAGGCTGGATGTCATCTGTCATGAAATCTTACTTGATACAGATTAGATTCCTGGCAAACTGCAAGAGCTTTAGAAACAGAGCAGCAACTGAGAAGAGAATCTGTTTTCTGACCAGTACAACTAAGAGACTCCTAAGTGAAGAATAAACATGTTAATGAACTTAATTCAGACAAAAACAAACACCATGGAAGAAATGAAAACACTCGTTGGCTTCTCAATGCAGGATGAAGACATATTCTGAAATCTTAAATGGGAACACGCCAAGAAAAGACCTTGCTTTCTAGATGTTGAGTAATTGCACATATATGTGCGCCAAGTAGACATTGCAGTTCAGCTGGCCTATTTGCTTCCTTCTCTTCACAAGCACAGCCATCAAAATCAGCAGGTGAATGGACTGTGGCCACACGACTGCTAGATCCCATGTGGGGTGAGTGTCTGCTGGTAGGGGAAGAGCAGGGATGTCACCCCTGGCAGCCCTTTACCAGAGGCTAGCTGTAACTTTAAGCTGCCCCTTAAGCTGGTGCTAAGTCAACCTCAGAGGACACTAGGTGGCCATCCATTCTGGGATCTCTTCTCAAAGGACAGGAGCAAGGGAGGTGACAAGACTAAATCGCAGGCTTACGTGTACACTAGGAAATATATGGCACTGATCCCCATGAGTTGCCCTTATGAGCTATTTTCCCTCTCTTCTGAGAGACAAACTGAGCTGATTGACTCTTCTTCTGAGCTGCCATTTGGATGATGAGCAAGAAGAATGAGCAGCCATGCCCAGTATGACTGCCACTTTTGCTAGAACATCACTGTTACTGTCCCAAAAGTATTGATCAGACATCGGCTGAAGGTGAAAAGTTTTCTGGGAAAGTTTATTGGCCAACAGAAGTAAAAATGAGAGAGTATTCCAAAAGTTTGTGAGACTAACAATTCTCTTCCTTATATGATAGCTCAGATATCTGTCAATCTACTGGGTTCTTCCTTTCTTTTGTCCTGAGGATGTCCGACTGCTCCTGCACCATATGCCTGCTCCTGCACACGAACAGCTCCTTTCTTGGCCTATTCCTCTCCAAAGTCACTAACCACATATGTCTTACGGCCACTTTGGAATCTCAAAAATCAAATGATACTTCATTTGAGGAAGCTGAAAAATTACATCATCCAGTATACTCCTGAAAGTTTAAAAGGTTTCTTGGCTACTCAGTGTTACCACTATGCATTACCATGAGTTTGTTTCCCTCCATATCACCCTTCCTCTGGCAAATTTCTTGTCCTGCATTTTGGTGGAGCAGCTTCCGTGTTTGAGAATCCATCACCGACTTTTGTCTCTTCTGTCCTGACTCCAGAGATACTGGAGGAGTGACCAGCTTCTACACACGCCAGCTCCACACCCCCAGGGTCCTCGATGCATTATATCTGAGCAGGCTGTGAAGCGATGATACAAATTAAGTACATCAAAGAAATCATAACTAATCACCTCTTTGTCTCTCTTGCTTTAGTCCCAAACACCTATTCCAAAGTGTACCTGTGCATGTCTCACTGAACTGAATTGCTGAGCCAGCTCTTTGTCAGCATATTTACTTCACATTGGAAATAACAAGAATTACACGAAATATTATCAGGGGAAGCTGCCTGTGATCTTTAAGCATTCCGTCTTAAATCCCACTTGGCATGCTCTGAAAGGCAAACAGGAGTTGTCTAAGTTTTAAATAACCTCTTCTCTTTCTCATAACTAAAAGACACACTGCAAGCAATACCAATCTAAAACTGGACAAATGGTTTCCATGATCTGAAATAGCCTGACAATGTACCACCTGTTCACTGCCCATCTGAGCTTTGAACTGCCCTTCGTGATGCAACGTCCTCTGCTTCCAGCAAGAAGTGAGAGAAGAGGGAATCAATGTTCAGCCCCAGGCTCGCAAAGATCTCTGGAAATAGTTCAAATTTGAGCATCTTTATGCAGTACCCGAGTATCTTTACTTCAGCAGAACTTTTTATCTGTTCCAGAAACTGCCACTCACATCCCAGTTGACACAGCAGCTAGTTTTGAGCTGTGATTGTTTGTGACACCACGTCAGCTCCCGTGGTGAGGTTAGCATTTTGTTGTGAGCATCAAAGTACCACAGGCCAGACTCTGCCAACCATGCTCACATTAAACAATGTACCTTCCTCTGCAAACAGTTACCTCGATGTCAGTGGGGTTACTCACAGAATAAATCATAACTTGATGCCAGTAAATACAGAAGCACCCAGCTCACACATCCCAAACACGTCTGTATCAGAGCAGCACTGCTCGCCCTGCTTTGAGATGTCAAGCTGCCATAACAGGAGAGCACACAAATTCTTCCTTAATAATAAGTTGGCACAAATGCAGAGCCTAATTGATTAATACAACGTTGACTTTCATCTTCCTCGCAGTGCAAATGAGCAGGCAGGCAGGCGCTGACAGAATACGCTGCTGCAGGGGTGATGTTGTTCAGCGCAGCAATCCTCTGCATCTGCTTTCCTGCCACACATGGACCTTATGCAACCACAAGGTCAAAGACACCTGAACAGTCATGTAATGCTCTCCATATAGACAAATAAATATTAATTCCACAGCACTTCATGTTTTGTTTTTTTCCTTTGTATTACATCAGCGACATGGCACATGCTAACAGGCTTCTCAGTCATTAGGTATTTATATTCGATTTTATTTTGAACCATGCTGAAATGGAAAAAGTCATTTATGCTTAACACACACACACACATATATGAATTAGACTTTCTCATTTATGATATTGATCACTACTTAAAATCATTCAGTGCAATGGCTTCTAACTTCTTTCAAATTTAATACTGATATATATACATATTGATGTACTTAGACATATACTAAATATATACATATACACACACATATTAATACATACACATGCCTGCATGTTTATACACATGCACATAAATAAATAAGCACATAGATATTTAGATAATTTAACAGGTTCCCTTTAATCATCACCTTTATTAACTAATATATTCAGAAGGAACGCACATTTGCTTGGTTATTTATACTAGTATTTTTAAAGGCAGACAAGACCTTAATGATACAGGAGGTAGTGATGCATGCTTTGATGTAAATGCAATTTTGATCGTATAAAATAGATAGTACATACAAATTAGTGTTTGCTAGGCTGATTCACCATTACTGAGACTTCCAACCTTCACATGCCACTTGTCTACTCTGAAGTGATTAATAAAGGAGTTATAGTGACCACAACATAAATAATTAACTCTTTTAAGGACTAAGGCTGACTGAAAAAGTGAAACTCTTCTAGGTAGCATACCCCCGAATGCCCCAAAATAAAAAGTTACAACTGAAAAGGAACAGAAAATAATCTTAAAATTCTTTGGAAAATGTGACTTGTGGTGCTAGCCAGCCTACAAGTGAAATAAAGATAAAGGAACCTCACAGCAATGATGGCAGCTATAGGAAGTTCCTCACAGGAAGAGAGGATGAAGAGAACAGAAGGATTTTTTTGAGAGAGAAAGGAAGCACAGTGCTTAAAACTCTTCATACTACAGGAACAATGAACATGTAACTTAAAAGAAATCTCAGAATAGAAAAATATTCTTTTGTGTACATGCCCAATGATAACTGAGGGAATAATTTCCACTAGGTTTTTGTTTTTATCTGGAAGCTATGTGAGATCAGACATCTATTTGGTATCCAGAAGACCTCCAGTGACACAGGCCAGTACAGGGCAAGTTCATTTTCTTACCAAACTAATCTCTGTGATGGAATTTGGAGGGAATCTGCCACATGCGTCCACGAGGGAGACTCCCTCAACTTTTATTTGACGTATTTGGCACTGCCCAGTCAGAGGCACACTCCTGGTCAGAAGAGCCCCTGGGTCTGAACAGAAATCCCTGCTTTCTCCTTTATCTTCTCATCAGGGCTACTTATCAGTACTGAACCAGAATTACTTACAAGAAAACAAAGTTTGTATGTAATTTATTATTGCCAATTTTATTGCTCCCTCCTGCTTTCACCCCCCTCCTGCCAACTTCCATCTTCCTCTGACTGTTCTAAAATTGCCTCATATCTGAAACCAGACTTTAAATAAGGCCTCTGTATTCGGATTTTTAACAAAAAGCCCTGTATGATGTGGAAATAAGTTTTATATTTGCTATGCTCTCTTTCTAGTTTCAGTTACATTATAGGAAAGTATGTGCTTGTAGGTGGGCATGGTTCATTCAATTTGGGCATGCTATGCTGGATTAAATTCAGGCTGCTTTGCAGGCTGTTTATATTTATTGGTTGATTAAACAGTACTGATCTGTGTTCATTAATCTGGGGCGAAAATATTTCTCAGGGCTCCAGGCTTTGAATTCAGCATATTGAAAAATATTTGATGCTGTGTAAAATGCCAAGTGTGTTGGGCGCATCTTTTTTTTTTAACTGCTATTTAAGATTCCTTTTCTTTGGGAGGAAGGGAAGATAGAGGCAGAGAGGAGGTCAAGGAAAAGAACAAAACTGAAGTCTCTGAGACTCACAGTTTTGCCATTAAAAACTGGCCTAAATCTTCAGTGAATCAGATTAATTAATCTTAATGTCAATGCACTACTTTGAATCTTTCTCACTGCATCTCCCCTGCTTGTCCCATCAAGGAACACACAGCACAACGTCAATTAATTTTCTGTAAAATGTAACAGCTGTCAGCAAAATTGACTTCCAGGTCCCTGTTCATCCTTGCTCAGTTAAGAAGCTTCCTCTTGCTGCTCACAGTATCTGGGCTAAAAGTGGTGACAACAGTATTTTAACATACCATGATGGTATGACTCCTCAAGGCAGCAGGAAACATGGAGCTCAGGCGGGTCCTGCCATGCTGCCCACCAGTCTCCAAAGGAACAGATGGGGTCTTTTAAATACAACAGGCCTGGCTGGTGGGCCAATTAAGAAAAAGGGATTAATGTTGTAAATATTTTAAAGCATTCCAAACTCAACTACTTCCCTGACAAAAGGAAAGGGATAGAAAGACAAGGAGAGGCCGTCGGAAGGGATGGAAATGTGCCATGTAGCAGTGGAAGAAGCAGGTCTGGAAGCCAGTGGTGCTCAGCAGCAATAGGCAAGCAGCGGTTCAAACCACCTCCTGGACACATCCCAAATTACTCAACTGTGTGTCACCAGCACCGCTAATCCCAAAAGCAGAATCTCTTTCATGTCTACCAGGACAATCCCTCTCTAAATTCCCTCCCAATTTTGAATTTTCCTGTTGAGAAGCCTAATAATAGCTCAGATAACCTGGAGCCCAAGGTGTAAAACCAACTGGCCAAACAATAGCTATGAAACTCTTTCGGGGACCTCCAGATCAGCCACATGGAATGGCTAAGAATGCAAATTTTATTATTAATATGGTTCTTCAGTTGCTGGCTTTTTACCATGATAATACTTTAGAAATTGCTAGTAAATGAGACAAAACATGAGTCAGAACAATAATTTGTCCTTGGGGAAGATCACCATATAACCATTGCATCAAAAATAGCTACAACAGTGTCAGTACCATCTTAATTTCTCAAATTGCTCTGACTAAATTAGAATGGGACCACTGGCACCCCCAGAAAGATAAATAATTCTCCCCGTCATGGACACACATCATTTGCAGTGTCACAACTAAGAAATCCAGATGATAAACTACAAAAAAAATAGACAACAAAGAAAAACTTGTAAGGATTTGCTAAATCACTTTAAACAGTAGAGTAAAACAAGACTTAAGTCTTAGAAATCAGTAAGAGAACACATAGACTGAAAGGGAATAAAAAAGGAATATTTAATTACATCAAAAGATGTAATTATATTACAGCTCGGTGGAAATCTTTGATGCAAGGAAGAATGACAACATGGCCAAGAGTGCCACTTCAAAAATTAATGAGGATCTTTCCTTTCATATATTTCTCACCAGGGTCATGAATCAAATGAAGTGCCTTCGCTCATAAGGCCTTAAAACACTTGGGTATTTTGACCATTTGGAACTAAAGAGGAAAAACTGCGAATGAACTGGTACCTGTTATTGTTAGTGGAGGTAAGAAACTGCATGTGAAGCTGTGCTGCAGGTGACAACCAGACTGTCCCTTTGTTGACCTTCCCTGCCAGAGAACAGAGCTGCCTCCTTGCCTGGGCTGAGGTAATCCCCATGGTAATTACATGTGGTGCTGGTGCTCCATCATCCCAAACCAGCCACAGTTCCTCAAGGTCTGGGCACTGTTTTCCCTTCCCATCTCTATGAGCTAAGGACTCTTTTTCAAAAATAGGCCTATTGCAGCCCAATCATAAGGTTCCATATCTGCAGACTTTGCCTGCCAAGATACTTTAAAAAAGGTATTTTAAAGCATACCTGTGAGGCATATCTGAAGGGCACACAATAGGTGACTGAGCAGAAACAGACACAGGCCTATCAAAGAATCAAAAGGGCTTCAATTTTGTCCCATTAGATAACATCCAGGCAGCATAAGCTCCTTCCCACTCTATCCAGCCTAAGCCTATGCCAAGCCAGTTTCTTGCAAACAGTCTGTAGGACTTGCATGTAATAGTTTTTAAGTACTGGTAATAGAGTGAACTACAAAGATAACATTCATACAAAAATGTAAACCCCTTCCCTGTGTAGTTCAGAAGGCACATCTGCCATAAACAATTTTTTTTCCTCAATACACCTGGTGCCAGGATATTCAGTTTAGGTTCCTCTTTCTTACACTGAATGGCAATTTAAATTAAAATCACTGCCCGTTCAAGCAAAAAAGAACAGGTCTTATTGGAATAATATAAAATTATTTTTCAACATGCTGTGATATCATAGAAAACTTTTAGCACGCAGACATAACTATCTGCCATGCAAAGGAAATCCCACAGAACATTTCTATCAACTACCTCTCCTGCTTCCTTACTTTTAACATGGTCTCTTTAATATTCAAAATGGATGCTTCCAAACTCATTTTTGACACATCTTGACTCCTCGACCTGGAGTGAACCAAAAGACAAAATAAAGGGCATATCAGAGAACAAGAGCAGAGGAATCCCTCTGTTGTACACATGTAAGCACAGAAGAATAAACTTTAAATGATCATGGTTAGGCCTAGCTTGTAGTACAGCTACAAGCCAGGCCTATTCATAATTTGACTTTTTAATTTTTATATATTGCCTTATAAAACAGAAGCACATTAGAAAAATCACAGAAAGGGACCGATCAGACGTAACAGTAGTAGGCCACCCTCCCTCAAATACAAATAACTTTTTCTCCTGCAAAAGAAGGGTAGAATTTGACATTTTATCACTGCTTCGCACAAGGAATAATGGCATCACCAAGGTAAGAATGAAGAACTCAATATTCATTTAGTCACTGTAGTTTTAAAACCCATGGTAAACAAAGGGCAAGCACAAAGATTTGACATGTTAGGAATATGATAGGCCCATTTATTGTTTGCTATCCAACTTAATTTCTTCACGATGGGCCTTCACCAATGGCACCATGAGTGAAGGCTCAGATAACTCCCACAAGTTGCTGCAGTTTCCTCATTACTCTTCCTTTTGTTTTCTCAAAAACTGTCCTTTATGCTGAAACTTCCAACAATCTCCTTAAATCTCCAAATTGTGCCTAAAAGTATATTCCTAGAGAGACGGGGAAGTGGGAGACTTTTATTTCTGAGTTAGAATTTCGCTACTTATATAGTGCTAGTATGTCACTCAACATTTGTCTATCTGGAGGCAAACTCGATTCATTCCTTTTTCAGGTCCTGTCTCCAAAGTCAACCACCAGCATCCTTCATTTTTTATAATACTGACTCTTAACAAATATTTATTCTTGTTAATGGGGAAGAAATAGGTAAGTTGGAAGGAAAGAGGAACTTGGATAAATCCATAAAACTACTTAATGGGTGGTCTCTAGTCTAGATCTGACTATAAGCAAGGTTTGCCCCGGAATGTAGTATGGTCCCAGATGCAGTGTTTCCCTTAATACTGCAGGAGATTGATAATTTCTACTGCTCTCTATCTTGGGAAGCAGCTGTGGTGCACAGCTGTAGTTCTTGCAGTGAAGATAACACACAGTCTGGCTGACTCTGTGGACTTCAAGCCGATAGATCATGATAAAACTACAGAGTGGAACTTGCCAAAAATAGTAGGCTTCAATTAAAAAAAATATATAGCACACTTCACAAAAACTTAACGGCCCAAATTATTGTTCATAGATACACATTCCTACATTACTGACCACTGATATCATCCAAGCCTTTTTGGCTCATGCTTATTTTGCAGACACACACATCTATAGCATGAGGTTATCACAGTCCTGATGTTTTCTCAGGTTTTCTCAGAATATTGAAAATTGCACATGTGTATCACGCATGCATATAATGCAGCATACACTGAGATACATGTCACCACCAACACATATACTCCATTCAAGAACAAAACTGCAAACAAGCTTTTACCCCAGCTCTCATAGATACCTTAACACAGAATGTGCCAGAAGACATTTTGAGTTGCTCAGATTTCGGCAGCTTTTTTTTTTATTCAGAAGTCTTCATGTGACATAGCAGTATGAGGTCCCTGTTTGACAGAGTATCAGGTGGACTCATATCAAGTTAAACTCTCCTTCAGGTTAAGAACAAAATACCCTCACATGTTGCCACACAGACTTAGAGTGGCAAATTCCCTGGATTATAAAACATCTGTTGAAAAGCAGTTCCCCATCTCAGGCCCAAGGGTTATTTTTCTGCACCTCTTATCCTCTTGCTTCCTCCTCTGCATATACTACACATTTCTCTACAGTTTGGTCTCTGATATTGCAGGCTGTATTGCCCTTTCAAGCTACCCTAGCCTCTCAAATTTATACAGTAGCAGAATATACGTTTGTGATTTTAACTCACTTTTCCAAAAAGTCTTCCTATAAGAGCAAGTGCAAGGAAAGATAATTTCTTACAGACAGAAGCTTTTTAGGGAAATACTACACACTCTGCTGCATTAAGGTTTCCAAGAGAAGGAAAATCGATAGGCTTTTCATTTATGTCAGTGCTCTCCTTTTAATACTAGCAATTGCAATGTCTGTCATCTGTACAGGTCTTTTGTGAACTGGCTTGCGGCTCATTTGTCTAAACGATCAAATAAAGCCCATTATGACTCAATCAGTTGCAACTGCCATAAAAATAGAGCTCATACCTACATTCATTTGCTGCAAGCAGATGGCTGATTGCTTTTCTGTCCTTTTACGTTGTGGTCCTGTTCCCTTAGATCCTCTCTTTGTAAAGAGTGACATGCTGGGAGGTCAGTTTTCTGACAAGGTCATCTGCCTTCAGACTATGAAGGGAACTGCACGGAAAGTGGGTTGGGCTATATTTAGAGTTCGGTCCAACTCTGTGCCAAGGTCCCCCCACTGTCTCTCTCTTGCAGCACCGTCTCAGGTCTATTCTTGCAGATTCTCAGCCCACACACAGAACACACGAGGAGCAGAAAGTCGCTCTGAGCTACTACTGGATCGAGGTTTTTGCAATTCGCTGAAAACAAGCGGATCAGGAGCTCCTTAAATCCCTCGCTCTTCGAGTATTAATTTTTCTTTATTCAAGTGGATTTTCTCCTTTCAAGGAGAGGAAACTGCCTGGGATACAGCAAAAAATAGTCTCCTGAGCTAAGGTAAGCTTGCTTCATTTTTGTGCTCTCACCATAATTAAGAGCAATTGATGATGACTTGGATCAGATATGCTTTTTCCTGTGAGACCAGATCTACATGTCAGCATTAAGGGGTTTTTTGTATAATGAAATTCTCAATTTCAAACCACTGATTTTCATTATCACTGTCTAAAGTAAATGGGAAAATAAAAGCATAACAGCATGTGTAATAGAATATACATTGTCTGATTTTACCTGTTTAGATTAATGTAAAAAGCATACAGCTACACCAATAGACTGTATCAGTCTGAAAGTAAGAGAAAAACAGATGTTTGACTATGTACATAATGATTACATATATATGTGCATTTAGATGTGCTGAGTGATGTTCTATCCACGTTGTTTTGTAAGATATGAGAAAGTATGGCTTCAGGGTTGCAATATAAGGCTTGCTGCAAATAGCACAGATATTTAAAAAAGAAATTTAACAGATGAACACATGCTCAAATCCCTTTACAGTTCCAAAGAAGTTGTTCAGCTTCAGCCAGAGTCCAGGCAGGATTAAAGTTCATACTGAATTTGGTCTCCCTTCCACTGCATGCTTTACACTGGTCCTGCATTGCTCCTCTTTTTAAAACATATGGCTGAATAGTTTTCCTCAGCACCATTTTAAACTTTTGTGATACTTAAGGGGAAAAAAACCTGGACAGAGTACGGCATGGCATGCCTGGCTGTAAGGAGATCCTAACACACTTCAGGTCACATGGACATCATGATACTGTGGTGCAGACTCCGACATGAGGAGATTGTTATCATGTAAAGACACTCTGGAGCCATGGATTTAGCACTGGCACACACGCACATAGCTTCCTGCAATGCAAACACACAGGAATGGTAACCTGAAGAAATAGGGTAGAAAGGTCCACTTGACCCAAAGGTCCAAACACCGATGCAAAAGAACCAAAAAGTTCTTCGTAACAGAAACACCATGTAAAAATCTCAGCAGAAACATCTGAAGAAAGGCAGATGGGTTCTAGATTAACAGTGAGCAGCTCTCTGGGAGTTCATCTAAGCCACAATGACTGCATGAATTCCTGCACTTAGTTCAGGTCATCTTGTCTTAACATATCTGCTGGTTAAACAATGCCATACATCGGGCTGAAAAAGTAAAAGATTACAAGGTGGCAAAAGTCTTACCTACTGAAAATATTTCTCATTTTGGTTACTTTCAACTCTGTATGAGATTGTCCCATCTTCCTTTCCTTTTGACTTTTGTTTGATAATTTATGCTCAGAGTCATGAATGTTACGTTTATTTGGAGGATGTAATAAACACCATCCATTTCACAGAAAATACCTTTCTAGCAGTCCTAAGACTCTTCAACAAATAATAATTAAGGCAATATGCCATGGAGCCAACTTGGGCTGTGAAAAGTGATAATTCAGGTTCATCCAGAAAGTTTCTATTGCAAAAGCTCGAAGAAAAGGCTGTTATGGGAGGGATACTCAAGTACTGCGAATGCATTCATCAAGTTCATCAGCAAGTAAAAGGCTTCATAGTATAAAAGGAACTAGTGCAGCCTAAGATTGGCAACGGTCTTTTATAAACAGTTGTTACACACTGATAGAAAAGAGGAGAAACAAATACATCTTGATAAATTTTTAAGTGGCTATGCCTAAAGTTATTGCTTAATGAATCAATTTGGGTTTTGTGACACTGTGGTACCAATACTCCACTTGTTTGTGGGAAAATGTTATTTCCCCATCAACGTTAAAGACATTGTGGGGGTGGGAAGTGGCTTAGAATAAAGCAGTATGGGGTGACTGTATCTTACAAAAACAGCATTCACAAAGACCCCCCCAGCAAAGGGGTGGGAGCACTGTGGCATCCCAGTGGCAGCCGGGGGCTGGCTTGTTTTTAAGGTTGGGTCATCACATCTTCCCCACAGCACCTGAGCCTAAAAAGTCTCTGTCACCCAAACCAGTGGGAGATTTGTTGGCAAATAGATGGCAGGACAACAGTCATGGAAAACGGCAGTACCACTGTGATGATAGATACGAGCATGGTATTAGTGGAAGAAGTTACAGACAAGCACATCTGAATGAACAGGCCTCAGGTCTTCACATACAGAAACCTAAATCTGCTTCTAACCTCTTTCTGGCTGGGGTCAATCCTGCTTGGTAGTATCCTCCTCTTCCTATTCTCTGCCCTCCATCATAAATTTTCAGCACTAGCATAAGCTGGCTTCATCCTGCTAAGGCGTGACCTCCAATGGGCATGATGTGCCTATCCTAGTGGAGACAACCACAGAAGGGAAAAAAAAGAAAAAAAATTGAAAAGAGGAAAGGATCTTTATTTCCTCCCCTAGCAAAGAGAAGAAAGCGTGAAACCCCTGGTTTCTATTAGGGGGGCTCAGATAAGGCTGAAATCTACTTTCCTCACTGAGCTCGGGAGGGCATGGCTATATGTGTTGACTGACCTCTGCCTAAGGTTGTGGATGAGGAGGAAGACGAGGCTTGGCTGGTGATATATGCTCCCAGCTGGCCAGGCAAAACTCCAAGGGGACATTCACGAACTCCTGCCATTGGCACTGTCACCCTCAGCTGACAGGTGTAAGCAAAGGCCAGAGCCAGATGGCTAAATTCAAACAGCGCCAGGGGGATGAGTAAGTCCCACCATCAGTCAGATCCTTACTACTACTCACCGTATTTATATTCCTGCCTGGGGGCTTTCTCCAAACAACAAATGGTGCTGGGATTTTCCTCCCTCCCTGCTATCGCTCAGACAAATTGGACTCATGGAAACTTTGAGGGGAGTCAAAGTGTATCTCAACTCATCCTGAAACAAGTACCTTTAGCACCTAGAGAGCCATCCCAAGATTATTTGGGTAGAGTTCTCTGTGTGTATGCCTGTGGGAGGAGGTAACATGATACTTGGTATGAAAGTATCGTAGAAATTTATGCATAGAAATTCTCTTCAAAAATCTTTCATGACTATTGTCATGAATATACCTTCCAGGAAGGAAGGAACAGAGGACGATATGCCAATATGTGCTGTATAGGAAAGAGATACTCATGGGTACAGAAAACTCACAAAGCTGTTAAATATAACAAAATAAAAACCCCCCAAACTGTTAAGCAAACAGTTAATTAATTGTACTAATTCCGCTAAAGAATATTTTCCCCTGAGACCTAATGGTAACAGGGAAGGGGAAGGAAATCAAAGTTCATACCTGCAACATGCCACATAGCCCCAAACTTTGTCTGACCTGCTTTTACAAATCTGTCTCCCAAGAATAGGAGGAAAAAACCAAACAACGGAACTTTTCTATAGGGTCTTCTGCTGCATTTTGCCCTCAGTGCACCAGAAGTATAGTGACATCTTGTTGCAGAAAACACCCTGCTGTGAGGTGAGGAATAGCCCCAGCAACCTGCATTTTCTTGCAGTCTGATACAGTGCTGGCACTAATGGAAAGATCTCCAACACTTTGCATTAGAAAATATTAATTTTGACAATGGCAAATTCACTCTTGTCTACCCAAAGCACAATAAAGCTTCATGCGCCTATCTGAGCAGAATAAGGCACAGAAAAAAAAAATCCACTTGAAGATCTAGGCACTCTAAAGGTCTGCAGTACCACACTGCTTTGCAGCTGCAATTGCCAGCTCCAAACTGGTGAAAACTGCAGGCAGACCACTGTCTGCTACACTTGGTGCCTTCCTTCTCACCCAGACATCTTTGTGATCCCACTCACGATGAGTCTCCAGTGATTATTCAGGATTGGTACATAACCCATTCCTGTGAGATAAGGTCTGCTATGCGCAGCCTCCACACAGAAAAAGGAACCTGGAGTCTTCTCAGTGCAGGGGAAAGGGAGGCAGGAGGAGCGGCCCCACATAGACCAACAGTGCGAAGGAGGACATAGCGGATGCAGCCTGCTTTCCCACGGTCACATCTGCATCTCTCTCTCGCAATCACACAAATGTACCTACATGTGTACCCAGTTGCATACAAGCAAATGACAAAGTTGCAGGGTTTGGAGACCCACTCTCTATCCATTAACAGCAAAACATAGTATTCTCGGCTAAGATGAAGCATCTCCTTTGAAAAACACATTTATTTTATATGGGCTTTCAGTTTGGCTAGATGAAATGCAGAGCAACTATGACAGCGTTGCCCAAAAAATTATGAGAATGAAATTAAACAACAGAAAGTAGTATACCTAGGATGTTCTAAAACAGCTTGCAGGGGTATGAGACAGCATGTATATATCCAGAGTGGTTATCTACACTTGAAAATGTGCTTTCAAAAGTACTTAAACATTGAGGACATACAGCTGGCCAGCTGTGGGGATTGTTTTCTCATTTTCATAAAGCTGTTCCCAGCCTGAAGTTTAGTGACAGCTACAGAAGTAAGCTGAAAACAGAGTGCTCCAGTGGGGCACACGTTTCTTATGGCTGTAATGGAGGGACACAGCATGCTCACACAAAGACCTTTGCGCTCTCAGAGGAACTCAGCAGGAGCTGGGAAAGCACAAGCACAGCAATGGCTGGGCTTTGCTGAAGCAGATTCTCTAGGAATGGCGTATGCGTGGCTTTCAGCTGCTCTGTGACAACCCAACGAAAAGGATTATATGCAAGACTAGATCGTACCTGCACATTTCATTGAAGATGAAGGTCGTTAACTTTAGAAATAATTCCCAATGAAAATCCCACCTGAACAGTGTCGCATAGTCATGCAGGGAGAAATAGTTAAAACTAGGATTACACAAAACTCTAATACAAATTTCTTACCTTCCATTACTTAAGCCTAAATTATTTCAATCGCAGCAAATTTATAGTGATCACTGCTGAGGCTAAAATGACACAGCAAGTAGTCCAACAACGTTGAATTCTTTTGTCTCAAATGTCAGAGTGAAAGTTCATATGCACAGCTGCAGAACTGTAAATTACAATTTTACATAAAATGAAACTTGGACTAAACATAGTCCTGTTAAAAATCCTTAGAGGTGAACTTTTCCATTTTTCTCTCATTACCACCGTTTTAGTGTACCAACCTGTTCCTCAGGCATTCACTTGAACAGGAGAACAGTGTCCAATCTTTAGCATGCAAAATAACACTAAAAAAATTAGTATCTATAACACGTTTGTATTTAACACAGTACTCATGCAGTTTTATTGATCATGAATAATATCACAGAACAATAAAAGAGCAAAGGCTGAAAAGAATGTAAAATAATCCCCAAATGACTGACAAATGTTTTAGATACTCTCCTTAAAGAGACAATTTAAAAATCATGTGTAAGACATGGTGAAAAACAGGCATTTTACATCAAGTCTTATCTGTCTTTAAGAACACTCAATTTAAATAGAAAGTGACTGGCAGCCATTCTTCCTGTTACTAGGTTTCATTCTGCTAACATAATGGTTAGAGATGCCATCCAATACAACTCGATGCGTACCATAGTATGTTCACTCACACAATACCTGCCCGAGACAAAGGAATCCCGCTTGGGAAGGCAGTGGGGCTGCACAGGATGAGCTTGTCAGTATACAAGAAAAAGGAAGGGTTGAAGTGATGGATCAGGACTCCCGTGCCGGAGTACATGCTGTTGCTGTGCAGTTTGTCTCACGCAGCCAAGCCAATGGGCTGCACGTTCCCTGCTGTAAGTTCACCCACCGACCGGCAACAGACCACTCAGAAGCCACGACGGCTCTAAGTTTCTCAATACAGACAAGCAGACACCGAGAGACAGAAACAATGTGACCTCTCAACTCTTTTGCAGCCAGAAACTTGAGAATCTTGAAGGGGAAAAAACAGAGCACTCGCTCCCCCTCACACCAACTTTCACCCGACCTCCAGCTGTCTGAGGAGGACAACATGTAGTCTAATTATAGGTCTCTTGAGCCCTCCTAGAGATCGTCCCCTTACGTAGGCAAAGAATCTCACGAATCCCTTTCAGAGCACAGATCATCCTCCATTCTAGACCCTTCTTCTGCCCTACTGCGAATGTACCAGGTGGGTTCCCCATCAAGTTTGCTCCTCACCACTGAAACAAAAGGAAGAAATGCCAGGTTTCACCAAGAAATGCAGGGTATGGAGTGACCACTGGAGGATGCATAGCTAGTTTCTTCTCTACTGTTCTTTCCCATGACACGTCACTTAAAAAGAGCTGTTAACACTGAAGACATTTTTATTATTTAAACTGCAAAGCTACAGCACGTACCGAACAGTTTCACACCATACAGCTGTGGAAGATGTATTACATGTGAGTTCACATGCCATGTTTTCTTTGCACTTTCTGTACAAACTCACTACATGTGGTCAGCGCAGGGAATCTTACAGGATTTATTTGGATGGAAGTCAGGTGTGTGTATAGGTGCTGTTACATTAAAGAGCTTGGGACTATGCATTTCTACATCTGATAGGGACTGCTCAGCCTTTAGCAAATCACAAGCACTTCTTCCATCTCAGTTTGTCTTACTGCAAAAAGCAATATGCAGAAATATCCCTTAACAGGGCGTTTTAGAGCCTAAATCACATATCTAAGTGCTACAGGATTCTTGAAGAGAGTGCTATAGTAGAATAATAGTTTTTTATTATACTTCAGACAGAAAGGACACAAAGTCCCTTTCTTTAACCCTTGAAAAAGCATCAGTGTTTTTTAAAAATAATTTCAAGAATCCAAACCAGTTGCATTCTCATCATTAAGATGAAAAACAAACTTGCGGCTCACTCTGTCAGAGACACACAGCTCAGTGGGATCCCTTTTAATTTGGAGTTACAGTTCTCCAGTCTCAGTATTGACAGCCACAATCAAAGCGTCTTTGTCATGGCTTTGCTATTCAGCAGCTTCTGAGAGAGTGTCCTAACATGAGACAAGAGAATGATAAGGGTTAGCCCTATCCAAAGAGTTTCACTACCACATCCAGCCCAAGGACAAACTGATGACAGACTATGCAAATCTGGGGTCAGAATATAAATGGCATGGGAGGGACAGAAGCAGTGCTTTATCCAGGCCTTGAGGTCTCAACTCCGGTATCCCGTACGAATTCAACATGCTGTGAACTCTTCATTTGAGACCCTGCTGGGAAACCTAGTCTCCTCCTGCTTCATTTACTGCAAAACTGCTGATAAGGAGACTCCCCTGTAGCAGAACACTACCTGCGCAGCACAGGAGGGACGAGGGAGGCCACACACCTGTGGAGGGGAGATCGGCATCTTAGCCAAAGTTACAGAAAACAGCAATTGTAAAATAATCCAAGTCTTACAATATGGAAAACAGCACAGACCTCAAATCACAGATACTTTGTCTCTCACTGTTTGTCTTTGGCAGCAAGAGGAAGGGCCACATACAATTAATACTATCAAACAGAGCCTGGCATAGCAAGAAAAAAAAAAATTCTATGCACTGTCATAGTAATTTTATCCTTTTGTTTATTTTTTTAAGATGAACTAATTACTTAGCTCAGCAATGGTTGGGACTGGAAGGCTGCATCAGGACAGTAATGAAGGTAAAGCCCTGGGGAACAGTTTTGATTATAGTGGAGGTTTCAGCTGACTACATTTTAATTAATCGGCATAGTACAGCACTCTGAATTCCCAGGTATCCCATTTCAACCTGCAGACTAACATGACTTGTTTTAGGGTATATTTTAACATTGTTCTAATAAATTCTCCAACAGTTCTTTTAAGTCTCAGAGGCAATCTAATTTCTTTTTTATTTTTATTATGGAGGCTTTCAATAAGCATTTCATCTATAAATCACTAAAATGATGTGGCTGTGGAATGACAAAAATAGACTCAGAAACCAAATACCTCTTCAATACTTGTATTAATTAAAAGCACAGTGAATTTTCTAATTACACATCAAAAGAAGTTTTTTCATGTCGATAAAGCATTTTAATTTAAAATACGCCTCTATTATAATAAACACAAGTCAGTAGCATTCGGTTAAAAAGCTCAGTAGTGAGCGAGCATAATATTAGATATCATCTGCTATAAGATAAACACAGAAGTTGTCAATGCCAAGAGAAAAGCAGGATGTTCAGGGTTCAACACACAGTGCAGTGTCTACATTATCTGTATAACGCAGGCTGAACTGAGCCATGCTTAAGGACTGACAAAGTATGCCTAGCCTGAGAAATATGTGGCAAACGGAGAACCAGATCTCAAAATACGCCAGTTTTGAGCCAATACATCATAAGACCCAGCAGAGATGATGTAATTTATATCTTTAAATTCACAAAGCACGTAAATTTTCCTTTGCATTCTTCTCTGCATCCTGAATCCACCAGTGTTTTGATACTGTATGGGAAAAAAGAATGCTAAACTGACCACAACTCTCCTGGTTTCTACTGAGACGCTGCTCTGCAGTCCCCAACACCAGCTAAGCGTGACCTGCAGAGGTGGTTGTACACTGCCCCTACCCAGCAGCAGTAGTAGATACCAACTCTTCCTCCAAGAGGGATGTAAGATCCAGAAAAGGACCCAGACGTTATGAAAGGACCAAGGGAAAACCCTGAAGACAGCCATCAAGCAGAGAGGGCTAAACCCAAGGGAAGGGCAGAGCACACTGCTGAAGCTAGTGGCAGTGGTGGTAGGAAAGGGGATGAGGACAACAGACGTGGAGCTCTAGGTCTGAGCCAGTACACTTTTCCATGTCCATCATGTCAAAGATGCTTCATTTTCTACAAAAATACAATCCTCTCCCCTCCTCACGCAATATGGGAAGCCGCTGCACCACCTGCTCCGTGGTGGGGGGCTGTTCCTTGGTCCCTGTGATGGGGAATGGTAGAGGGAGTGACTCCTCCTGCCTCAATGCCCCATCTGTCATACAGTTGCAGAAACAGACTTCCTCCTAGTAGTACCTACCCCTACACAAAGGGGGGACAAGCCCTTAACTGCTACAGCACTAGCAGAGACGCAGCCCACCTCTGCCAGCTGCCCACAATTTCACTACTGAAATCTTTCGAGAAGACACCATAATCATGACTTTTCGCCTACATAAGAATAGGCTGGAGGCAAGAAAGAGTAAGTTATTTCACACGGTCCTTTACCCCAATGTATCCATAAAGCTGTCACAATCCAGCCCGAAATAAAATACCAATTAGATTAGCTTCCCAGGGTGAAACTGTTCTATGTGGGATAAAAAAGGGTAGCTCACTTTTAGTAGAAGCAATGAAGCAAACTGTGATTTAAGAGAACGATAATGGATTTCCTCTGACAACGGGAAAGGTACAGACATAAGCTCACATCTCTGGCAAGGCATCTAGTTCAACAATCACTACTTTCTTTTAGTTTTTGCTAACTTAAAGGTACTACAGATATTCTCTTTTACAATTGTCAGTACCATAAATATTACAGGAACAATTTGCTACAGTAAATAATCCCAGAATTGGCTTTCTCAAAAGCATGTAAAATTATTCCAGGCTGGAAATCTGGAATGCCTAGCAATAGTTGATTGTGAAACCAATGCTTAGAGAGTTTGGACTGAAAACCTCAAAGAGGAAAAAGCATCAAATTATTGACACAGACAAAGGGACAAAACCTGACTTCTTGATTTGGAGAGGCAGTTTCTGCACAGATTTGCAAGCCTAAAGTGTTTTTTTAATTCATTTTTTCCCCCACACTGAGTTACCAGACGAGTACTTAGTTCACGTTTCAGAAGTGATGTATTTAACACCCACTGGGTACACTGCCACTTACACCGTGTTCAAATCAGAGGGAAAGGAACAGCTGCTATTGCTCTTCCTGCCGCAGGTTAAGCACCAGGAGTGGGAACCCCCCACCAGAAGCGTGTGAAAGCACCAGCACTCACATGGCTGCAGCCTCCAGTGATCTAGAATTCCCCTCCTAATATTCTATTCTTCCCTCATGCCTTGTCTTTTAACTGCATCCAAGGATGAGCAAAGGTAAATAACGTGGCACGCTTTACCTGGGGCTAACCCTAAAAGCCACTTCAAAACTGCAAGCTTGGGCAGATTCTAGCCAGGATCTCTGAAGGGAGTCCAAAAGAGCTTGAGCCTAAAAAGCCTTATCACTCCATGGCTCTGAATGATACTCTGGCGACTAACCAAGCTCCTCTGCAATATCACGAGCCACTAACGTTCCAGGATTTTTCTACACGGCAGTCATTAAGAAAGTGAAGATAAATTAAAGGAGGGTGGGAAGCTGAAGCATGCTGCCCTCTGGCCTAGGTGATCTTGACAGAAGTCAGGTTTTCTCACGTCTCTTTAAGCTTAGAGCCCCAGGAAACATACCTTAGCAGGAGGTCTGCCCTAAAAAAACATGTTGCAGGTAAACCCATGGTTGTGTTAAAAACCACCCACCTGCAGCTAC
The DNA here is from genome assembly GCA_013400135.1 of Rhinoptilus africanus. Lineage (NCBI taxonomy): Eukaryota > Metazoa > Chordata > Aves > Charadriiformes > Glareolidae > Rhinoptilus > Rhinoptilus africanus. The sequence continues at coordinate 95,502 of VXBO01000661.1, forward strand.
TAGCCCCGAGCAGCTGAATGCAGGGAGGGAGAGCTTCTTCTAGACACAGAACTATTCTGTCTTTACTTTTCTACCAGTAAGAGTACCAGTGCACCAGTAAAGTACCAGTATACAGCACCAGTGCTTTATGATAACGTGCAACAGTAACAAAGATGCTCATGACTCCGAACTGTATATATATATATACATACACACACATCAGCTATCATCTATTTAAGGGTGGACCTAGCAGTGTTAGGTTAACAGTTGGACTCTATGATCTTAAAGGTCTTTCCCAACCTAAATGATTCTATGATTCTATGATCATAAGAAATCAAGTCCCAAAGAGGAAAGGGGCAAATAATATGCTGCCTTGGTGCAAACACTGGTTTTACAGGGTTTGGTTTCTTTCTTTTAAAACTAGAGAATCTGCACATCTCCTGCTCCTTAAATTGCTCGTGCATGTGTTGGGAGTGGAGACTGTGCATTTGAAATGACCGAATTACAAGCATGCCCACCAAGCGAACCTTGCAGGGATGAGGGTGAAACTAAATGCATAGGAGCTGCCTACACATGCAGCAGCTGCCTCCCACAGGGTCACTGGAAAAATTCATTCAGCCATTCCAATTGCTTTGAAGAGCAAGGAAAATACAGACAAAAGTACAGGGCACTGGGGGGCAAAACACATCTCAGACAAAGCAAAGCATTTTTGGACAGTTTCTGTCCTATTTTAACACCACTTAAAATTGGCAGAAATTTTGTGAAGGTGAATCATTTTTGTCTCCAACATTTGAGGAAGATGAAGACCCTGTCTTCATTGCACAGACCAGCCTCATTAGGACAGTAATACACAGGGTGTGAGAGAGGTAGGTCAAAATCCTCCAACCTGTGCTCAACACAGAAAACATTCAAGAGATCAAACAATCTTTTTTAAACCTCCAAATTCAAAATGGGCAGCAGAAGTGACTGTGGAGGACTTTCATTCACAAAACAGACACTGCTACAGCTTGTCAGTCAAGACTTCTGCTAGCATGTACTTCAGGAAGCTCACAGTACCCTTGTACTCTGCCATACAAGTAGGAAACAAAGATCCTTCTGCTGTATTCCTGTGTTGAATTACAGGGTCGTTTTTCAAAGAGAGTTTTGAAGTGTACAGAGCTAGGAGTTGGACACGATCAGAAGTCCATAGATCTGTCTGCAGCTTTCAACACAGTTGACTACAAGGTGCGAGCAACTTGCCTGCAGAACCAAACAGGAGTCGACCTGAATCTGTCTCAGATGGTTCATCTCATTCCTCTCAGGAGCCCTGAAACAGGCAGCTGCTCCTCCTCACTAGGGGTGTTTGCCACGGCATCCCAACAGATTAGGCTCCATTCCCCATGAAACTATACATTATTAATCTTATCTGAAGCAGACAGTGCTGACACCCAGCTTCCTCAGTGTCTGGAAGAATACCAGCTGTCTCCAGCTCAGCCCCAGTAAATGGAGAGAATGTGTGCATGCATCAAGAGGAAATATTTCTTAAAACTTTGCAGGATTCAGAATCCTTCCCCTCTTCTTTTTCCTATGCACTATCACAGCCACTGCCTAGGATTCATACCCCACTCCATCTGTCTGCATACCCAGGTGCAAGAGACTCCTTTTTTTATCTTCTGCTTACAAAATAACTGTGTCACTTACTCTCAGACCTATCCCCAACAGTCCATTCATTTGCGGTTTCTTTGGGATGGGTTACTGCAAGACTGTCTTTATCAGACCAACAGAAGGACATGCCCAGATTATGCAGCCAGAAGATATGGCAGCACACCTCCCAGAGCACAGGAATGGACACTGTAAAGAAAATCACTGTACTCAACAATTCCTTAGCTTTTACCTCTTAGAAATCCTTCATGGACTTGGTTCTAAGGCTCAACAACCTCTGTGGTCCTTTTTCTTCATCAGCCTGGTAGCATTACAACCAATAGATACCACATATTTGATAGTGTTGTGAATAAAAAAGTTCCTTTCTACTGAAAGGCAACCAAGTTGAGGAAGAACTTTCTACCTTGAACTTAAGGAACTGGTCCATAAGGGGTACTGGATAAGACTCATATTCATCAGCCCTTCTTAAAAGAGGTCACAATCAATTGGATGACAAATTACACAACAACCAGGAACAAATGGACCTTTACTGACTTACAGACCTTTCAAAGCCTCTAACAATCTCAAAGGTGTTTTAACAGTTGCGTAGGCGTGGCACAGACTGGTGCAATACAAACACATGGCTCAACAGGTAGATTAAGCCCTTAAAACCAAAGACGACTAAGCACTGTAGACAATTTTGCACAAGAAACTTGTTTCTTGGACCAGTTTTGCATTTCAGGATGCAGGCCAGCAGTGAGTTGGTTTATGAACAGTAACATCAAGACACACATATCTTGCACATCCCATCCTCTCAAGAAAAATAGGAATCTCTACTGCAGCAACATCACATGTGAGTAAGAGCTATTTTTAAATAAAAGCCTTTCATTCTGGGGTAAAAGGATTTCTGAACAGCTTTTGATCCCCTAAATCAGGGAACAAGGCTCTGCTAGCAAGCGCGCTACAATTTGAAATGTTACAGCCAAGCTGGTGAAAAATCAAACAACCCAAATGGCTCAAACGCAGTCATTTTTACTGTAGAAATCGTCACACCATCTTCAGGTCCAATAAAACCACATTATTTGTTATTAAGGGAAATACACTAATTCTGCTCACTATTTCCCACGGGTTTGCAGCACTAATAAATCCAGATTTGTATCATTAATCTCTAGAATTAATCACTGACTACCAGTAAGAGTGCAGTAGGTGATGATTAAAGCAGCAGAAATGGCCCATAATACAGATGTTATTGCCTTTGTGTGGTGAGGCATCGTGCGGTAAGTGAGTATTAACTTCAAAGATCCAGTTTATTTTACACGGCTGGCCTCTCTGACGAAAGTTGAATTTGAAGCATGTTAGTGTAATAACAGGCTCCCAAGATTTTTTTTTTTTTTTTAAATCAGTAATTATAATGAAACACTATGGCTGAATAGTATTACCCTCACCCATTCTACTCTGCACTGGTGAGACCACAACTGGAATACTGTGTCCAGTTCTGGGCTCACCAGTTCAAGAGGGACAGGGAACTGCTGGAGCGAGTCCAGCAAAGGGCTAATAAGATGATTAAGGGATTGGAGCATCTCCCTTATGAGGAAAGGCTGAAGGAGCTGTGACTCTTTAGCCTGGAGAAGAGAAGGCTGAGGGGAGGCCTTATTAATGTTTACAAGTATCTGAAGGGTGGGTTGAAGGAGGATGGAGCCAGGCTCTTTACAATGGTTCCCAGGGACAGGATGAGGGGCAATGGGCACAAGTTGCAACACAGGAAGTTCCGTTCAGATACACGGAAAAACTTCTTTACGGTGAGGGTGACAGAGCACTGGCACAGGCTGCCCAGGCAGGGTGTGGAGTCCCCTTCTCTGGAGACTTTCAAGACTCGCCTGAGTGATGTGCTCTGGGCAATCCTGCTTTGGCAGGGGAGTTGGACTAGATGATCTCTAGAGGTCCCTTCCAACTCTGAAGATTCAGTGATTCCGTGATTTTACATCACCAAAACAAGATGACATCATTACTTTTATTTTCTAAAGCTTGTTTTTGGCAAAGCAAGTCATCTCTTCTCTCAGGTACTGTTTAGAAAGCAAGATAGCAGATTAAGCCATTTACCTCCACAAGTACTGTGCTTTTTACATTGCCTTATTTACCACATAGCTTCAGGCACAGCAAATAAAAATTGTCTTAAACCTGTGACAGCCTCAGAGCTGTTTGCCAGGGCTCTTTATGCCTCTTGGACTAGGTTGATATTTTGCAGCATGAAGTCCCAGGCTTAATCCTGAGTATAAAGTACTCGAAAAAATAAAGTTTTCCCAGTAGAAGGCTAAAAACATACTACACATCCATACCCAAATTCCACTAGGCACACTTACTCATCCAGAAGGCAAACCTATTCATATATATTTACCTGGCAACTATGTATGAGGGTGTTTGACTAGATCTGAAATAATTCTGTTTATCACCATTGCAGAGGAAGACTAGATAAGCATCTATAGCTCATCAAATTAGCTATAGGCTTCCCTGCACTCTTACCTGGGTTTAACCCTTAGAGTCTGTATTTCTATTGTAGAGTGTGTATTTCTATTAAGATACATTCATCTCAAGGCAATGACAGTTTCCTCCATCACCTGATTTCCAGTTACCCAGTGGTCTTAAGAGTGTCATGTCTCACAAATTAAAGAGAGTTGGAGCCAGGATCTGCCTGTTTATACAGGACAAAGTAATTTAAACATACACTAGTAGAGAGAGTTTGATTTTAATTACATTAGGCACAGTATTTGTCCAAGCAAAAGCACAAGGGGAGTACATTAAAAAACATAATAAAATAAACCCCCCCAAACTTGGCTGTTAAAAGAAAATTACAGTCATATCTCTCATGTTAGAAATGTTGATAAAAGAGTTCAGAACTGCTGCCAAGGTTAATGTCATCCTGAATATGCATTGGCTGTTCAGACACCAGTCACAAGACTTAAAGAATAAAACAACATTCAGTTTTGTATAGATCTGTTACTTCATGTGAAATTAAACAAGTTATTTGCTTTTTTTGTTGTTATGTTTTGGTCAACCACCATTCAGCATGTGTTTAGAAGAACACAAATCTTTCAGGAGTCTTTTAATCAACCATAGCAATTTGTAAACCCATTTCAAAAATAAATATTTAGAGGTCATGTAAGCAATGAACTCAAAGAATGGCTTAGATCCAGGCATTGTGTAGACTCAATGATGTGATCCTCCAGACATTTTTCTGCCCATGTGGTGCCATCAAAGAATTTTTCTTTTTTTAAACAACATGACAAAAACTAAGGAAAGAAAAAGACATATGTTGAACTGAGAACTGTGAAATGAGATGGGGTAATGCAAGAGGGGTCATATCTCACTACTCAAACATAAGCCAGCAGAAGGGAAGCAATGAGATAATCAGAAAGGTCAGAGCAGCAACAGTGGCCGGGTCTTTTCTTGGAAAGAGTTTAAGAACAAAATTAAAACAAAAAACTACTCTCACCTTTCTCCTTAGACATCAGCTACTCTCCGCACTCTCTTTTTCTCACTAGTTTGGATAAGACTTTTAATAGACAACCTTTTCTAATTGCCCACTTGAGGAAAGCACGGACGGCTCAGCTGTCACCCCAGCATTAAGTGTGGTGGGCAAAGCACTCTGCTCCACTATAGTCATCTTTCCTTGATGGAAGAAGTTCCTGGGGGGTCAAGTAAAAGGGGAAGGAGAAAAAACACCTCTCTGTTGCGAAACAATCTTCCATCTCAGACCACAGGACAACTCTTTAGTAAAGTGCTGCCTCTGCTTCAGTTCAGCCAGAGCACAAGAGAGTCTGATGTACCTCCTGATTTCGACAGCCATGCTAAAGACCATCTTCCCTGGCCTCACCACCAACCATGCCAGGCCTCCGTACCAATTTGCAGCAATATACTTCATTGGGCTACTCTGCTAAATTAGTTGCAGATGCTTCTGTAGTAAATCTTTCCTTAGTAGTGCGCTTCAGAAAGAAATGAACTGGAAAAGTCTGCTTCATAGGCTCCATATCAGCCACAAAAAACTGCATGAAACCATGAAGTCAAGCCCAAAGGCCTCCAGAGAATTCTGGAGCACCACTGTCATATCCCGGTTTTCCAATTTCATCCACTCAGCTGAAAGGATGTTTAAAGGCAACATTTCTGGGGACAAAGAAAATCTCATTTCATTCTTCTCTCATTATTGAAGTGTGGCCGAAACCTTCTATTCTCAGAACAGCCAAAAATAAATAAAAGCTGGTACATGTAGGGAAATTTTAGCCTCAGATGTGGTATTTCTCACAAGAACTTTTGAGCATCTGAAGATGTGGGAAGGGACACTACTACTTGCTCTCAGCTAGAGCAGTTGCTAACATGATTATATGGGCCCCCTTTTAAAGTACGTTCCACAAAAGGAGGCGAGTCTGTCGGTAAATAGCGGAGCAATTTATCACCACACCCACAAACCTCTCTTCCTAGAACTGCCATAGAGCTGAGCATCACCCATGAAAGCAGACCCCTTGCTCGAGGTGAATGCTGTCTAAGGCCCTCCTGTAAACTCGAGCTCTGTTTCAGACCCTGGCATGCAGCTTCTTAAAAGCGCGACACAGGCTGTTGTGCTGGAAGACATTCCATTTCTGGGAAATTCCATTGCACTTCCACTCCTGACTCATAAGGATATAAGATGATTTTCCTCAAATCACACACTAGGTTAACAGCAAAGTCAGAAACAGTATGCAAATCTCACTGATGTGGTAAAACATCAATGAGCCCACATGCGGCTTTTCTGCTTATTTATTGTATGTGTCTCTACAGCTACTTATTTTTCACACGCTGATTATGCAAGAACTTGGGAAGTCTTACATGTAACTGCTTGTCATTATCACTGAGTGAATTACCACCGGAGTGGGGGAATCATACCTTTGAATAGTCTTAGTTCAATTGAAATCCCAAGCCTTTATGCTTGCAGTTACCATTATTTCTCTTATGGTTACTAGAAATATTACCTTATATCTTACTTCTGAAAACTGTGTGGTTAAATAGGACAAATCCCTCCCTCCCCTTAATACTCATAAGGTAGCCTCTCCAAGTGCTCACTGTGATGAAGTCCACAAGGTTAAGTTTGAGTGACAAGGAAGACTCACAAAAAAAGAGAAAGCTAGCCATAGAGCATCCCTTACAGAGTCAGTGGCACACAGGCAGGGAAGCTCTAACAGGCAGGGCAAGAGAAGCTGCTGTACTCCTCCTACTCCTTGCCCTGCATGTGCAAGATCCCTGTTTCTCAGGTCACCGTCAATGACTCCTTGTCGCACACAGAGCCCAGAATGCAGTTCCCACTGCCCACCCCCTTTGCTTTGCTTCTTATGGGAACGGGGCTTATGTATGACCACAGTATCTGTGTGTATATGTTTATGTCTGTGTGCTGATCCCAGAGTTTTTGTCTCGGTCCACAGTCCTTACATCAAGGTTTGACAAAGGGTCGGAGAAAGCAAATTCTTGCAAGTTCTTACAAGTTTTGTGAAAACAGGCAGGGAGGCAATTCTATAATTATCCTTGTGGAAGGCGAGACTGGCATGTGCAATCCCAGGGAAAAGTGAGAATCACAAGAAATTCCTCAACCATGGGAAAAGTTTCAGCTGAGACACAGTCAACCACTGCACACAAATTTATAGGAAAGTAGTCATGTTCAGCCCCACTGCTCAGAAAACTACTCGTCTGGCTAGGCAAGCCCTGTAAAACAGTCATTTGCATGATTTATTCCATTCTTTCTTCTAAGAAATCCTTCCCAGCACTGGAACAGGAGGGAGCAAACTGGTGGGTAACACACACATTTGCTAGCACGTAAAGGATCCTTGTAAAAGCAGATTTTGTATTTTTCAAATTAAGAAGAAAAAAAGCCATTGACAGGGTGTGGCAAGGGATCCTGTTTGTTTCTAAGCCTGTCTTTTCAAACACTTTGCATGCTTCTTATACTTTCAAACAGAGAAAAGCATCCATTCTGAAAGAAGCACCAGGGTCAGAGATATAGTTTAGATTAGTGATCCTTTTTGTCAGATTCAGGTTGATGGTTGGACTAGATGACCTTTAAAGTTCCCTTCCAACCCAACACATTCTATGATTCTATGTGTTTCGGGATAGCCGAGTTTATTTTCTCAAGACCTGTATACCAGAGCAGAGATACCTAATACGAATATTTTGACCACACATCCCCAACCCGCACTGGCCATGGCTGCTTAAGTAAGGGGGGAAAGGGGAAAGCCTGACCCCTCATTATCATCCTTATTCACATCCTTCTCCTTAGTTGCCTGTGCCCGTGTCAGCCGCAAGGAACCAACCTGGCAACGACCCGTTACTCGTGCTGTTTACAACTAACCCTGCTCCTGACAATCCAAGGCGGTCACAGAGTGAACACAAGCCACTCACCTGGCAGATCTGCAGGCACTTGTGGGAAGCAGGCAGTGACCTTCTCAGCCAGCAAAAACCACAGCAGGAAGACGATGCTTGAACAAATCTTATCATGCGATAGGAAACTTCCCCATTGGCATAATAACGCAAGGGGAGACTATTTCCCACCGGCAGTTTACTATATGAGGATGTAGCCTCAGTACAAAAGGACGCATGAACTTCCAGGCTAAAACAGCTGTGTGACGGACCACAGCTCTTCCGTCCCTCAAGGAGTTCAGACCTGACCTGGGGCATATCATATTGCCTGCCACAGCAATACTCCTCCACAGACCAGGCTTTTAACAACATAAGACAGCCCTTGGGATACAGGAAGCAGGCTAGAGGACAGGAGACTCAGATGAGAGGGCCTCACTGGTTAGTGAGAACTGAGCTTTGGCACACTCTCTTGAACCTGTACCCCCACAGGCACTGAACACACAGTATGGCAGGAGAGCTGTGGACTCACTGCAACTCTGTCCACCTACTACACCTGGTACCTAATACCACCCCTCTCTCTCCACCCCACAGATAGCTTCCTTTCTCCCCCTCCGTGAAACTCCAAATGCTATTTTTCACAAGCAGAAATTACCAACACTGGCATAATTCTTAAACCACTTTTTTTTTAATTTTAAAAAAGCTCTTTCTGTTTGCACTAAATATATATCTACTCCAATCCTCCATGACTCAGTATCTATAAATACTTTAACGGGATTTATTAAATTTATTTTCTAGTTTCCCAGGTGATAACATGACAGACCTTCAACCTGATCTTGCGCAATCAGCATAGGAGAGGTCAGTGAGTTGGCAATAATAAAGTATTTGAGAGCCAAAAACAGGGAGAGGGAGTTCAGATACTTGATGATAATAATCCAACACAAAATGCGTACTTCCCTCCTCAAAGACTCCAGCATAAGAAAAAACTTTAGGAGCAGTGTCTTCACACCATAATCTCCCACAGTGTTTTGATCTGGTTACTTAAGCACAGTCTGAATGGCTTGAACTCATCTGCGGATAACCTGCAACAAGGACAAAGACCTGGTGTCTGAAGGCTAGAGAAAGGACCAAAACACAACAGTTCCTACACGTCTGTGAAACTTGTAATAGAAAATCAGGCAAGGACCTCAGTTTAATCTTTTTGCACTGGATTTCTCTTGCTTTCACACTCCTGAAGTCTACAGTCACTTCTCATTTTAGGAATTTGGGATGAACATGCATTTCTTGCCATGACAGGCTTTGGGCAAGCCTGCCACTACTACCAAAACAGGCACTGTGCGCCTCTTCTGTGGCATGTAATAGGCAAACTACTCCAGCAAAGTTCTTCTGGCAGGGCTGAGTCACAATACTGGCAGTGAATATGGGCGAGAGGGACCTCCTGAGCAAGCCAGATCCCTTATGTAAAACGAAGTGGGCCAGAAAGACACTTGTGTGAGGCAAGAGGATGGGAGAATGTTTCTCCCCAGTAATACCAAGAACTTGAAAAGACTGGAGTTTAACACAGAGAAATGCATGGGCTGCAACATGTATTTTTTCTAAAAAATCCTCTTCCATTCATACACTCCTGCACAGCAATGTGAGACTCCCACGTGGGAAGCTCAACAAAACACTTAAACTTCTCTTCGCCAAGGAGAGACTGGTTAGCTCACCAGAACGTGGGAATCTATGCGGAAGAAAAAAAGTAGCAAAATATTGTTAAAACATCAATTTAAATCCAGACCGGTTCTCCCTTCTCAGTAAGGCCCTGTGTAGCTGCTCTTGTTAGCGAGGCAGTGGAAGGGGTGATATTTCAGGGCTGTTCTTCAGCAATGCTCTATAAATCCCCGGCTATGCAGCAAGCCTGCCAATCAGCCACCTTGCGCTGCTTGCATGCAACCCCAAGTTGAGTAACCTGAGGAGACATTAGCAACTCAACACTCACCACAATTTCACGTCGTGGTCTGACCAAGTGGCACAAGTCCTTAACCACAGCCTTTAACAACAGCACGCTGCGCAGGCTAATCCCTCCTTGATATTTCATGTCAGCTCCTGCTGTGAATCAGCACAGCGCACAATGGATTTTGGCTTAACCAGCGGACTCAACTGCACTTGTGCTTTTTGGAGCAAGGAAGACTATCATTCCAACCTAAATTACACCGTGATCCTGACTGCAAAGTCCGCCAGCCTCCTCCGAATGGTGCCTTACTGGAGCTGATGTGCAGCCAGGGGCGTTGCAGCTGGGGCTGCCTGAATGGCTCAGCCATTCCCTTCGGGGAAAAACGCCGAAGGAGTTGATGTCATTTACACGTTACCTGACTCTGATGAGCAAACTTGCTGGCAGCCAAACACAACACAACAGTGACATTTTAAAAGAAGTGTTCAGGACATGTTTTTCATTACCACAGTCAATCCAAACACACCAATTGCCGCCTCCACCTTATCCCACTGTGTAACAGACATTAACAAGCTGAAGCGATAGCAACACCTGGATGATGAAAACATTCCACCAGCAGATTGGACTGTTCCAAATGCTGTGCAGGAACATCACATTAGATATTTTCTGTACACTGAAGTGTTTTTTCACAGTACATTAGACTTTCTCATCTTTTTTTTTTTTAATTAACTATTGTGCTCAAGCTCCCTGGGGCTTCTTTTTTGCAACAAGGTAGAACTACACAAGTATAAAAATCAGTTCAAATAAAGAAAAAAATAAAAATCAGAAAAAAGCCAACAACCCTTCCAATATTTTATCCTTGAAAAAGAATGTGTTTTTTCCCCTGTGTCTTCTGATTCCCTCTGCATCTTATTTGCTTTAAAAATATGACAGTAGAAACAGATGGTCCAACAAATCAGAACTTCAGTAGCATTCCACAAAGCACGCAATTACGGCATTAGGCATTGATACTGTAGGTTGGTAACACTAGATCTACTCAGAACAACTGCTATGTTCTTGCCTGATCAAAACCTAACAACATCAAATCTTTCAGATCTTCAGTGGGTGAAGGGAATGAAAAAAGTTCAAAGGCCTCAGGTCCAGGGCGAGGTGATGCCCTGATGCAGCGTGGCACAGAAACAGCACAGCCAACAGGACACAGGAAAAGCACTTTGAGAGGTACCCAAGGCATTTACAGCTGGTTGGACGGAGGGAGCTGCGGATGACATTTATTCAGAGCAAGGCTCCTACTTACTCATCTAGATTAGAAGCAAATCTTTTAATCATCCCATTTAAGAGCAATGCTTTTGGAGGGATGACTGGTTTTAATAGGTATGCCAGGAAACAAACAGCTCTGCCAGCACTGAAGGACTCTGTTATCTTAAGACAAGACATTGCACAGTGTCACTTCTAAAACAAAGTCAGTTATTTCTTTCCAACTGGTATCTGAAAGTTGCCAATAGCAATAACAAAAATATTCAAGAGAAAAAATAAAGTGGTACAAATATGGGGATCAGCTGGAAAATCAGTCAGTGTTTTTTTTATTACTGTTACTATTTTTAATAGCAAATGGAGTCAGAACACATTCTCCTAGTGACAATGTAATTTAAGCAATCTATAATTCAGTGTCATGTTGAAAAAACATTTTGCAAAACCTTAACCACCACCTCACATTCATCCCCCTATCCCAACCCCAATACACTCATTCCAAAAAACCACTACATTCAATCCCTGAGTTTCTAAAGTAGATAACACAAATGCTATTGCACTCAACTCTAGGGAATTACTAGCACAGTACTCTTCTTGAAATCTATACAGAAACTCCTGCTGCGATAATATTTAAGACTTTAGTCCCCAAAGCAACATTTCTCAAATGATCTCAAGCCTAAAGTTACCTAAGCTGCATCGAGGCTGCTCAGACATGTTGTTGCTGGCATCGTCTCAAATTCTTTTAAAATATAGTTGAGATGTGCAATAAATAGAAAACAATGAATTCAGCATCTAAGAAAGATTTTAAAAAGTTACCTATCAGAAAAAGCACGGCAGATCTTGCATATAAGCATGAGCAATCATTTTAAAGGGTGGCCAAGTGCCCTTTTCACTTGCAGCTTACTCTGCCATTATGCTCTTCAAAGTACTGAGTGTCTTACCCTTCAGCTGTGTTAAGATGCTACTGATGAAGGACCAAGATAGATGTTAATACGTAACCTGCCGGAGGGGTTTGAAATTCCATCTGATCCTCATCAATGGAGAAAATACAGGGCATAAAAAGTTACCAAATGCCCCCAAGTGGCGCACGGCTGCCTGTAACGCCTTCCCCACACTGCAACATCATCAGCTCCAGGTGAACCACATGGGTTCTCCATGCTATCTCCATCTTTCAATAGTGGCTTTGAACCAAGAATGTTACTATTGAAGAACAAGGGCGGAAGGGCTGAATCCCAAGATAAGTAAGCAGCACGGCTGACCTCATAAGCTGTTCCCTAGGGCATACCATTAGGACCACATGAGGTTCCTGAAAGCATTATATGAAAAACAGACATTGAGATTTTACCATTCATAGTCAGGAAGTAAACAATGCTTAGCAGGAATTAAACACATTTATTATTCAAAGAAATTGAAAGCACAAACCTCACATACAAATCATGCTGGGGTTAAAGCGGTACTTAGATCCCATAAGGGAACACAGCCAGAACAGGTCATGGCAAAACCCACACTTGTAGCATACACACATGTGCACACTTGTGAAGGTATAGAGAGAACTACAGACGTAGCTTTTCAATGCTCTTCAAGAAACATGGCCACTACATTAGAAAAAAACCAAGAATTACAGCAGCACTTACTTCAGATCTACTCCCAGAGAAGCTAGTAGAAAAAACAACAAAAACCTCCAAAACAAACAATCCACTTCAGTGGGAAGAAAATCATGTTACATGAGTACTTCTGAAAATCCTCCCCATCCTACTAACACGCTCTGCTGAGAGTAAGCTGCATGAGCTGTCAAGCATTTCTGCTGTTGTCCACTTTGAGGTCTGTCCCATGCAGACGAGCCTCACCCCTGTGTTTCTCCCTTTACACATGGAAGAAATCAACTCTATATCTTTAAAGTATGCACTCTGAACATCCTGTAATAGCAAAGATTATCCTCCTGGTCCCACATGCCACAGACTTCAGAGGAAATCCATCAGAAAATAAAAGGTATGAAAACATCAACAATACAGAAAAAAGCAGAAGAAACATGATGGACCTAGAATTTGATGCATATCGTTGCAAGAAGCTGTGATCTTGTATTCAAATTTCTTAACTTTTTTCTACTGTGGTGACCTCAGGGACAAGTATCTGTACACCTGAAAATGCAGGCAGCACTAGGACCCATAGTTGGAGGCATCTGGCATCATTCTCATTTTGTATACTCCATGACAAGCTCATGTGGACCACACTGACAATCCATAACAGAAGCAATAAGTCCTGTATTGGTTCCCTATCCCCTTGACTGCTGGAAAACCCACCAATACCACACTAAGTAGTACTTAAATAACAGACCATCACTCTTATTTTTGGCTGCCCTAACAGTTGGTCTTAGGGTGAAGTAAAACCAGAACAATTATACTGAACTAGAAGAACACCTCAGAATGATTATTTCAGGGAAGATACTTCAGTGGGCTTTTTTATTTCACTTGGTTTAAACGGGGTTAGAGTGACCCTCCCTACATCTTACATTTTTTTTCCACTAAGTTGCAAGTTGCTCTGAGCAGCTGAGGAAGACTGGATACTCACTAAATACTCTAAGCTCAACATTTTCCTGGTCACTTCCCTTAGAGGTGAATTAAAAACTGAGGAAGAAATAATTTTAAAAGTACAATACTCAGTGTTTATACAGTGTCTTTTATCAAAAGAATAATATCAGAGAATATCAGCGTAGCATATGCTCTTTATTGCACTGATCAACCATAAATGCAAAAAACTGGACTTGCAATTACTTTCACAACAGATACCAGCTTCTGGAAAAAAAGAAAAAAAAAAAAAAACTTTTGGTTTTTCAGCACTAAAAAGGCACAATTTTTAGGACCACAGGAAGATAAACGTCTTTTGATCAGTCCCATCTCATGTGGCCAAAGCCTCACACACAACTAAAAAGAAAGAATTTTCTTGATGTAGCAAAGCTACACTGAGATCTGGGTATTATCCTGGTGCCTGGATCATTTAATTCACAAAAATCTGGAATTCTAACAAAAAGCTGATAGGACACAAAACCACAATGGTGGCAGGTACACCACAAGGGCAAGAGAACCACTCAGCTCGAAGTTCCCACCTTACAAAACATAAGCATCCACATTAGGTTCTGCAAAAGAGGAGACACAAAGCCCAGTGCATCCCAAGGCCAACCTCCTGCTGTGTCCCCCTGGATTTATAATTCTACATAGAACTGAAATGCATTCTGAAAACCCAGTGTAGTAAAAAGTTGTTCTATTCATATGTTCCCATGTCCTAAGGAGACAGGCATAAAACATGACAAAAACATTAGCAATTAGGTTTTAGGGACTGTGATCTCATAGATGAGAACAGAACAAATTCAACTGAAGTCAATGGAATTATACCCACTGACATGAGATCACAACACGGCACTCAAAAAATACCTTAAATCTTAAAATCCCCCAATGCAATGTCTGTATTAGCTACACGTGCATTATCCTGAAAGGAGGTTTCAATTATTTTTACAGTGAGATAATGTTCCCTTGACGATCTTAAAGTCTTAGTAGCATATAACAATTAAACTTCATTCTTGAGAAGACAATAGCAAACATCTGCAACTTTGGATCTACACAAGAATTAGCAATTTTTCCATCTTCTTCACAAGAACAGTGACTTTTCCACAATACCATAAAGCTACTGACAAACTACATACAAGAATTTGAGGGGAAAGCAGGGGGAAGTTTTTTCTCAGGCCAAGTACAAACTGGAAGTTTTACACTTTGCCAGTTGCAAGAAAAATGGGAAACAAACCCCTTCATTTTGTAATAAAGTATCAGCTAACATACTTAGCAGAAGGAAACCCGTTCTTCACCAGCCAAATCTGACTTTCAGTCGGTGAACTAAAAATATATCTGCAGAGGTTTGTTAATACAGTTGACCTCAAAATTTGGAACTTCCTTGCTTCCAGATGCAAAATAGCTCAAAATTATGCATTTTCAGGGATGGATCCAAAGGCCCCTCTACCGTCTATTCCCCACAGAAGTTAATCACCAAGCATTGGTGAACACAGCCAATCCTATAGACTAAGGAAACACTGTTATCCCCACTTTTGGATAGAAAATGTTTTCTTCAATATACTTTACAGCATTGCTATGCAGGGTTTAGCTCACTGCACGATGCCACCACTGACCTTTCCCAGGGCTGCTCTTCTATGCTTGGTGCTAAACTAATTAGAGGAAAGAAAATACCACAGTCATCAGGACTGTGAGCAAACGGAGTTTTCTCTTTTCTCTTCCCCTCCCCACTTTTCTTAAGATGAGGGGGGGAAAAAAAAAGTAGAAAAAAAGAGAGTACACATATGTAGCAGAAGGACAGAAAAGGTAACTTGAAGGTAGCTATATGAAAAAACTACTTAAAGCTTATTTTGCCAGAGGAAAAATGGGGAGCTGACATACCTTAACCAACAACATCAGTACAAGTCAGGCCAACTGATTACGTCAGCCAGGTAACGCAACCTACATTTTTATTTGCCTGTGCTAGCAATCAAAGAACAGATAGTAACTGTTTTGGGTTTTTTTTCTTTTAATTAAAGTTTAAAAAGTGAACTATCTCCTGACTAAGGACCTCCTTGTAACATGTGGCCTTAATACTTCTCATGCCATGGCTGTGTGTGGGAATGGTCACTCAGGCCTGGGTCCTGTGAGGACTGGCAGCACCAGCATCTTCAAGCTGCCTCCTACACTATGGGCATGTGATTAAAGGAACCAGTGGATGACATGTGTTTCTCTAAAATGTACAATCCCATAATTTTCCTACTGTGATCCTGAGGGCAAAAGGGCAGGAAGGTTAGTTGTGTTCACGCCTAAAGAAAACAAACTCCAGTTACTGGAGAATAATGTTCCTTTCTTCTCTAAATGACTTTACCTGCATGGTAATGCTATGAAGGACCTCATCAGTCCGTCCTTCCCCCAGCCCAGCTCACCCAAAATAGGGCATCCAGTTCTCCAGCAGCACAGTGACTGCAGAGCCATTCTGCAGCAAGAACCAAATCCCACGGGGCATCTTTTTCAACAGGGCTTATCAGAGAGGTGGATCTCGTTAGCTGCTCTGCAGACCTTGGGACCAGGAATATTCATTTACAGGTGCTACTGGAGGTTACCTGCATTCATAGAAGTAATGAATCCCAACCCCCACCAGCAGCTCTACCCCAGCACACTAACAGCGATGTACAAATGACAATCTGCCACCCAATGTGATCATCTCCAAGCTGAGCCAGTGGTATATACAGCCCTTTTTAATACACAGTAATGCATTCTCCCACAGCTGTACCTCCTTGGGGGTGAGCGGAGAAAAAAGCCCACCAGCAGTGTGGAAGTTCTTCAGGCCAGCATGGAAAGACCTGAGAAGAGGAGAATAGAGCAAAAGACAAGCAGCTTCATTTCCCGACCTGACATGAAACTTGACAGGCACTGAAAGGAAATTAGTCCATGAGAAATGCTGCAACCAGGAAAATGTCTGTGTATCAGGGACATGGCACGGAGAGAGCTGGTCAACAATTACAGTCTCAGCTTCTTCACATTTTCTTTTTATCAGAAAGGCTAACCCATTAAAAACCTAATCCTCTGCAAACCAGTAGGGAGCAGGCAGTCTTGCACTCATTTATTTTTGTGTGAGGACTTTCAAGATCCAATAAAGGTGACACAGACTTACCCCATTCCTCTCAGAAAGTGTCACCAGATCATTCAGAAACTTAACTATAACCCATAGTTACAGACGTAAAGAGCTCGGTATATGATGTGTTTCTGCATCCCTGAAGTGTCCAAGGCCAGACTGGATGGAGCTTTAAGCAGCCTGGTGCAGCGGGAGGTGTCCCTGCCCATGGCAGGGGGGGTGGAACTAGGTGATGTTTAAGGTCCCTTCCAACCTGAAGCATTCTCTGATTCTATGTGTATTCGCACAGAAACACACAGAATACCATAGATTCAGAAAAACAAATATCTTCTTAGACGTGGGGCTGAAGTGACATCAAAACAAATCTCTTCCAGATTAGAGGCACCCGTCAAAGGTTCCAGATATAAACGTAGGACCCCTGGGTGACAGGGATCTCCTTCTGGAAAACCAATAAGCTTAGTTCTATAGCCATGCCATGCAGGGCCTCCATGAACAAGTCTATTCCTTCCCCACAAGCTGTCTCACATCCCCTGAGGACACTGAATGAGACTGGCCAAGAACAGGAATTTAAAGCAGGCTGCAGGACAGTGGTTTAAGAGGAATATAGTGACT
Organism: Rhinoptilus africanus; assembly: GCA_013400135.1. Taxonomy (NCBI): domain Eukaryota; kingdom Metazoa; phylum Chordata; class Aves; order Charadriiformes; family Glareolidae; genus Rhinoptilus; species Rhinoptilus africanus. Next base: position 112,921 of record VXBO01000661.1, read on the forward strand.
TTGGGATGGCAAACAGCCCAGCCTACACACAGGACACAGGTACGCCGGCCAGCGGAGTCACAGAGAAAGGGACAGAGCTGGATGGGCTGCCACCTGCAGCACCGCAAGGCTCCAAGCACTGACGCAGCCCTCTTCAAAGTCTTCAAAATGGTCACAGTGAACACAAGCGCTCCCTGACTTGTGCCAACTGTGTATGATGAACCTCAAAAAGATTAAGGTGCGAAGGTTTAGGAATGCAGGCAGAGGCAGATATGAGGCATGGTCTATAGGGAACACAAAGTCTGCTTTAAAAAAACACCCTACTCACTTCCAGTGAGTTGCTAAGGTGGACAATACAGCTTTTGCTCTGCTCCTTCTGAGGATGGAGCCATTGCAAGGCTCTAACTGGCCTCAGTGGGGATCCCCTCATTAGTCACCATGGTTCACTATGAACCAGAGGCACTTTCTGTGAATGGCCAAACCACAGTGATGAAATAAATTTCTTCATGTGAAGCAATCCCCTGCCACAACATAGATACTATCAGCTAGTATCATCATACTGCGTTTTCTTTGGTGAGTGAAGATGCTCAGTCTGACTGCTTGTGTGTCAAGCAGACGGAAAAGGCCTGCTGAGAAGGAAGCTTCGGATCATTTCTTGGCAATGCGCTCTGGCCCTGGGCTCTAAACCCTGACACACCACATGTAAAGCGGGTTATGGTCTTCACCCACAAACAAGGAGGTGCACCTCCTCAGCAAGGAATAGAGCTCTTATAGCTTCTATCTGGCCACTACTCTGCTAAGTGAGAAACATGAGTCTGGAAATCGGGCTGTCCCACAGCAGCAGAAATTAAAAACTACAAGTAAAGTGAAAAAATAAAAAAAAAGGTAAAATTCACAAAAGAAGTGATGCAAATTAGAAAGGCGCGAGTAGCCTCAAGCAAATAGCAACAAATCCCAGAGGAGCTCTGGCTTGCCAAGACAAGAGGAGCAGCTGAGCACATGAGGGCGAGGACTATCCGCTCTGGCTGCCTGTGTGCTGAAGGGAGGGAGGAGGAAGGAGGTGCATGGGATCCCCCTTTCTAGACACCACTAACTCTAAAGCTTCTCCAGCTCCAATGGCAGCATGAACACACAACAAGGGAGAACACACGTCATAGCGGAGAGTACGTTTTTCCCCTACCAGGCGTAGTTTAGAGTTGCAGCTGTTTGATTCTTACCAAATTTAAAAGACTACCCAGCCTATTAGGACAAATTCCTGTGATGAGCTCATCTTATATTGCAGATGACGTGGTGATCTTACATTGTTGAGGATCAAGAGTACCAGCAGGATCCTCCAAGCACAGGGACACTAAGGGACAGAATTCCTGCAGCTTTTCTTCTGGGGTGATCCTTAACATTAATCCAACGTAACATGTTTACAGTTACAACACTCCCAAATACATATGTATAATACTCTGCCAGATTATACTCTCTTCTGTAGTTCATTTTTTCTCCAAAGAATTTACAAGTTTGGATTTTTTTTTTTAAATGACTTCAGCATAGCTAGTGAGCAGTTCAGTAGCACCCCCCCCGCCCCAGCCCATTTTGGGCATGTTTGTACAGTCCAGTAAAAGACACTGCTCTAAAGTGGGCATACGTTTTTAAATTAAAAGGAAATTCATGAGGTCTTACCCTTGATTTGGCTGTTCTGATATGTGGGGATGCATTAAGAAGCAAGAGTTTAATCACAGACCAGAAATGACACTTTCTTAAGGTTGGTGTGGGGGTGAGGAATGGGGAGAGTTACAAATCATGCAGTAATTATGAATATGAGACATCTCAAAGACAAAATGAAAATAGACGGACTAAACTTTTCTATAGCCACTGACAAAGGAAGTGACTATAGTTATGTAAAAATGAATCATAGAATCATAGAATCCTAGGGTTGGAAGGGACCTTAGTAGATCATCTAGTCCAACCCCCCTGCCAGAGCAGGGCCACCTTAGAGCAGGTTACACAGGAACGGGTCCAGGCGGGGTTTGAATGTCTCCAGAGACGGAGACTCCACCACCTCCCTGGGCAGCTTGTTCCAGTGCTCAATATGAAGCATTAATACAGCTATTAATCAGTGCATCAGCACTGAGCAACTTGGTTTCATTATGCTATGTTTAATTCAGAGGAGTAAGGCAGACCCTCCAACTGAAAAATTTAAGGTTAGCCATAAAAAACCAAGAGTTGAGGGGGGAAAAAGCCTACAGGATAATTGGTTTTGGGTTTTTTTTCCCCCTATCTTGTATTCAGAGATGACTGAGAGACATAGTTCATTATGCAAAAGACAGTACACAGCTTTGACCTGCTTCGTTGTAGCTGAAGTTCACGTTGTGCTACATGGACATGGCTACAGAAAAGTAAGCACAAAAGCAATAAATTACATTCCTAAGGAAGCAGCAGCTACCTAAAGAAATGAACTAGTAGGTTGGCAACACCTTGCATCACCATGCCAGGACTTTTAGGTCTCAAAGGCAGGCAAGTGGGTACAGAGTCAGGTAAGCAAACATCTTGTTTACGCTTCAAGAGCTCAAATAATGTGATATTTCACAAACTTTTTCCTCCTGTGACATTTTAATTGGTTCATACAGTTAAATGGCTCCAGGATGAACCTGTGATACTGTAAAGGAAGTAAAATGCCATCCTCTTAGGACGGATGCTAAAGACATGGGAGGAACACCCACAAAGAAGGAAAGGAAGGCCTGTCTTCACAAGCCTGTAAAATTGTATTGCTCTGCATTGCTGCGTCATCTATTTTAAAGCCAACTGGGTTCTTGTTTTCTCCTGAGTCTCTCACCCTGAATCTGCCAACTTTTCCCATCTTTTAGCTGATCCTGGTCATTCACATCTCTCTCACACCTCAATCCCATTAGCTCAGATAGCCTACTGGGGGTCTTCACTGGGCCTTTGACTTATACAGGAATTTTTCTGTTAGTGCAAAGAAATCCTAACCAAAGTCTTCAAATGAGACCAATACATACGCTTACAGCTAAGTACAATAAACGTTAAAATTGGACTAACAGCAGTTAGAACAATTACATTTTCTCTCAGTGATTAATAATTCCTTTCATGTTGTAAAAGTAAAGACAGTCAGTTGAAGCATGGGAAAACATTTAATACGATTTTCCAAAGCACAGTGTTTCTGAAGCTCTGCCAGCCATGTAGTAGATTGAACACAGCATTACGAATTATTCTCACATGTAACCACAGTGATGCTACGATATAGGTTATTTAAAGCCTTGAGAGATTCACTTATAATTCTAGGTAAAGAACATTTCTTAAAGTATTTCACTGGCAACTGTCCGAAGTTGCATACCAAAAAACTGAAGTGCAAATTTCACAGCCTTTCGCCCTGGCAATTCACATCCTATAAAATAATCAGAAACTTTTATCTTTTGCAGAATAGCTGGGATCCCATGTCCTTGAAGACAGTTTTTATATTTTGTTCCCTAAACAATAAAAATATCACAAGAGCTGCCAGCAGGTTGGAATGGGGTCAACAAAACTAGTATCAGGGGCTTTTTATTTCCTTTCTTTTAAACTCCTTGGGGAGTCTAGTGATCAAAACTTAGCAAAGTGCAGAAGTATGTTGTGTAACAGGATTGCTAGATCAGTTGGCTTCAAACTAAAAAGACTATAAAACAAAATTCCTATTATGGATATTTCTTGATGTTTGGTGGTCTGTCATGCATTCCCACTACAGATAGTCATTTTCATCCTCTTGCTATTAAGATCTCTGATTAAAGAGCATTGCTGCAATACTTCCACGAAATTACTGTAATTCGGGAATTTTACTTTTGGGAAAAATGTAACAGAATAATTAACATGTCTATCAATTCTGCTCTTATAATTAATGCCAAAAGTAGAAGGGCTGAATTATTAACCACTTGCTTGCTTTGGCTATCACATTGACCTACTGGCATTTCAGCAACACCAGAAGCCAAATCTTCCTCTAATTCTGCCCACAAAGACGTGAATGGGTAGTGCAGACCCACAAGGAACATCTGAGATGTTACCTTTCTAGAAGCATCTGAACTAATATTTCACTTCTGATTCACACAAAGGAAAAGCAAACAATTTTGAAGCATAGTTTGCATTTACTCTTAACCTATTCTTGGGTGAAGCTTAATAAGCTGGTTTTGATCTATGAAGTCCTCTGTATGTGTACAAGTACAGAAGGAATGCTTCGTCTTACTTCTGATGGGATGGCCTGAGACTTGCCCTTAGTAGAAACAACCTTTTCAAAGCTTTCCTTATCACACGCTAAATCTCTTTGGAGAGCTTATATCTACACAGAAACTCATCCCTGTGGATTACAGCTAGTGGCCAGTAAATGGTTTTGAAGCTCCACCAGTGTGACAGACAAGATTCCAGCCCAAGTGCCATAAACACCATAAGCCAAGTCACACAGAATTCAATGGCAAACCACCTATTGATTTTGTACTATCTAAAATTCAGTTTCTAGTAACACAAACATATCGATTAAAAAACTCAAAAGGAATCTGACATTAGACTTCCTCAATATATATACTAAGGTAGAGCATTTTGCTAAATTTGCACAAACACCTGATGTTGAAAATATCCTTCCAAAATTAAAAATTCACATCCTTTAGTATTTCTTGCAAAGTATTCCACCTTCCCACTGTCCTGGTACTTTACAAGCAGGTTTTAACATCATAAAAAAATACATCACATATAAAATTCATCACATATAGTAGACTTCTCTCAAAGAAGGTGAATTCTGTGGGCAGTTTAGTAGCTTTTCCCCTAAGCACCTAGGTGAGTCTTTCCCAAAAAATGTAAAGCAGCACTTAAAATCTACACATATAATTTAAATATTATTTCTTAACTCCTCAGAGAAAATATTGATGGCTAACAAGCTTCACCAAAAACCAGACAAACCCCCAAACAAGAATTGTGTTTGCTTTTACATGGAAAAAAGAGGAAAAAATATTATTAAAAAAAGTTACAGCTGAAGGAAAAAAGAATAAGTGCTTACACATCTGCTGGAATTATGAGCATCTTACTCACCGAACTATACAGTCTCCAGTTTATCTGACATGGCTCCATAAATGCGTCTCTCTGCCCCCAGTAGGAACAGTTAGAGATGTTTTAAAAGTCTCTGAGGACAGTTTAAAGTGAATCAAAAATGTAGAACGACGAACCAAAGAATGCCTCAAACAAAGTCTCTGACACACATGGAAAGATCTGAGTTTAATCTCACAAAAGACTGATTTTTAAGCATAGAGTAATTTATTAACTATAAAAACGTTTGACTGGTCTAGACATTACCAAGGACCACTTTAGTCCGAAATATCATATTTTATCAAATGTTCTGTTAAAAAACATCACCACCAAAAACCCACCGAAAAAAACCCCTCTGTGCTTTCCACCAAGGAGAAAGCAGCAGAAAAGCATCGATTTTCAAGACTGACGGTAAACATATTCCACATGATGTGTGTTGGACAGGTTTTCAGATAACTGTAAGAGAAGTAGCAGCTCTGAAGCTAATGCACCAGAAGCAGAAGCACCCAGAATGCGTTCAGTCAGCACAGCCTAGTACTTGCTACTGCTTCCTCTCATTCTTCAGGTAGAGAAGGCACATGTAGCCACATCCACACTCATAGCATAACCTCCCAGCTAATAAAAGCTAGCCAGCAGGAACCCTGTCCACAAAGAGGAGAAGAAAAGGAGCCTTACAGCCAGAGAAGACACTGGAGAAGAGCAGTCCACGGTGAAAGTGAGATGATATCAGAGAGAGGAAAAAGCGCTTCTGACAGTAGCTGGTTTCTGCTCACTGTGTGAGCTTCACTCAATGAGTTTCACTCCTTAGAATCTTTCAAGTCAGGCATTAAATAGAGTGGGACTGAATAAAGTCATGTATGTTGCAACTGTGTTTTTCATGTCCAGGAAAACAGTGGATCCTGAGAAATGAAAAAAAGAACTTGCTGGGGAGAACCACGGTGCAGATTCAGGATGCAGACAGGAGAGCAGCATCTTTCCATAGCTGTCACCTTGCAGCCACTGTAGATGCCTGCAGCAGCTCTGAGCTAAGAGTCAACTAGGCACCAATCCAGTCTACACCCACCCAACAGTGCGAGTGTGCCCAGGTGGTAAACCTTCATGGCCTGATCACGTTACTGGCCTCAACAAATTCCCAAAAGGGCAAACAGTGATCAGGAAAGTGAGTTGTAACTGAACCTCCCCAAAATAAATAGTTTGACTTCCACGTGACTTTGCTAGATTGTTAGAAGCCCACTGTATATTTTCTTCTTCAGCCTAGATCCAAATAAAATCAGCAATAGAAATCTCTGCAGAAATCAGTAGAACAGTATGCGATATGCTTGCCTGTAACTGCTGAACACAGGTTTTATATCAAGCCATGCTTCATCCTAAAGTCCTACTGATCCATATAAACAGTGTCACGCAATGCTGGTCTCTCCAGGCTGGTTACTGCAAACATGGTTCAGAGTAGGTTAGGAGATGGTCAAGTGATGTTCACGTGTCTTTTGCTAACCCCAGCTGTCTCTGCTATTTTTTAATTTGTCAAAGGTGAACAGGCAAGGTGAAAGGTGTAAGACACAGAAGGGAATAAACCAGACTCTCAAATTACCAGCTAAGAAAACAGCTGTCAGGAGAGGGAGTAGGACTTTCATCATCTAGTGAAAATGCTATGTCAGTTAGAAGGTGTATATTTGTTATGTTTCTGTGACTATTTGTGAAATGTGCTCAGTCTGTACATTAGGTACGAACTCGAAGGAACTGAAAAAAAGACAAATTTGATGACTGCTTTTCCTCAGCACCTCCACAATCCTAGAGTCTTCAAGTGAGCCCAGAAACATAAGATGTCCCTGACATCCAAATCTGACCCTTGTTAACTAACCTCTCATGTTGCACTGATCAGCTCAGTAAGCTCTTTTCACCCAACCACTGCAGGGTTGGTGGGAATAAAAAGCAATTAGTCAACAAATTGAGGAAATTAATGAAATGCAGCAATATCAAGTAAAATGCTGCTATTTTTCAAGTTTCTTGTCAGACTACAACCAGACTAATTTTTTTTTTTAATTATTTTTCAAGGACTAAGCACTCTAAATTCTTTAGAGGAAATCTAACCTCACTGCTTTCCACGCAGCATTCTAAAAATCGAAATGACTGGTTAGTTCTCCTAATTTTGACTAAGTTAAAGTGCATTTGACAACAAAGCCTACAAACTGTTAATTCACCAACTGGTAACCATCTCGCTGAGCAGGTAACTCTCTTGTATTGAAAGACTCAGGGCTCAAACATGAAACTAAATACATTCCTAAATCCCTCCATGTGGCTGTATAATTGCCTCAAAGGGCCTCATATGCATCCGCAAAATATAAACAAAATTTAAACTATATGTAACTATACTTAAAGAATTTATGAATATGATTTTATTACAGAATTTGAATAGTTATTTGCTTCCAAAAGAGGCATATATTTAATTCGATGCTTCTTTCTATGGCTTTTACAGCAAAAAATAGAACTGGTTATTGGCCCTGAAAACTGGATTCCTCTCTTTCAGAGTCAAGGTGTCTCTATTTTGTGGAGAGACAAATAACATCAAATGTACACTAAAAACAAACGAACCACTAGGTGGGTTTATAATTTCTCAGGTTTTAACACACCAAAGGTAAAAGAGTTTGGGTAGAATATGAAGAAAACAAAAATTCAGGACTTGCTCCAATCAGATGTACTGTGTAGTTTAATTTTGATACTAGTCAGTGAGTTAGTGTTCACAAAAGCCCAGAACAGTCTCAAGTAAACTTCTAATTACACAGGCAAACTGGGAAAAGACGACCAGAAAAGACTAAAACATAAATCAAACAAACCATATGTAAAATTAGGCTAAAGCACACACACGCCATACTATATTCTTTGAAAAAACATAGTGTCTAGATTTCTGTAAGAAGCAGATGCAGGTTTAAGGAGCAGTGGGCACCGTGATTAGAGCAGCCCTTACCCTGCACTCATACTTTTCACAATAATTTGATGTACCAGAGAATGCTGGGTGAAACCATGGACTTGCTAATCCAAAACCCAGAGAGCCATCAGAGTTAAATGAGAGATGACTAACATAACAAGGAGTTAACCCCTTAAATAAGCTACTGCAGGGCGCCCTCCTCCCAAGGGACTTCTCAATTGCAATGAAAACAATGTTCCAAATCCAGATTCCATTGCTAGAATGAAAACAAATGCTACAAAGGGCATGAGGAGATGGAGGCCTTCACACAGTCACTTAGTCAAACGATGGGATCTCACATCCCGCTTCAGTTACCAAATTTAATAGTTTTAGTATGCCTGTAAAGACAGGCTTCAAACTGACACTATTCCAAAGGTTGCAGTTCACAGATCTCAGGCAATCCATCATCAAAGCCCTTCAAAAGTAGCCAAAGCAGCCAAATGTAACATCAGCACCTGATGGCATACTATTACACAGACAGATCTACACTAAAGCATTCTCATATAGGAGCTTACACAAAGCCCTCAAAAAATGTGTGCTATCATAAAGCATACTTAGGTGACCTCACGTGACCTCAGCAAACAACCATCGTGAAGTCATCTTGTATGAAGTTATCTTGTATTAAGACTAATTCAGTGCTTTACAAACAACGCTTCTTTCTCCTAAAGTAACAATGAAAGCCCTCCTTCTTCCATATTCCCTCCTTCATAGAGTTCTTCAGGGTGTATTCTTCTGCTAAAGACATAAAACTTAATTCTCAGCCACTTATGCTCACCACAAGAAATTAACTCGTTCATCTTCCCCCACTGCTAGCTTGTCCAAATTCCAATTTAAATTATTTCTGCCTCTCCAGATTTCCCCTTTTGCGACACCTGAATAAGTAGTTGTATTTTCTCCACACAACTCTTTCTTTTGTCTTTTTTTCTAATTGAACAGCCAAGAAGTTTCTCAAATAGAGGAAAAGTCAAGCTAGAAACTTGTTTTGAAAGCTTTTCCTTTTAGGGAGGGTGAGGTGTGAGGTATGAGGAAGAAGGGAGGAGAGGGGCAAGGGAGCTGCTATTGGTTTCAACTTTTAAAAATGCATGGTATATGGGTCATCCAGACTAGTAAGATTTTAAAATTCAAAGGAAAGTAACCGTGATTAACAGATGCTTTTACAAGAGCAGTGGTGAGTAAAAACTAGCCACCAGGCAAATTCTAACAAGCCAAATTGGCTAATGATCAAGGAAAGAGGTGGTTGTATCCATCTGCAAAATAAGCAGTATTTTTTTTTAAAGAATTTGTTTTAACAATCTTTGGAATTCATAGCCAAATTTAATTTCCATTTTCTGGAATGAATTGTTATAGTATGTCCATCAAGAGATGGAAGCTGTGTTCTGACATTACTAATCCTCCTATCAAAGTATTTGATAAGGCACCGATCACAGTGTTATGTGGAACAACCAAAATGTGAAGGCACATTTTGAGAGTCAGAAGAGTTAGGAGACTAGGCCCAATCTGAAAACCCAAAAGAGGTGAGGCTGCCACAGCTCCAGGCTCCCAGTTGCAACCAGAAGCGAGGCTGAAAATGTACTCCCAGTAGGTACACACACTCAGAGCACTCGCACACACTGCATATACACAGACAGACACAGCCAGCCACACGGGCAACACACAGCCCCCCCACCTCTGACTGAGCAGGAAAAGGTCTGCTAGTGAGAATATATCTATTTTATATATACACATGTACTCGCTATGTGTACATATGCTCACACACACACGTGTCCACAGACATGGGCAATACGGATCCCTCCAGCAGCTGGGCTCAGATGCTCAGTCTGCCCAGCAGCCGCCCCCGGGTCCCAGTCTCCCCAGCTGCTGGCACCTGGACATACAAGCCCCCAAGGAAGAATGGAATTTAGTAAGATGACAGGACAGACTGCACTGATCAGGTGCAGGGCACGGCGAGATAAACATACTGACCCGTAAAGTATTTAGATGCAACGGGTCTGTTTTATGCCCTTAGCCCTCTATTTTCCCCATGCTCGTTCCCCCACCTCCAAAATAACCCAGACCCCTCCCTTTGCCTGCGTTTGGTTCCTCCTCTAAACATCCCATAAATAGTCCTNATTTATATATTTATAATTGGTGAACATCTGCTCTTCCTATTGAGCATTTGGTATAATTTAGGGGAAGAATGAAAGGCATCTGTATTAGAAACATAAACATAGGCACTGAGATCAGACCAAACAATCCTCACAGAAAGCATGAAAATAAATTCCAGTTAATAACAAAGGTGAATTTTCCAAATTCCAGTACCCCTCTTTTTAGATGGGGACACATTAAGCATTTGTTTGTGGTCTTCTTAAACTTTTAGTTCATTATCAGGCAAAGAACTCCGTAAGACTCATTTAACATTCCCCCTGAGTTATGGGTACCTTCAGCCTGGTTCAACCCAGAGCTCAGGAGCTGGCTTTGACACACGGGGTCCTTTCAGCTGGTCTAGCACATCACCTTGGGGGAAGAGGAGAAGCGGCAGCCGGCGCACACAGAAAGGCTGGCTCTCTGGTTCCCTGGCCAACACAGAGGGCACGCAGAGCCAGGCTGGCCGACCGCACTCCTGCTGAAAGGTATTTTCTGCTTTCTGATCGAGCACTGCACGCAGCAGCCTAGTGCGCTTGTGGGGAACAGTAAAGTGTTTCGGCCAATTCTTTCCAAGTGTGGGGAAAATTACTGCTGCTTATGCAATCTGTCTTTTGCCAAACATGAATCTGGGAGCTCAGCTGAGCTGACGTTAGCTTGTCTTCAGTTAAGAAGCCAAAACATCTTTCACTCTGATACTCTTCTGGCTTCCTCTGTTGACTACAGATTCTACTAGAAAGTTACATCACAGTCCTAAGTGCCACCTACACCATCAGGAACAAGCAAGGCATTTTGTTCAAAGTACAGTTCAGAAGGTAATGTGTGATACCTGGTTTACCCATACAATGGTGGGCTACTTTGCTCCTGGAAAGAGGCAACTCCAAGCATCTTCAGACAACTTGCAACCTTTCCACCTTGTTTCTTAAACTGGAAACTTATTTAACCTCTTAATTGACAGCATACAACTGTATTGTTTTACATGCAGTCTGTTCACAGCATAGCCCTTGAAGAAGTTAATTATGTAGAGTTCTTGCGTTTCTATACCACTTAATAAAATTATATATCACTTTAAAAGCACACTAGAAGACATATAAGCCAAGAAATCAGAGTCAAGTAAGAAGGATCCCGCCCCTTAACAAAAATTACATGCTGATTACTTAAAAGCCAGGCTCATCATTTGTCAGGAAATGGCAGAGATGTGTATCAATTTCAAAATAATAAGCATTAAATAAATGCAGAAAACTAACTGAAGGAAGGCTGTTATGAAAGCTTTTTACAGCAGCAATAAAGCCCAAATCCTGAAAGACTTAAAATGGTCCAAGACCACATGCTCTTACCAAGTACAAGAACTGGCTTATAAACAACGGCAATAGGCTTCAGATTTACATCTGCAATGAGAAATAGCTCATCCAAGAAAAGGTTGATTCTTACTTTCACTCAAGTTTCTATTAACTTGCTCAAGTTTCTATTAACTAGAATGACAGTTGGTCGTATTGATGCTCAGAATACCGATGTCTCAAGTTTAGAAACTTAACTGTTGTATACGTACCTAGGGAAAATACAGTCTCTTCTGTTCATCTCATGATACCTTAAAAGAAAATAACCCATGAGGACATACTAGTCCCCTCTTCTTTAAATAGCCTTGGTTGGCAAAGCATAAAGGGATTACTGCAGACTTCTCTGCCCATATAACTACCGAGGGATGACTTCAGGTTAGCAAGGTTAAGGAAACAGCTGAGAGCAGCAGTTTTAACTATCTTTAATTCAAAGGCCCCGAAATACTGTCCAGCAATGAGCAAATTTAAACTAAACAGAGTTTAGGTTTTTTGTGTTCCCCTCTCTCTTAATTAAATTTTAGAGATGCCGTAAAAGGGCTAGTCAATTCGTGCCACTCCAAATCGAAACTCTGGGTCTGTCACCGCTGTAACTGAAAGGGGCAATTGAGGTTTTGTTATTCTCAAAACCAACATTCTGCAGATAATGCTTCTGCATTTTTCTTACATCCACGGCTAATAAACTTGATGAACTGGTCTACAACCTGCTACTGACTCAGCATCAGCCAGGTCTGTTTTGGTAACCGTGGGCTTCTTCCCTTTTTACTGTTTTGTACAAAGCTGATCTGTATCTCCCAGTGACTTCAAGGAGAGTCACCAGCAACTCCTGGGCATGCTACTGTAAAAACAAAAAGAAACCAAAAAAGCAAAACAGAGAGATGCAAAGGTTGAACGGGTTTGCTTTACTCGGTCAGGCTAAGCATAAATTAGCAACATAACAATCCTACTTAAAAAAAAAATTGCTATAAAATTCTTGCTTCCTTCAATATTATATTCCACATGAATCCTGCATGTAGGGGTAACAGTCAGAAAGCCTTAAGATGCTTCCAGACACCTCACTACAATTTCTTCTGTGGTAAGCAGACTAAGGTCAGACAGTAAAACTCTCTGATTCTCAATGAGCCAACTATAGGTGTTGTTAAAGTAACGGGAACTAATAGCAGGAAAAAGCTAGGGCTCAACATTGGGTGTCATTGTGTCTTGGGCTACTCTACCCTTGATTTATTCATAGATATTCAAACATGCTCCAAATTGTGAAATTTACTTGGGAAACCTTTCAGACTTCCCTAAAGTTATTTCGTTCATAGTAAAAATAAAAGCTAAAGTACTGAGATACTTGATTTTAATCACTGTGATAAGAATCTCACTATAGGGAGAGAAGGAAAGAGAGAAAAAAAAAAGGAGAGATGGTTGATTTTAGCTAAGGTTGCTGCTGCTGTTTTGTTCTACTTTGGTGTAAGTAAAGCTACATTTTTTAATGGTGACAGAGCTCAATACCAACTTACTAGCTGTAACTTGTATAGTTCATCTTTGTTAGATTCTCCATCACCTGAAGCCTTTATGTCAATTTTGGCCACCTCCTTAAAAGATAAGCTGTAGCTCAGCCAAGTTTATTGAGTTCTGTAACAAACTGCTAGATTAGGCTCTGTGGCTTATGTTTTTGTAAGATCGCAACCGTGACATAATGTCTCCAACTTTAAGTATCCACTAAGTTATAAAATGCACAAAATACAAAGGCCCTAGGAGATACTAACTCTAATGGATGCAAAGGTGGGCATGTAAAACAGACTGCTATATGACAAAGGAGAAATAATTGAATGCAGTAACTCCAACAGGGGCAACTTCATTGAGGTATGGAAAAATACTGCAAGCACTATTATGCTGCAAATACAGTGCTGAAAATAAAAAAAAATACATATTAAAAGAGGACAAACACAACTACAGAACATATCTGTCTTACCAGTGCCATGGCAACTGTAGGAGAAAACACATACACTGACCTGAAATGGTAGCAACTTCATCCAATTAAGAACATTGCTTATAAGGGAACAAGCAAGAGCCGGCTGACCACATATCCATAAAAGCTAGGAATGTTTTCTGTTTCCAGACTGTGTTTCAATGCCTTTACTATTCCAAAAAAAAAAAAAAAAAAAAAAAAAAAGAAAAAAAAAGAAAAAAAAAGAAATAGAAAAAAAAAGAAAAAAGTTGGTTTGTCCCCGATTTCTCAGTCTCTGAGTGAATGATGTTAACAAGCTGAACAGATGCACGCTTGAGGGACTTCTCCTAATCCAAAACGTCACGTTTCCACCCACCTTGGAAGCTGCTGATAAATACACATTCCCTTAAGCAGACTCCAATCCCACAGGCTGACCTAACCCTTATATAAGCATTCCACTCCTTTCCCTCAACAAAGGGACAATGACCTGCTCACACAAATCAGCTGACAAATTCAAAATTAATTCAAAATTAAGTACTCAACATGGATTCATCAAGGGGAAATCATGCCTGACTAATCTGATCGCCTTCTATGATGGTGTGACTGGATGGATGGATGAGGGGAGAGCGATAGACGTGGTCTACCTTGACTTCAGCAAGGCGTTTGACACGGTCTCCCACAGCATCCTCATAGGGAAGCTTAGGAAGAGTGGGTTAGATGAATGGACAGTGAGGTGGATAGAAAACTGGTTGAAGGACAGAGCCCAGAGGGTTGTGATTAGGGGCGTGGAGTCTAGCTGGAGGTCAGTGATGAGCGGTGTTCCCCAGGGGTCAGTACTGGGCCCAGTGCTCTTCAATATATTCATCAATGACCTGGATGAGGGGATAGAGTGCACCCTCAGCAAGTTTGCTGACGACACAAAGCTGGGAGGGGTGGCTGACACCCCGGAAGGCTGTGCCGCCATCCAGAGAGACCTGGACAGGCTGGAGAGCTGGGCGGAGAGGAACCTCATGAAATTCAATAAGGGCAAGTGTAGGGTGCTGCACCTGGGGAGGAATAACCCCCTGCACCAGTACAGGTTGGGAGCTGACCTGCTGGAGAGCAGCTCTGAGGAAAGGGACCTGGGAGTCCTGGTGGACAACAGGATGACCATGAGCCAGCAATGTGCCCTTGTGGCCAAGAAGGCCAATGGCATCCTGGGGTGCATCAAGAAGAGTGTGGCCAGCAGGTGGAGGGAGGTCATCCTCCCCCTCTACTCTGCCTTGGTGAGGCCCCACCTGGAGTACTGTGTCCAGTTCTGGGCTCCCCAGCTCAAGAAGGACAGGGAACTGCTGGAGAGGGTGTAGCAAAGGGCTACCAAGATGATGAGGGGACTGGAACACCTCTCCTACGAAGAAAGACTAAGGGAATTGGGTCTCTTTAGTCTGGAAAAGAGACGGCTGAGGGATGACCTAATCAACACTTATAAATACTTGAAGGGTGGGTGTCAGGAGGATGGGGCCAGGGTCTTTTCGGTAGTGCCCAGTGACAGGACAAGAGGTAATGGGCACAAACTTAAGCACAGGAAGTTCCACCTAAACATGAGGAGGAACTTCTTTACCTTGAGGGTGGCAGAGCACTGGAACAGGCTGCCCAGGGAGGTGGTGGAGTCTCCGTCTCTGGAGACATTCAAAACCCGCCTGGATGGGTTCCTGTGCAACCTGCTCTAAGGTGGCCCTGCTCTGTCAGGGGGGTTGGACTGGATGATCTCCAGAGGTCCCTTCCAACCCTAGGATTCTATGAAACAGCTGAATCTGTCCGGTCAGGGATTAACTTGCATGTCAGCTCTGCCTGTCCACTGAACAGACTGCTGTTAACTGCAGTGACTTTGTAAGAAATGTTATGCACAGCTGGATAGACCTGTAAGAATGGTTTTACAAGGTTGATTTGAGACTCCTTCCTCAAGAAAGTCTTACACAGTATGCTTTACAACTGTCTGTCAGGCACTGTCCCTTACCACTACTGGCCAATTTCAAAAGAGAGAGAGAAATCCTGAAATTGTAAGCTCCTAAAAATCTGGTGAGAAATCAATGCAAAGAATGGAAATTATAATCAGAGCATGCATGGGGAAAAAAAAACCCCTAACAGGTGAACTTGCCATTGTAAGTCTTATTTGGTGGTTCAGCACCAACATTACTTCTGGACGAATGTAGCAGACACTGGCTGTTGCATAGTAGAGGTTTCAATGGTGAGCACAGTGTGAAGCTGAGGTTACTGCAGAGTTGGAGGTACCCAAGCAGAAAAGGACACACATCTAGTCATTAGTACAGCTTCAGGCCACAAACTGTTCTTATTTGCTTGTTTAACCATAACGTATTTTTCTACTAGCAAATGACAATGGTTGTATGTTCATCAGTTCTGAGCAAAAACCCAAACCAGAAAAACCTGCCTAGAATGAAGTAGTATTTACCATCTCCTACATTAAATCTAACTGTAACAGAAGTAGGCTTACTCACATACTGCACTGGACATTTAAATATTGTTTAGCAAGCAAAAATAAGAGGGTTTTTTTCCTTTTAAAAAAGTCATACAAGTGTGAAGCTTTAAAAAGCTGTCACACGCACATATATACCCTTTGTGCCTTTACTGTGACTAAGACAGACAACAGTCTGATTTACAAGTACTTCAGGATTTTGTGAAAACAAGATCAACGTGGAAACTGTTCAGCAGCTCAGTGACCCATTGCAACCAACTCAACGCAACTGCTGTGCACATTCTCCTTCCCAGTAACGCAAACCTGTAAGCCACCAAATTGGAAGGAAAAAAAAGGCAAACCAACAGGGTTTTTTTTTTCATTTAATAATCCTTAATAGTTGGGACTGCTATTCTCTACCCTGTTCAATGACTTTTAAAAAAGCTGTCACTTAAATGTCTAGAATACCGTGTTTCTCACAACTACTTGTTCGGGTTCTCCAATTTGAAGTCCTGACAACTGCTGCTGCTTGAAGCATCCAGAACTTTACTTGCACATACTTTATAAAAATGGCATTTGCTAGTAGAAGCAAAGCTTTTAAAGTTGGGGAAATAGCCTTGGGGTTTTCCCCTTCTGAGAGATTAAAGTTTTATGAGTGAACCTAAAGGACTGCCAGACTTCTAAAGTGACAACACATTACGAAAAAATTTCCTATGCGTTTTGCAAATTTGAAGTCAGCCACATTTCACGTCTGACATCAGGGTTTTTAATATCAGCTCTAATGAAATATAATTCTCCAATGACATAGCTGTGAAGTACAGCATTTTCATTTCACTAGCTGGCAGAGAGGTTTTGGCCTTACTATTATTATTATTTCTTAGGTAAAGCCAAAAGTGTTCTAGGCCCTGCATTGACACATCTGAAGACAAGGCCTTTTCCTTGTATCTGCTGTAAACACTGAGACCACGGGGTATCCAGCCGAACAGAACAGGTCAGAAGCATTTTCACACGACTACTACAGCCAAGTTGTATGTTAGGACACAAGAATATGAATACAGTGTCAGGAATAGCTTGCCTTCATCTTTGCTACAGTTTCAATTTCACTAAATCTCTTTGGGTGGGACTGGATAGTTTCTGGTTTGTGAAAATGTCACTGTTTTTTTTTTTTTTTAAAGAAAAAAAACAACCTCCAGTCAGTGAAGAAATTCCAGACATCATCAAAACCCTGAGGGGAGAAAGAGGCAAGCTGAGGATTAAAAATGATAGTGTTTTTAAATCTGCTTCTTGTTGAGGTCACATTTCTTCTGCTGGATGAGAGAGTGGGACATTTATTTCAAACGTACAGGTACATGCACAGCTCATGACAATTTAACTGCCTATCAATAAAAATCAGAAAAATTTCCATTTGCAAATGACTAAACTAAGTATATAACTAGAACAACTGTTCCTTCCCCAAACTCCAACAATCCAAGAAGGATGGATCAGAGAAAAAGACAAATTTCTCCTTCCCTGAGTATTACACCTCCTTAACTGGGATGAAATCAGAGCATGGCAGAGAGCAGAGTCAGAAGGGGATCCTAGCCTACTCAGAAGCCCCAGAGTAGCGGTAGGAGCACCTGACATAGGTATTTTTTTCTGAATGTGTAATGGGGATGAGCAACAACAATAGCAATGTTGTACTGACCCCATCACCTACGCATTCTGCTGAATCCATATGTTTCTTCAGGATTCTGATGGCGTTACTTTGGGAAAAAAAAACCATGCCTCAACTTGTCCATTCCAAGATACTTAAAAGCTTTGGAAACTGCACATTGTGCTCTAGGACTGAGCAAAAACCCTGTTGTCACCCAGTGCTCAGGGATCCTGACTCCTCCGCACACAGATCCAGCCCCAGTTTAAGAGGGCATTTGAAACGGGTATCTCATTGCACAGTACAGTGACAAATTGTTAGGGTTTGAGGAACCCACAACAATTTATTGTTGTTTAGACAATTATTCTATCACCCGATGACCCCTCCCCACAGGGGAAGGGGAATCAGGAAAAAACAAGGAAACTCAAGGGTTGAAATATAAACAGATTTTATAGAATAAGACTAGATAATTAACATTAATAACTCTAAAGAACCAATATTGATACTGACACCAGTATAAAACATACAAGGATTATACTCAGGCAATTTTATCAGTAGGAAGCTGTGCACATATGACAGCTGGCTGTAAAGTAAATATTTTCAGAAATTCAGACACTAGCATCTTCTAAAAGTGCAGCTTTCCCAAGCGTTAAAAGAGAAATTAGTCTTGTGTTGCTCAAACCGGGTCACAAATCTAGGCCTGACCTGACAACACATACACACAAAGAAGAAAAGGATAAGGGATCCTAACAAGTACAAAGCGAAAGCCACTGCTGCTCATCTACATGCAACATCTCCAAGTGGAAAGCAGCAGGGCACAGCATCTCCGCCATGGGGCTGATGCATACACACCCAGCTTGGGTCAGAGAAAGAATAAGAACGAGCCTTCGGCACTTTAAGTTGAAAAGTGGAGAAGAAAGCCTCCAAAAAACACAAGGGACAGATGTCTGGCTAGAATTAACATCCAGGTTCATTTGTGGGGGGTGGCCTCCTGTGGTAACAAGTTGGTGGATTCATAAAAAGTAAAAGCAGCAGCTCTATTTGAGGCTAGAGCAGAAGCTGAAATGAAACCGTGTTTAATTTTTCTAGTTTGGGTAGCGGGTGAGTATGGGACGGGCCTGCATAATACATTACAGTGTAGCTTGCAGTGGTGGTGGTTGTCTCTTCTGGTGCCGCAGTTCATTTCCAAAAAGATAGCTGTGCAGGATGAAGTAAGTGTTATCCTTCAGTTTCTCTAGACTGCTGACAAACATGAGACTGGTCTCCAACACTGATGGAATACAGAAGAGAAAATATAATGCGTGACCTTCCAAAAACGGGAAAAAACTTTGGTTGTCTCTGGAGGATGCTCTGGGAAGAGCTGTAGGACAAATGGGGTCTGGCAGTCTTTTCCAGCTCCATGCAACCAAATGTAAGTTAGCCACAACACAGATCTCCCCACCTCTGAGGGACTGTCTGAAGCTTGCAGGAGACAGCACAGTAGGGGAAAAACTGCCATGCACGTCTGCTCTCCCCAGATCCAAGAGAACATGGTTAGTACTCATTAACATGCTTGCTGGAGGCTTTGCCTCAGAAAGGAGAGAATCAAAACCATGTAAGGATGGTGGGGTTTGGCCCATCATAAACGCTGGGATTTATAATGGAGAACAGAGTGTTACTGGATGCCTGTTAGAGACACCCATGGTGTGCTCTTCACAATGTCATATAATGATGCTTTGTACTGAGATTTCATACAGTAGTTCCTTAATTTAAGTAATTGTATTTTCTACTAGTGGGAAATGGTCTGCATTGACTATACCCAATAAGCTATTGTCCCACTAATCATATTTCCATAATTGTTTACCAACATTTGTTTTAAGGCACTGCCCTTTCTTAAGAGCTCACTTGCCTCTATTAGAGGACACAATGTAAGCCTGAAACCAACAAAACATTATTCTCCAAAGACAACATCCCTTTCATCAGGCAGTGAAGCAATAAATGGTTTAGGAAGGGGAAAAAATAGTTAACTAGTTGCTAAAACTATCTACAGCCCCTGCCTGTGAACTTAAAAAATGCTATTTCTCACATGGCTCTATAGTTTTAATATGCAAAGTTATACTAAAATGGTATTAAAACTTTTACATCTTCCACCCACACAAATGGAGCAGTCCCCTCCTATTCCTTCACAGCTTCCAGCCTCAAATATCCTGGCATAAAATGATCAGACAAAATAGGTGACTTATGTTTTTATTGGTTCCTCCAGACTATGACGACATTTCCTAAAACACTGAGCCAGGAAACTATTAATGTTCAGAAAAAGTGGAAAGGGTCAGGCTATTTCAAAGGGCATGTGCTTGCTAAGAAGCCTTTGTTATAGATGTATAGGCCACTTAAGATTCGATTAATAATAACAAAAGTATTTAGCATTCACATAACATTTCTTGCTTTAACGTGTATTATGAACATATTTGTAACACTTCCATGTTAAGAAAGAATTACGCCTCTTCGCGTT
Source organism: Rhinoptilus africanus (assembly GCA_013400135.1). Classification (NCBI taxonomy): domain Eukaryota; kingdom Metazoa; phylum Chordata; class Aves; order Charadriiformes; family Glareolidae; genus Rhinoptilus; species Rhinoptilus africanus. Next base: position 132,878 of record VXBO01000661.1, read on the forward strand.
TTTGAGAATTAAAATGAGAAGGGTAATCAGCTTGCCTAAGATTTTGTAAAGTAATATATCTATTCCAAGATGAGAATTCCCTGCAGATATGTACGTGCTCCCAGTTCTCTGGATGTTATTGGAGGGAGAAATGGAAATGGTCTCAACTTACCAACATTAAAAAAAGGAAGACCAAGAAGATCTTCTAGATTTATCTCAGCTGCATTGGCCTGCACTTGACAGCACTAGTCAGGTCAGACATTTGCAGGGGGATTCCTTAAAAAAGTACTCTGTGTTTTATATACAAGCACTAGACCAAACCACTTGGTATTGTAACAGGAGCATAGCACACTGCATGCAGGACAGAAAGAGGGATCATACAGAGGCTCCACAAAACCTCCTAATTTTCTAGTGCGTACTACATGTACTACATGTACCTCTTTGTTTTGGCTCCTTTGTCAGTAGGTCTGGGAATTATAAAGATGGACACAAAGGACTTGCATAAAAGAAAGCGTGCTCCAAAGGCATCACCACTTCATTCATGGCCAGATTAATTTCACCCACAAAATTCGGTTCTGATCCTGACCGTCAAAGAGTATGCACCAAAGTCAGTTCCGTAATGCAGGGGTGCAAAGCAGATTTAAACCCAACCTGCCTACAGCATGAACAGTATGATGCACTGAAGAGAGTGCTGAGGCATCTTAAAAGTAGTACAAGTCAGTCTGCTCTTACTGACTGAAGAACCCCACTCATCTGTCATGTCTCAAACAACCATGATCCGGCCACAGCACATACGCTGCAGGTGAAAATCCCACTATTGCACAGTGCCATCTCCTGGGCAAGCAAGACTGGGAAAAAAAAACCCTCAACACGTCCCTTCTCTCCTGCAGCATCCAACACTTTAGCATCATCTCCCGTGCGCTGGCAGGCCAGGCGTTACCACTGTTCTCAGAAGGCAGGCCATGAATTCACGGAAAGAGCAGCAGATTGTTTACAGCTCCCACCATGAAACGTGAAATTCAGCAGCCCGCTCTTAAAAGAGGCGGTATCTGCATATCTGCATAGGCAAGTGCCATGCAAACCCACAGGATAAAGTTCACTCTGGGTTGCAGGCTAATCACAAATTAGCAATCAGGGCTTCCTTTCAACATCCAAACAGGAAACGGGAGTGGAGGAAGTGAAAGCTTCAGTAATTTCTTGCATGTTAACAAGTTACACGAGCCACTCCAATAAAAAAGCTTTGCTAAGTGAACTTAAACCTAGCACATCGTCTGCCTCAATGGCAAGCATTTGTCCTTAAAACCAAGCTGCGGATCTTGGATAGAAAACACTGATGCAAATATTTCATTTGGCACAGCTTAATTTCCAGCGTAAGAGGACATCAAGCTATGGAATAAATTTCAAGATCCTTCTTTACTGTAATCACAAATCTTGAGATTACAATCCCCAAACCAAACCAGAGGTGGTAAATCTGGCATCTGTCTTGAAACATTCATTTAAAAAAACAGTATTAGAAGGGTAGCTTTTTAGTTATCACAAACTGTTAGATCCATAATGGTCCCTGACAGAGGAGCAAGAAAATCAGGCATAATGTATTAGCTCAATTTCTTTCCACTATCTTTTAGGGCTACTATCCACATTGGCTCTGCATATCCTGCAGTATCTGCCATGCCACAAAGTAGAGGGGCAGGAGGGCTGGAGAACAAAGTTCCTGTGGGACAACGACAACCCTGAAAGGCCCAAAGGACTCACAGCTCTCCATGCCGCGAGGAACATCTGTCTCCATCTTCAGACCCACCACATTACAGCCCCTGGCACAAATGAAAAGCCTAGCCCATCACACATTCCTAACTTGGTGCTATCTTCACTGCAGGAGAAAGGGGAAAAAAAAAAAGCTTTCTACAACTGTTGAGTAACTCTCAAGAGTTCTAGACAGATGAAAGGCCACTCTCTTGGTTGCCTGGAGATACTAAAACAGATTAGGCACAAAACTAAGATGACTTACATGAGTGGATGCAGACTGGTGTTTTGATGGAACGAAACTGCCCTGGGACTACAAGGTAGAACTCCTTGCTTTTTATGGATGTGCCCAGCAAAAAAGAAAAATCTCTTGAAGAAGTTGTAGGACCCAACAGTACAGTAAGAGATTATTTAAGTGGGCTACATGGAGAACAGAACAAAAGCAAAGGAATTTGGAAAAAAAACCTGCTATCAGTATATCCACTGCACAATCACATTATCTCCCAGGGATGCAAACAAGAATAGACATCTAGCACAGAGAGTTACCACAGCCCACAATAAACTGGCTGGAGTAAATAAGGAGTTAAAATTACATAGGTGCATGCTCCACATTATGGAGTGTGAAGGTATGTTTTTTCCCTCGTTTCAGCAGTAGAGACACAGGCAATGCTAGTTCCAATGCAGCATTTACCATAAAGTGCTGTTTGCCATAAGCAACCTCAATGTACCTATTACGCTACGCACATGGCTGGAAATGTAGACCTTATTGTGGACTCTCGTATTATTGCTCTGAGCAACAAAAAAAAAG
>VXBO01000661.1:135464-153002 GCA_013400135.1 Rhinoptilus africanus
GGATCCCCCAGGGTCAGATCGTTTTCACAGTAGGCATTCTCTGTTTCCAAGGCAATGGGAGGCTGATCAGATATTTAATCAGCCTGGGTGTCGGACCACCCATTAGCAAAAACTCTCCAGAACAAGAGTTTTGAAAGCTAAAAACAATGACTGTGTAAGACTGCTGCGTATGGTGGTTTTATTTGTTTGTTTTCTAAGACTTAATCGTAAGCAGGTATTACCTCTTTCACTAGAAACACTGATATTCTTTCCAAAGGACTTGTATTACTACCTTGCACTCCAACTCAACACTACCAACTGCGCCCAAGCATTTACTTCTGTGGAGTCACTCACTGCCTCATTCACTTCTCTCTTAGGATGCTTGTATCCAGGGCAGCAATGCCCCTTCCTACTACGTGAGAATGATCATGATGACTTTGCGGGACTGCCACCTGCTTCGTTCCCAAAATGATGGCATCTGCCAGAACATTCAGGTTTCCAGCCTGATGCTCCAGCAGGTTAGTTCATCTTCAGTTAACTTCTATGGTACCAAATGCTTCTTCTTAAGCCAGAGATTTCCAGTTTTCCTTCTTTCTCCTCCCAGTGAGCAAGGTGAGAGTTTCCAGAGAAGGTTATTTTGGTAAGGAGTGCCAAAGAGCTTGTACCTGTTTAGCAGCTATAGCTATATCAACAATCCATTGCCAAAAAACGGAGGAGGAATGTGCTTGATGACTCTTAGTAAGAGACAAATTATGATCGATGTTCTCCTTGCCCTACATTCACACAACATTCAATCTCACATGTTTCATTCACTTAGTGTCAAAACGAAGATGTAGTTGTGACCAGTTCCTCTGGACCAGACACCAGGTAGCTGTTAAATAATACAGAGAATGATTTCACCATGAGATGCTTGTACTGGATCTTGCCCAAAAACTTTTTATATATTGCATATATTATTGTTTTGCTGCAATTGCTGTCTCAAAGCAAAGCAAGAACTTATATGCATGAGATCATCCAGATGAGGAGACTGTATATTTGCAGAAGTGTGGTAATGCTTGACAAAATAGATTATCTTTTTCACTCTGTCTTCCAAAATAAAGATTTTCTTGGATGATGAACTCAGGGTTTCCCAGAGTTTTGTCTATGGAGGGCAAATTAACGGGTGGGACATCAGGTTAGGGGCTGCATAATAAAAATCAATCTGCATGACAGTGCAGAAGAGCCACAATTTGAAAATCCCTCCGAGGGTCATACTTAGCAGCTTTCCAGGTAGCCTATGGGAACTCCTGACTCAGACGCTGAATTCTTGCGAGGAATATAATTGATCCTTGTGGGAGGTTTTCCTCTTCAAAGACACATTTTGGGAAGTTTTCTTTTTTGTGATGACTACTAGTCTCCGTGTTAAACAAGCAAAAGACTGACAAGGCAAGAGCAGACATGCTAACCTTTCAATTTATAATGTACTTGTAAACGCCCGTAAGCTCAAAACAAGTGATAGCCAATATTTATTGAGAAGGTCTCCAGCTCTAGAAGCAGCTCACGTTATATTCGGGTGGTGGTGGGAGGGAGCTCTTACTGCTTAAATCTTCAGTAGACTATTTTCATAAACATAAAGTTTCATAAAGTTTATTTTCATAGTCTGAAGGCTTGGGAAGGTAATGGCAACTTTTAGTATTCTCTACAATACCACTCTCATTGTGGTCTTGCTGAGGTATTTCCATGACATGGCTTCTCTGTGCCTCAAAGATACTGAAAGAGGAAATATATCTGCCTTGCGTTATCTCTGCGAGCGAGAGAGAGCCTACAGAGGGAAAAGTAACAGCTGTGGAGATATATTGCCCTAAAAGATATCAGCCTCCATTCACATCTCTTCAAGTGGAGGTGTCAACTGTAAACTGCATCTGAGATTCGAGCACACAACTGTGCCAGTCAAACAACAATGCAATCATGGAAAAAGGAAGATAAAGAAGATTTTAGGCTTACTGGCACTCTCTTGCGCTTATACTTTCTGTGCATATTTTCAATCATCTCTCATTCCCAGGTGCACACAGATTCACACAAAAAGAGATGTGAGAAACTTGTTCTCCAGTTTGAAGGGCTGGCAGGAAGGCTCACTCATCTTGTAAGCCAATGTTTGCTATTAACAAGGCTGCAGCCTACTTAACTTCAGGCAAGTTAATGGAGAACATCTAACTTTAGTCCTTAGGTACAAGTAGGTGCAACAGAGAATTCCCTTCCAGCAACAGAAACTACTTGAGGAACAAACTAAGTCTTTCTCAGAAAACTTTCTGACTTTTAGTTCAGATGATTTGAGGGGAAAAGCCACCAGTGAAATGAAGAAGCAAAGAGATAAAAATCTCTGGAGTGCCCTCTCTGCTCAGAGCTCTGCTAAGTAGGGAGACCTGGTGCCATCCCCACGCTCCTCCGAGAAGTGTGAAGAAGTGTGAAGAACTCACTCCATCGGGGGGGTGAGCTCCAGTCCTTGAGCAAAAAATTTATTTTTTCTCTGTTAGTCTGGCAGCCCTGCCAATGAACATCCCAAGTTCTGGGCAGGAAAGCACATGTTGGGTCATGCACTGCTGTCACGCTGGATCACAGGGTAGTGCCTGTGGCTGGAGGACTGAGTGGCAAGAACAGTACAGTGTTATGGTTGGAGAACCCTTGTTAAAAGGTTTCCTGTCGACAGCAGGCATGACTGGCTGGCAGAGATCTGGAACAACCTCATTTTTGCTCCCCATCCCACATGGCACGTGGAGCTGGTTGAGAGGTCGAGACTCATGCTGCCCTAAGTATCTGCCCTGCCTCCTTCCTGGGGAGACGCAGCTGCCTTCTGTTGCAAAATGGGTGCGATGTGGGGGAAAGTGAGTCCAAAGCCTCACCTGATGGTCTCGTGTTCACTCTGCCAGGTCTGGTCACCAAGGCAGACAACCCTCAGAAAGGTGACCAGTTCACATGAAATAGAAAGGCACAAGAAATATCCCTTGCTTTTAGCTGAAGATCTGACAGTGAGGACATACGGCAAAGTTGCCCAGCTGCAACAAAGGTATGCCATGCAGCAGGTTTTCTATGCTGCAACCAGCCAAGGAGGCTGCTTCTGACATGTGGTCTGTTTAAGAAATACAGTCCTCAGTGTTTTCCGTGTTTTATCTCATTGTGATCACGAGTTAAGCAAGCCAGTCAGCCTATTGTTCTTACCACATGGTAAGTAACTAGCTACATGTAAACAAAACAATTAAGCTTCATAAGGAACTGCTTGCCATTCAAAGCTGAACTAAACATTGCATTTTGTTTCGGGAATCCAAATATGGTAAATCACTGACAGTTAACTATGACTACAGGATTATTCGCTGCACAGAAAGGGTAAGCAAAACAGGCAGTACATACTGGAAAATGATTTTTCTTCCTCTTTCCCCCATCATTAACCGTGTAGACCCTTCTGGTCCCACTACAAGCTGCCTCTTGATGAGTATCACCTAAGCATAACTAATTCATGATAATGGGCACAGTAGATATATATATAATATGCTGGCACAGCTGGCTTTAAACCCCTCCCTCTTCAGTTGCTAAGCCACCAGGCTCCATCACTACACCCCTCTAGGAGAATACTTCTGAGTTGTTAACCTCTTCACGTATTTGGCATTCAGAAAATTCATTAGGTGATAGCACTGCACACAAATACACACCATTTCATTATTTTCTTATTAGCTGTATTCCTGTTGCATTTAAAAGCCCTAATCAAAATCAGATTGTCAATTTGCTGGACAGCATACACTTGGAGGAAGAAAGAATACCATCCCAAACGTCTACAAGAACAGAAGCCTGGATACTGTAAAGCCAACACACCCCCCCAACTCAAAAAACACAACTCTGCCACTGATATCTTGTGTACATATTTCGCTTTGCAAGTGTATATTCCTATTTTAAATATTCACAGAATGATGGAGTCTTGAATATAGAGAGTAAGAAAAAGAAAACAGAAGGAAAACATCAAATCCATTGGAGATAATGGGGCTAATTAGGGGGTGGTGTGCTAATAAAGGCAAAGCTAAAAGCATATTCTGTCATAGCACCCACTGGAAAGGCCACTTTTATATTTTAAATGTGCATGGTTTGCTCCTTTGCAAAGACTTAGCAGGTATCCCCAGTTACAGATCTGCACTGCAGCTCTGCTGTGTCTGCCACTGTGGGGCAGAAGCAACTGTGGTGAAGTGGGCACAAGGCTGAGGGAGGAGAACCGGGAGTAAAGGTGGGACAGGACGTAGTGGGGTGGGTGCTGAGCCTTGAGGCAGAGAGATCCCAGCACACCAAGGGGAAGCAGAGAGAGCCTTGAAGGGGACAGCAGCTTCCAGGATAAATTCAGAAGTTTCAAATTGGAAATCTGGGAGTTAAAACCACAGGCATGGTGGATCTTTCCATTCCCATTTCCTCTCCCAACCAAATCTATGACGTGGTATCTATGCTTGCGCTGCCTAGAAACATCCCAGCCTCCCATTCCTGATGAAGTTGCTAGATAAACTGTAAGTTTTGAAATACAGCTAGACAAAGGTTATGGAAACAAACTATGGTCTATTTACTGTAGCACACGTCTCCATCTCTGGCGAAGGTTGGAAGATACCATTTTGTGCAACAGACTGGCAAGGACAGCTACTGGGAGGCTGAAATGGCCTGTTACAGTGGTATTATCCGAATGACATAGAGCTATGGGAAAGTGGGATACAGGCTGTGCAAACGGCCTCTTCACTATTTTAACAAAAGAAGCACAACTTGCACAAAAACCCGCTCTATTTGGGTAACATTCTAAATCCTGGGTGCCAAAATGGGATGGAAGGGGGAACCAGGACAAAAAGGACAGAAATAGCTTTAAATTTCTTCCTGAGCTTTACCCACCATTGTAAATATTGCTGGCCATCAGATTATTACCACCTACATTCTGTATTCCTTGCAAATATTGTACACACACCTTCAAAGCTGCCCATGTACAATGGAGGATCACCAAGCATCCTATATAGGAAGCAACAGAGACAGGAACAGTCAACTGGTTTTGAATTAGAAGAAGTCCACATCAAGTGCTGCTTCTCTGTCCCTCGGGTTTTCACTCTTTGCCCACTGAAGTGAATCTTTCATCCAGCAGAGACAAAAAAGTCTAGAGTCCCTTTTCAGGACATATCTCAGGGTGGGATATGGCAGGAAGGGATGCAGGCCTGGACTAGGTCTTCTTCGGAGACACCCAGGGACCTAGAGAGTTTGGGACTCGTCCTATGGCAAGATCAAGTTAACCCAAACTGAGTCAGAAAGATGTGAAGGGCTGGACTCCAAAGCCAGAGGTGAGGGGGCTGGATGTGGGACAGACCATAAGATAGTAGCTGTCTCCTAGCCTCAGTGAAACTGGTGTCTACAGAAAGGTCCCATCCCTTTTGCAGACAACACAGGAAAAACAGGTCTTGTCTGCAGCTTTCTTACAATGGTGTGATTGCAGTGTTAGGAATTCTGACAGTGAAGCATTTGAGATTGAGAAGGAAAAGGAAAGCTACTTCCAGAACCATACTAAAGAGATGTCAAAGCTCAAGCTTCCATCAAATAGGCACAACTACTTTCAGCAGGTTCTGCTTGTCCTTAGGACAGTTTAGCATCCCTCCTTCCCAACCCAACATTTCAGAGAAAGCTATTGTAGGAGTGCAAACGTACAGCATTCAGGATGCACTCCAAATTTGGAAACATAGTACAGGTGTTAGGTTTGCTCTTATTCCTTATTTAAACGTTCTATTTCTCTGCCTCCTCTAACCTCTGCAACCTCTTTCAGTATTTCAATCTTAGCTACATTAACCATATACTCTGCCTGTTTCTGCTTTGCCTTCGTGCTCTCCAGTTTTCCTCCTCTTCACTAAAACAGCCCTTCCTTTTTGTATGTTATTCCCCCGCTAACACAACAAAAATCATAACTCTAATCTGATTTCACAAGTGTAGCATAGCTGATTTCACCTTTGTATTCCCCACGCTTTTCCCTGCATTGACACTGTTCGCAAGCCCTTTGGGCCAAGGCCTGCTCAAATTTGAGCTGTGCTTAGCAAAACAGCACCCAGAAGATCTTGTCTGGCCCCTGAGCATACCCTGAACAAAAGGCACTTAACAACACTAGTTGGATAACTTGCTTCTTGCACAGCCACCGCCCTACTCCACCTTTGGATTTGAAGTTTTATGTCAACACACTAATACTGCGTCATCCTCCGGTACAACGCCTGATGCAATTTTGTCAAGGTCACTTTGCCAGAAACTTTAAAGGTGGTTGAGGAATTCCGTTTCGGATCCAGGCAAGAGGCAAAACTGCTGTATCAGGGAAAACTCTTCTGACGTACAGAGCAAAAGGCCTCTAAATTCCATCCTTAAAAAAAAAAAAGTAAGGCTGAGTGCCGACCCAGCCCTTGGCCCTGCAGCTCGGAGGGCTCGGTAAGCCCTTGCATACCATGGTGTTGAGCACGGCAGTAAAACCTAGAGAGGCTGTTTAAACAAGCTAGGACCTGGGCATCCTGTTTCTCACGGCACCATCCTCATAACACAGGACTGCTGCCAAACATTACAGTATAAATTTCCCACTGAACCTAAGATGCGGTTGACAAATATCCAAAAAAAGAATAAAAATATTTATATCTTAGAACACATTGACTGGGTAAACAAGATTGTAGCTGGCTCTCTGTTATGTCCTGCTTACCAATGTGCAGGCAGAAGCAGACATAAATGTTTACAGCAGTCGCTGCTGTGCATGTATAGGTGCCCCTGGGCTGTCCCTCCCACTGCTTTGCCTGGCAGGACCAGAGCAAGTCCTGGGCAGGAGGATGGGTGCCCACGTATGCTTAGAGAAGGTGATGACCCAGGTGCACTCAGCAGATGCCGAGCTTCTCAGCCAGCTGAAGCAAATCGTTCCCACACTGTATGCACACACCATGCACAGCTACAGGTACAACTTTCCACTTTTCTTCATGTCCTAAACACCTGATGGACCCTGACTGTGGCTACAGTATGACACCTTTACCATCCGTCATAACTGATTTTATCGAGCCAATTTACTCTCTCAGATAGTTATCTAAGACTTAAATAAAACAATCATGACCAAAAATGGTCAGTTAGTGGTTAGACTTATTGCTGTTAAGTAATCAGTATCAATTCTACACCTCTCCAGCCCTCACTGCAAGCACTTAAAAGTCCATTTGTCCATTCCACTGTCACCAGTCATTTTCCCCTTTATGATGTCTGTGTGTTAGAATTCACTGAGCCATTACTGTGAAAAACTAATCATCCATTACGTTAGTACTCTCTGTCACATTTGTCCAAAAGTGGCATTCATATTCAAAGGCATGTGCCCTGAATAACTCAACATTTTAGGAATACATCAATGTTTTTTTAAGGTACTTTTTAAACTGAAGATATATGACTAAGAATCTCTAAGCCTACATATATCCCACCTACCTGTATCTGGAATGATATTCTTCAAAACTTTTCAAAATGACAAGTGAAAATCTGTAACCTGTAGAAAGCTTGCAATATTTTAATCCCACACAGAAAGTACCTTCAATGCTTTAACACTCTACAGTAAGGGAGAAGACCTGTTCCAAAGCTCCTGGAAAAATAAGTACTTGCCCTCCTAGTGAAAGCACCTCAGATGCATTTATTCTGCAAATCCCTTCTTATGAAATAGCACCATTAATAGCAGACAACTTTGAATCTAGTGAACTGATAAAGAGACCAAACAACAAAAATTGCTTCTAGCTGCCTACCCAGTTAATCCTAATTAATCCTTGTGGTTTTTACCATTACTGTGTTTTCCCTTTTCTTTTAATTGGCTTTCTCCCCTTTCCTCACTGCCCGAGAAACACACACACACGAGATTTGCCTATCTAGCCATGTGAACACAGGAACAGCAGAGGGTATGCTTGAAGAATGTCTAAACCACCATTAAAAGACAAGAAAAAGATTCTTTTTTCCCCTCAAGTAGTCACAGCCATTACTTGTAAAAGGGATATGCAAAAAACATTAAGGCAGATGTATGAACTTTAAGTTGATGATATGCCGTAGTCCATTACATCTGAGGAAGTGTTGTTACAGGGAATGCTAGCGAGAGCATTTTGATATGGGCCACAGCACTGGCTAACACCGGTTTCATTGCTCAATGTGGCATATCTTTCCTATTATGTCATGCTTATTGTAGGTATTATAATGATACATAGCTGAAAGCCATCAGTAAAGGCTTTCACAAGGGACCGCGCAAAGAAAGCTGATACAATGATAAAGAGACAGCACTTGATTGCTTTTCCTTATACTCTTTTGTACCTTTTGGTGGCTGTTAAATCGGTATGTTCTGATCAGATCTCCCAACCTCACCTGCCACCTTTATGATACCATTTCTCAGACCATATTTAGAAACCAGCTGTGGGAGCAGGGCTGCAGTCTCATCACTGGTGGAAGGTCACTAAATAAGGAGGCAGGAGGGGAGGTCTCTGCCAGGTCACTTCACATCATTACATGCTGTGCAAGCACCATCATTCGCAGGACAATTTCTTTCATCACACGCAGATTCCAAAACGGTCAGAAAACAGACTAGCTAGCTGGGGTAATTACGGGGAAACCTCTCAAAATATGAAACCATATTAGGTGGCCTTTTATTGACTACGCCTAATTTAAAGTTTATATGTCATCAGGGCAGACTTGCAGAATCCTCATGAATGCAGTGTAACCAAGCTTTTATTAAAACTAGTCAGACGTTTTCACCACCAAAGCCAAGATTTCATTAGGAACCTTTCTCTGGTTACTCTGTTTAACTTTCTACATTTACAGAACTCTGTCAAAATTACCTCTTAAAGATTTGAGACAGAATTAACCGATACCTTCCAGGGGGCTATTTGTCACCAAGAAAAAGTGCACTAATTTGGATAGTTTAGGTTATTCAGATCTTATTTCTTTTCTTTTGAGAAACTTCAGCTGTGCTGACGATGAGAAACAGATGAAAAAGAACTGCTTCCAATCCCAACCTCAGATATTATAATTGTATTAAATGATCATTTAATTATTAAAAGGAGTAGAATGCAATACATATGAAAGTTCAGAAAGTAAACAGTTTAATGTCTCAAAATCCCTTCTGTCACTGAAAGACTGCAGAGGTCTAAGAATCCACACCAAGTAGAATTTTAATACACTAAACAGGTTTGATTTATTATTAAAAATTAATGTGAAATTAAATGACTAAGCACTACTTCAAAGCAGTTAGCTATACAGTTACTCCATCGGTTTATGCATAAACCTATTTCCTGGCCAAATACTCTGAATTCAATACAATGTCATTACAGACTGCTGAATTGCATATAGAAGTCTGCCTATCACTTCTTTAAAATACCACAATGAAGAGATGCTTGTTCTAACCTCACTGGGCAAAATATAATTTTGAAAACCCTATAATTCCACGATGAAATCACCACAATTGGTCTAAAAATACAGTATTTTAAAATTTAATACCTCATATTCTGAGGAATAAAATATTTGCATCTTGCAAAGGGAGAGAAAGGCAGCTCAAGGCTGTTTGTCCTTAAAACAAGTTTGTCACATAATGGAAAAAAAAAAAATCCACCAGCTGCTGATACGAAATGAAACATTCAAGTGCAAGCCCCATTCCGTTTTGGTACCTGGTCACTTTTGACAGTGCAGAAGCATACACACTGGGCAAGTTATACATTGAAGACATAAGTAGTTGTATATTGTCCTATACGGTGGAAAAGGGGTAAGACCTAGAAGGAAAACTATTTGGTCATAGCAGGCCCATATACTCCTTGGTTCCAGATGATTCCTCCCCTTGGTTTGCCTCTTCATCGCCTTCTGGGCCACTAGAAAGGCAAGTTCCTTCAAGTAGAGATCTCAGTAAGGTCATCCCAAACAAAGGCAGCAACAAAGATGGCACACAAACAAATACAAGAGAAGGACATAAAAGAAGATGAGTCCGGAGCAGCTGTCAGAATAAAGGAAGCAAGACCGAAAGCTGGGCAGACAGTAAGAGATCAGAGAAAGAAATGCTGGCAGACTAGCATCAAGCTGAGCAGTGAAAGCAAAAAAGGAAAATTCACTATTGCTCTCACTATTGACAGAAAAGCAGTCAAGCTAAAAGGAAGAACTTGGTGAGAGAACGTAACTGTCATTATAATACTAGCTTTGCCAAACTTTAAAATCCCCTAAAATAAGCAAAATCAGTGTCTAAGACAAGAAATGAACAGGAAACATATGCTATTTATCTGACAGTCAATATTTAAAGAGCATGCAGGACAAAATGACAGAATTCTGTCCTCCTGTGAATGTAATCAGAGAATTTCAAAGGAGGAAAAAGCTGAAGATGTTGCAAGCACAAGGGAGGCGAATGCAGAGCTCCCATTGCACGTAGGCAACTAACGCGGGTCCAAAGACATGTCTAAACTAGAGACACTGCAATAGCGACGTGAAGGTTGGGTATGGGAGCAGCCCAGCTGTGACTACAAGAACACAGTGCAATTTATTAGCTCATCACCTATCAACCTTGCTAGTAATCCTCATCCGGCAACAGTGACTCTCACAGTAGCAAAAACATAGTGTAAGAGTACGGAGAACTTCATGCTGCAGGGGAGGAAAAAGACCCTTCCATCCCTATGAGAATTTTTTTGAAAGCAGAAACAGGTCCCAGTTGGGCAGAATCAGAAAACTGCATCTCTGATTCAGTCCATGAAGTTGGACAACAAACATCAAGGAAAAGCTTTAAACAGGGATCTACACATCTGAAAAAGTTTTGGCTGAAAAGGATTCTGGAGTTGCCACAAACAAGGCACACAGTAACCCTGAGCCACAAAGTCATTCACTGATTTTCTCAGCTGTAGTCAGGAACAAATTTGACCTCAAGCCTGTAACCTAAAATCCTTCTCGTAGTTTCTGCAATTTCTCTTTTTTCTAGGATAAAAATTATATATCCACCTAGGCATTAAAACAGAACTGTGTTTTAAAGTCAAATTAGTACCATAACAAATTCTGGATCAATGTACTTCAGTCCCAAAGTCATTTGTTCCTTCTGTTCACTCAGTTCTTCTCCAAGTAACTATGTGATGTCTAAAATACAGTGAGTTTGGTGGCATGGAAAGCCACACAGTTGAGGGCTTTGTCTCAAAACAACCAGTTTCAGCTGAGGTACAAGACCAAATCTTTACACAAGAGTAAATAGTTTTACAAATTCAGGCATGAATTTGTAAATATGAAATACACATATTTATATGAAGCCCCTGATTAATGTCTTACGATGTCCAAGTGTTTTAATAAGGACGGGAACTGAGTGTATGGAACTTGGCATCTGGGTAAATGATGCCTGTCTATAAAATGCCATTTGCATCCCATCTGCTCTACAAACTAAAACAATGTGGTCAGCTAGTACTGATTTTTGCTGTGCTTGTAGTTTAAGGTAAATCCAATCTCTATTTACCTACCCTCATGATTGAGAAGAGATCAAATTCACCCATAGATTTTAAAAGAAAAGAGTATTAGATGTAGACAGGAGACCCCCACGTGATACAGGTGTAATTTGTTTAATTTGTGCCATGGAAGCCCAGGGAGAATTGACCACTCAGGCTGCCTGTGGCTCTGCACAGGCTTTTGTGCATGAACAACATGCACGAACACGTTAATAAACACTGTGCCCATGCCCTAAGCGATTACACAGACATCCTCAGAGCTACTGGAAGACAGAACTGATGGAAGGATGAATCATGACCCCAAACAGGCAGTGTCACAGAGCTGGTAGAAGGCTGAACCATGACCTCAATTTCACCCCCAACTGGACAGTGTAATACAGCTCCTGTCCAACCTATGCATCTTAACAAAAAAGCAAAAACTGAAACCAGAATGTAAGCAATACTTCAACAGATGCTCAGACCATGGTCTGAGATACATGTGTTCTGTGAGGGAATGAAATAATCAGCCTGAGGGTACACTCCAGTATTTCTTCAGTGACTTTTGTACATGAAGTCTTGCATCCTTTCATTGTCTCAACACTCTTCAAATATGAAGCATATTGCTGAGTCTTACTCTCCGATGTAAAAGCTCGGTCTGCATAGGAATTTAAACTCCAAGCCTAAATATTTCAGAGAGCTATTCAATTACTTAAGACAGACATTCAGTACTTTTCTGTTATGGGGGCTGAAAAATTGCCAGTGAACTTCTGCGATCTTCTACCTTGTGAGGACTACACGTAGCAGTCATGTTAGAAACGCGGCAACTGAATTTAGGAGCAGTCCTTGCAGTTTAACTCCATAATGAATTAGACTGAAAGAATATATGTTTGCAACTCCTATGCAGGCTTTCATAGTAGTTTTAAAAGGGTTTCAAACGTCCTGATAGCTTGCTGCAACTCAAGCAGAAAGTAATTAAAATTTGGTGTCAAGAAGTGGACTTTCTGTGATTTTAATTGTTTCTTAATTAGAGAAGAGACTGTAGTGCATGTGTGGTTTATAATATTACATAACACAAATAGCTTTCATTTTATCAATTGTCTAAATGCACATTTAAACAATTAGCCAATATATTGCCACAAATATTATGTCCAATAAAAAAAGATATTATTTTAAAAGCATCCAAATGCAGATACAGAAAGAAAACCATAAAAACGTATTTAAGTGATGCAAGAAGTCTAATCTGAACCACGTAGATGGAACATCAGTCCTAGAATGTCTCGATATTGGGGGGGTTATATTAAAAGCTTGCAGAAGGATTAGAAAATATATGAGACCAAATTTTCACCTAAATCTAACAAAAAAATCCTTTTAGAGAAACACAAGGGTAGTGGTAGTGCAGAACGATGATGTGAACTGACTTTGTCTCCATGTATTGCTCCAAATTCAGCTTTTGGGAACCCTGTCCACCAAAGACACTGCTCTCTTTCTCTCTCTCCATTCTTGCCAAACACTGATGGCGTGAGGGCAGGACAGGGAGAGTTAAGGAAGATCCTAAAGAAGGGAGCTTCCAACCGTATGCTATTCTGTTTTCTACTACTGCATAGCAGACTTCAGTTTTTTAAAAATTTATTTAATGTACCTTAGATTATCATATATATATACACATATATATAAAATCTCATATGCATTATTAGTATGCTTTATACCACCACATAAAATTCCCCTGTTTGCCTCAAAATCTCTGGGTCAGTGTATGTTCCCTCATGCTTTCTGTGCTTCCGTGCCCAGTTCCACTGAGCTGTTTAATGTAAGCTGGAAATTTTGCTCATGGACTCCTGTTTTTTTCGTCTGTGTTCAAGCACTTTTTCCTGATTCACCTTAAAAATAAGAGAATTGCAACAGACTTTCCTCCTCTTCTCCTTCTACCCACATACTAAAGAGGTACCTTCACCTATTACATGCCAGAGCAAATGACACAAAATTAAAGGACTAGGTATTCTGGCATAAATGACCGCTCAACTATTGTAACCTTTGCTTGTTCTCTAGAAGGAAGTTGTAGAGGCCATATTTCATATTTAAATCCTTTTTTTTATTTCTTTTTTTTTTTTCCTTTTGGATATTAAGAGAAAAATCTATAGTTCACCAGCAGTGTCAGGGAAGTGTCAGCTTGCTCCTAACTTAAAGGGTAAGAACTACCATAGGACAATAGCTACGAGTGACAACCCATCACCAAGCAACGAAAGTACAAATAAGAGTAAACACTGGCAAAGTTGGGAATCTGGAGGAGAACAGTAAAGCGGGAAAAAATAAAGAATGTGACAAAGGACCACAACTGAAGGGAGAAAGAGACATATAGCAATAGTGAGCTGTATAGCCCATGGGAGATCATCAACTCTGGGATAAAATCCCCCAAAATCTTCCAGAACACATTCTGGTTTGTTCTGAAAACTTGACAGGTAGTATATGGGAATTACAAATCCGAATAAATACGCTACTGAAACAGCTGCTTATTGAAGTGAAAGGAAAGATAGGAGATAAATGCCTACCAACAAAAAATGTCTGGCTTCTACCACAGGAAGATTATTGCAACCTTAAAAAAATCCCCTAGGGTTGAAGTGCATAATTTTGTTATAAATATCTGAAGGGGGCAAAAAAGATAGGAGGACAGGGCTGTTGCAGCAGTTGAGGTTGTAAAGCAAAGCAGAGCTGTGATATAGTTTTATTCTAGTTTTAGATGTGTAGTACACAGAATTGACTGAAAATAGCCAGGCAATGATGCCTGTTGCATTCTGGAGATTAGGATCAGGCAAACGCTTTATGCTGGCTGCCAGCATTTGAATAGCTTTGAGACATTTCAGAAGATTATGTGATTCCAGCAGACCTCTTTTTTAAAAAAAAAAAACACAAAACAAACAAAAATAACCTAGTGGGTGCTTTTAATAGATGTTGAGTATAGCCAAGCTTTGTTTGAGAAAGCACTGCTTATTCTGAAATAAGCAGGATCCAGACAAAATGTTTCATCAGCTCACTGCCTCCTAACAAGATCTTTACTTTGGAGCTCTAGGCTCTCATCTACCCATTGATTTGAGTAAATCCAACTTGAAATATAAGTCAGAAGAACCTATCTGGGATAAAAAGTTGTTAGCTAGACAGGCAGGGCATGGGTGATGTTAAGTGGAGAGTTACTCTGGGACAAAACAGCATCCCAAGAGTTTTAACTGGATTCTGAGCTGTGAATATCATCTGCCCTCAGTGGGACCAGAGCCTTGAGCAAAAGTGACGAGGGAACTACTGTTTGCTCTCACACACTTGAGCAGGATCCTCACCTTGAACAAGATGACAGTGACAAGTACTAGGGAAAGTGTGCTCATGCTTATGGCCAAGAGGAAATGAGATGAAAAAGAGATGACATCTGTGAGATTAAAAAAACTGCACAACCCCTGTATTCTCTCTGTGAGCAGTGACAAC
The DNA here is from genome assembly GCA_013400135.1 of Rhinoptilus africanus. NCBI lineage: Eukaryota > Metazoa > Chordata > Aves > Charadriiformes > Glareolidae > Rhinoptilus > Rhinoptilus africanus. The sequence continues at coordinate 150,353 of VXBO01000661.1, forward strand.
TGGATGGTATCATGATTCCAACCTAAGTCAACAAAAGCAACTCAAAAACTGACACGAGACCACATTACTTAACTTCACTCAAGACACACAGTAGTCACCAGCTATAGAAATTATTTTCCTTTCTTTTTTTTTTGTCAAAAATTGGAAATAGTGACTCACTAGCTCTCTATCCTACAAATCTCACCCCCTGCAAGGAAGTTTAATCATTCACAGCCACTCCCATCACATTGCAGTCAGTTGAAAAGGCTTCAGTTTTAAAAGGAAACTTGTGATTTTCATAACATTTTCTTCTCATAGTGAAGTAAGCCATTTAAATCTCTCTACTTTATTACATGCTCCAGTACACTGAGCAGTCTGAACACGGGGAAATGGATTAGATAAATAGAAATATTTTTGTTATGACCTAATTTAAGGAACTTAAAAATAATATGACTACTTCAAAAACTGCAAGGCATCAAAAGGCTTTAAAATATTGTGGAGACACAAGAGTGCAAGATATCTGGCAAGTATTGATAGAGTAACATTTAACTCGAATGAGAAACAGGAGGCATTCAGAGACACATGGTTACCATTCACATAGATTTATGACCAGGGCATTTCTGTTACTGTAATACTCTTTGTACCAGGAGCCATATGCAATGGCTCGCTCTTTTATGTGCAATGTCCGTTTATGTCATATCGGTGAAAATTAAAGAAAGGTTTGAATCTGGAATTCGCTGGCTGCCAGTACAACATAAGAGATGAAGGTAGTACAGCTTCTGCTTTTTGTAAAAGAAATCAACAGCCCTAAGAGAAGGAGTAATGCAGCTTTTACAAACTTCGCAGTAAGCGATGGAGGAGATGGCTAGGAGACAAAAGTATACCTACCCTATCTGACATGCAATTAACATCAGTCTAGTACAGTTCAACCTACACCTTTAAGAAAGCTGCCTAACATTCCATCAAACTAATGAATGTATTGCTTCCATGATTACCTTAAAAGTTGATTCGTGCATTTGCACTAGTGCTGAAACTTCGTCAGCATTATAGCCTGTTCTAGAGGACACCTTTAGTAAGCCACTTCCTACCACACACTCAGTGGTTTTCTGGTTCCTTGAATAGAAATTTAAAATCAACAGTGTAAAATCCAGTCTGTAAAGCAGACACACAGTGCTATTTGTATTGCAATTCCCTCATTAGTTTTATAGCTTATATTATCTTCCATATTATATTCCTTCTTACAGAAGCACTTAGACATCACAGCAGCCTGAGAAATAAAACCCCAAACTATAAATAGTAACGACTTCTCCTTATCAGGCAATAAGTGTCCAGGATCCCTAATATGGTGAAGCAACTTGTAAACTGAAGAAATAATGATTTGTAGGAAAAAATATTCCAACTCCTATCACAAACTGTTTTTCCAGAGAGTGTCTGCCTCTACCTGTACGTGAAATTCACATCATTAGGATGTAATGGGAAGAACTTCTCCGCCATACGCTGTTCAGCTCAGTCCTCTGATTCTTGGGTATGATGCCTGACCTCAAATCATTCTTTACTCTCTGGCTTGCCAAGTTTATGGTTCCTCCTAAAGGCATTACACTTCAAGGGAAGAAAAATCCTATGCTAAATTTATAGGAAACACCACTGACATAACCCTAACCCAAGTTTGTTTTACCTCCTGCTGCTCCTTTCTATTCCACTGCACATATCTGCATCTTTCTGTCATCTCTTGTACTCCATTGTCCCCTCTCTGAGGGTATTTGCACAGCCCAATACAGCACTGAAAATCCCTGAATCAGGCATCATTTTGTAGCACATCAACACAAATGCAACACACAAGCATGACATGCAACACTAGCACACTTACGTTTCCAGTGCCTAGGTAAGCCCACTCAAAACTAGGTGAGATATTTCTGCACATCTTTGCACTGCACAACGGAATCGGGCTCTCTGAAGAAGAAAAAAAATCTTTCTGCTGTTTGCATAAAGCACCTTGTTTAGCATCAAGGCTCAGAATTGAAGCCCCTAAACGTTGCACAAATTAAAACAATAATCAGTAGCAACAGAGCCCTCTTGTATATTCCTAAAAAACACAAGCACACTTCGGTGGCTGCTGAGAAAAATGTTTTCCCTTTTCCTATGATAACATGCCAGTGTGGTTCTCCACAATAAAACAGGGACAGAGGAGTCGCAACACAACACAGACCCACAGAAGGCCATGCATGGGTGACAGAGACAAGCCCAACACCTATGAGAACTCCAACCTAAAAGAGAGACAAGAAAATGCCACCTTTTAATAACTCATTCCTATTTCTTTACTACAATGCAGCCATACCCAAAAGCAGCAAGGTCATGGCTGATGTTAAGCCTAGGCAAAAGTTTTCTTACAGGTAAAGTTTCTTCAAAGGGAGATGGTTTACTAAGTCAGAAACATTTTACCCTGCGAGTTGGTGAAACATGAAAAGCATAAAAGCATCATTGTTCCAAAAGAAAGCAAAACATTTTCATGCACATATATACTTCTTCCTCCAGCTTCCCTAACCATTGCTTCATCAAGAACGTCCCTTTCCCTACTTCTTTCTACTAAAAAGGCTACTTTGGAGAATAATAGTGCATTTTCCAGATGGAACATCTTGTTGTTCCTCTTTGTTTGTTTCAAAAAAAAAAAAAA
>VXBO01000661.1:153096-267237 GCA_013400135.1 Rhinoptilus africanus
AAAAAAAAAAAAAATTCCACTTGGAAGAAGCATTCTTGGCAGGGGAAAAAAAGAAAAAAAGTAAAAGTACCTCATGCACACAGACAAAAGATTGTTGGTTGTTTCACTCTGCTGGAATGCTTTACAAAATCACTTACATCCCCATATGGAATAAAATGTCACAGCAGTTCTCAACACTTCACCTATATTTTACAAATACCTCAGTTAAGAGGTCATGTAAATTTTGCTCTCAGCTCTTCAGTGTGCTTTGATCTTTCTATAGTATTTTTAAGGCAATTTTCAGATTATAGAGAAAATGGGTTCCATTTAAAGGACATAGATTTTCATACTGGAGAGTAAAGAGGAAAGGAGGAAAATAAGGTTATGTATCATGGGTAAGGTTTTCAGAATTTCCTACACAAATTACAAATTTAATCCCATTACATTTCTATGGGATTGAGGAGCCCAGTATGACCTAGATGCTGACCCCATGCTGATTACCTGGAACCCCCCCAACACATTAGCTACAGACTTCCAACCAGGGCTGCACTTTATTCAAAGAAAATATTAGCCACAGTCATTCCCTCTCACAACGTGTGTAAAGCATCAGGGGACGTAACATTCTCCGTGTCACTGGGTGTTACAGACATCACAAATGCACATCATGGCTTGTCTTACCTGTTTACTCGGGGGTTTTCATGACCATGGTTCAACTCCTGCTCAAGGCCATGAAGTGGGAAACAAACTTTTTTTGGAAGTCTAGGCACTGGGAGGCTTCTAAGGGCCTATTCTTTCAATAACTACAATCATCTGAAATTAATAAGTGAAATATTAAAAAGAAATTTTCTGACCAGCTTTCAACATTTGTGGAGATGTCTGCTTTTTTTCCATCAGCAACTGAACAGCTGATAAATGAGAGTTTCAGGAAGCTTGTAATGTTACCATGTAAGACATTATCACCCCAAACCTTTAACAGTAGCTTAAGCACACAGTAAACTGACTGCAGTACACTAAAATTGGACAAGAAAGTCACTATGCACCATCTGAGTAGCAACAACAATGATTTTACACCATTTGTAACCAAATTCTTGCTGCTTGGGTTATGCAATTAATGCCATTTGCACTTTAACAAAGAAAAAAAACAAAGGCAAAATCCCCAAGGCTTGGCTGCTTTTCCTAAAGGTGACTACTCCTTTGCTCTGTTGTTAAAAAGGCATTCTTGTTGGTATGGATGACCGATGGAGGGTTTACAAATTAATAATTCCCAAAAGCTGCTTTAAAGCTACCTTTCACAGATTTTTTAATTCAAGACCCATATTAGAAGAGGGAATTAGTGTCACTGTTATACAGATTACTGCACATTAGTATAAAGACTTACAGAATTTTGAGTCAGTGCCATTGAAGCAGAGCACTGTGCTGTATGGGAAACTGTTGCTGCACTTATAATAGCTTCAGAAATTCAACAAATCAGAAAAAAAATCTCAGCTCTAATCCATCATGTTCATATATTTAAAATAATGCATGCAATGCTTTACAATTATTTGCTCTTCCATAAACACGGTAGTATTTTGACATTTAAGCAAAAAGTCTGCTCTGATTTATTTGCAGATTAAGTTGTATTTTTGTGCAAAATGCTCAGCTACTCTGCCCCACAGACCAAATCATGACATTTGTTCATATATGGTTATTCTCTGATGCATGGAAAGAAAAAAAAACCAAACCAACAAGTTACTCAGTTAAAAGCTCTCTCCATCTGCCTGGAGTTTTATTAATAACTCATCACCATGGTATCACAGCATCTTAAGGAAAATAAAACAGTCAGATAGTTGCTAGGCTCTCCAACCTCTAAGGATAAAAGAGAATACTTCTTGAGGAAGAGTGGGAGAAACTGTTTTGGTTTTGTTTCCTTATCACCCTTGAGGGCTAGGCTAAGTCAAGAGACGGGCCTCGTATTTTGTTCTAAAAGCTGCAAGTATTGTGGCCATCACTCAAATCTGTCATCCATGACCCAATTCGCAGCACTAGCACTTACATAAAAAAACAGAAATCCAAGCTGTGAAGGGACAAAACCAAAGCAAAAGGGAATTGGATGAAGGAATGCACTGCTCTCTTCAGCACTCCCATTTAACCCTCAAAAGGACTCTTCAACCACATCACTGTTGCCCTCATTCACATTCACCTAAAATGAGCCATTTGCTGACACGCACTGAACTCTGCCCTGCAGAAGGGGCTCCAGCATCAGCAGATGGCACAGACTTGCCTTCCCTGAGCCCCACATTGTCCTGCGCTATATGCTCCTGACAGCAACAGTGGGAACCAGGGAACAGTTCAATGACAGTTCCTCTACCCAGAAGAGTCTCAGTTGTTTCTCGCAAGTATTTTCAATTACTGAGTCTGAGAAGTGCAACCCTTTACCTGTAGCATCAATACTGGAGAGAGGATGTCCCCATGCCTCTGCCAGGTTTGGGGTCTAGAAGGAATGGACAGCCTTCACACACTTGTAAACGTTACCTGCTTCAGTAAGTGAAGTGAGCTCAAAAATATGCTGTAACATCTTCAGAATTCTAATACAAAGAAGCATCAAGTTTAAACGCAGTAAGACACGTATAGCAGACAGGGGTTGTTGGCAGTCCCCATCTACTTTCAGAAAGCATGTACTGCAAGGTTGCTGTGTCCCACTGTTGCTGCACAATGATTCCAGGAAAGAATGGTCAGCAAAGGGAAGTCCATAAAAATAACATATAGACTGGAGGGTACAAGAGCATGCTTCCTACTAACAAATAATTACAGTATTGACTAAATTCATTCTAAGGCCAAAGATCAATACAGTCACAAGTCACTTTTAGTTGGTATGCTATTCTGCTGCAGTGTCTCAGGAGCAGGAAAAGCTTTACAGCACCATTATGTCCAGTGCCAGGGAGAGCCATTCAGACATGCAAACTATCCAGTCTGCCATCTGTGAGAGGTACAGTGCGTGGTTCCTTTCCCCTTATTAAGATGAGAAAGCAAATAGGGTTACAAAACGAGCCACAGGATGTGGCAGATTCATCTCCAGTGCCATGTCCCTAAACTCCCAGCACTCATTACTTCCTTCACATGTAAGATTAACACAGCAAAAAGACCGTGCAGCTCAAGGGAGAGAGAAAGAGAAGTGCCTTCCCCACTGAAGAGGGGACATGACATGAAATGCCACAAGAATCAGGCCTGCCCCATTCCCCCAGAGACACTGCCATAGCTCAACACAGCTCAGCAGACTTCCCTTTCAGAAGGGCCTTCACTCCTGCGTGCTGTTTATTCAGTATTTAAGAAGGAAGGAAACTGCCCTTTATCACGTCTTTTTCACACTCATGTTACTGCATACTGAAGCAGAAGCCTGTCACCTCCATCAAGTATAAAATGCTGTATTCTGGTCTCTCGGGTGGCCTCACATTAAATTTCTTACTACTACAAGAGAAGTTAAGCACAGGAAGAAACTGCTCCCCTTGTCCTTCAGTTGCTTGGCTAATTAGTGCAAGCCACAACAAGCCAGAAAATCTTTTTCTGTTTGCTAGATAGTTGTAGGTCTGAGAAGGCAAAGACTCCTGCAATATGAAGCTGTGGGCTATTTAGAGTCCTCCTTTTCGAGTGAAAAAAGAAGGAGAGGTCAAGGTAAAAATGTCTGGAAACAAACAAACAAGCTATCACCCTGATTTACCCCTGCCTGTCAGGCCGGGTGCATTTTGTCTCTCTCTGTACCCAGAACATATACAACTAATTCTGTTTTCTAGAACTGCAATTGTTGATTGATGAGTCATCTTTCCTGTAAATTTATTTTTTTAAGTGATTTTGGCATTGTTCCTTGAAATTCCTCTCTGTCTATGTAATGGAAATTTTGACCTCACGCTCTGGTTTCTTTAACATCACAGATAACTGAGATTATGAGTTTAGCAAGACCAAACAGTTGAATAGAGGATGCAATGAAGAAATCCATAGCTTATAAAGAAAGCAAACTGTACGAAATAAACTCTCAAGTAAATATTTAGCTTTATGGCCATTAGGTTATGTTCCTAATAATACAACAACTCATTTATCATAATTAAGACTTCATGGGGGGAGGGGGCTGCTTCCTTCTTTCCCCTCCCAAAATTGGTCGTGTGGCCAAAGCTGCTGGCAAGTGAAACTTGGCACATACTACAGTTCAGTTTTTTCCTTTTAATTAGTAGCTCCCCATATCACTGTTTCAAAAACACACTGCAATTTGTGGTCAGAAAACAAAAAGTAGGAAAACATAAACCAGAAGAGAGTAGAAAGAAACCAAAAGCACCAAACAAGTAATCCATGAGGCAGAATTATTGCACAGGGTAGCATAACACGTTTCAGATTGTAACCAGCAAGATAAAGGACTTCTCAGCTCCCTCCCCTTCCTCCATTTGGGGGCAATGTAGAAAGTACACAGTAGCCCAAATTTCTCAGATATGCCAAGTTCAAGACACATGACAAAGAACTTGGAATTTTGCACTGTTTTAGTCCCACATGAAAAATTGCATGGATGGGTATAGGAAGAATCAAAACTCAACACATTTGTGAACTACTCCAATTTACCTAAATTGTCACTTAATAAATAGAAGAGAAACTCCTCAGTCCACTCAGTCTGCATTGAACTGGCAGGAAAACCTCGCAGCACTCAGAAACAGGTGCCCCTAGCACCTGCTGGAGCCCCTAATCAGTAATTACAATCAGCCAATTAAAATCATCATAGAATCACCTATGTTGGAAGGGCCTATTCAGATCATCTGGTCCAAACATCAACCTAATTCTGACAAACACCATCACTAAACCATACCTCTAAGCACTATGTCTACCCATCTTTTAAATACCTCCAGGGGTGGGGACTCCACCATGGTAAGCTAAATCTAAGTGGCACATTCATGACTCATGAAGGCTAAGCGTCTTTAAAATGAATTGACATTCATGTTTATCTTCCAAATATTAAGTGGGATAGCCAAGGGATATGACAACATGACTTCAAATTATGCATTCTTGGAAAAACTCTAAATGAGATTTCTCAAATGAGAACATCACTATGGTCTCTGGTAATTCTTCGCAGTCATGCCAGAGGGTATTTCACTCTCTCCCATCCATATTTAGGTTGCACCAGCAACCAGCTTTCAGTCAGGCCAATCAAAGGAGACAGAGTATTTGGCAATGAGCTCCGCTGCTACTCTAACCACAGGGCAGCCCACACCAGTCTCTTCACAGGCTTCCTTAGACACTGACCAACTTAAATAGCCAATATCCATCAACATAGCACTCTGAATGGAAATCGTGCACCCAACAGTAAAGTAGCTCTCACCACGTAGGCTGGGATGCGTGACTGTGCTGCTGGCACTCCAGGCAGCCTTGCAGCTGCTCTGAAACTCATAGGAATGTCTGTCCTCGCTCTGTTGCAATGATAGAATGAGTTAATCCGACTTGTACATCTGTGATGAATGACTGATAAGGTTTCCCAAAATACTTGTGATAAGATGCTACTGAAAAAAAATTAAATAATCAATGTGTAACTACATTCCCAGCTCTTGTCATAACCTTAATGAAGCTGAGTTCCCAAGAAAAAGACAGCATTTTGGTGGGGGGGAAGGGGAAGGAAGACAGTCATCTAATTTCTTTTCTACATTTCCAGTCTCAGCAACCAAACTAACAGCTGGCAAAACCCATTCTTACGTGAAAAAAAAAAAAAAATCTTCACATTTCCATGTAGAGATGGCTCAAACTCTCTGAGAACAGGTAATGGCCAAACTGAAACTGCTTCTACATACCATTAATGGCTCAGAGATGGCTCTAGGTTAGTAAAATAATGTCTGCGACCTAGAGTGAAATACACAGGATTTTAATACAAGGTAGTACAGGCTCCTTTACATAGCGCCATTAGTGGACACAGGAGATAAATGGCCAAAAGCTTTCTTATCACAGTGATTGATGCAATTTTAAGTAAAGCATTTCCAAACTCTCCATTCTCTTCAGGTTCATAGACAAGCTTTCACTGATTCAAATGTAAGTCCCATACTAGGGGACAGAGGTGCCCATTCTAGTGAAGAACATACAAACATCATAAACAAAGTTGGGCAGAATATCGGGAAAAAACATTTAGCATCTGTATAGTTACTTGAGCTGCAACGGAAACTTCCATTAGCTGTTCCTAGATGTTACCTCAGCTGCCTCCCAAACCACTATCATGTCTGCTCTCCTCCTTACTGAATATGAGTGTTATTAACTGGAACCATACATAGTTTACTAATGGGAGAAACCTCAATATATCATCTGTAAGCCTGTCAAGTGCCACATTTCTTATTAAAAGCTGAAAAGCTCAATAAATGTAACATGCTAAACTCAGTAACGGGTTATGCAAATGGAACAGGAAATAAAAATTCTCCTCAATCTCCTCTTAGGGGATAAAATTCAGCAAATATCAGAACAGCCTCATTTTTACATGCTAGGAGTATTTTCCAATTGATTGTGTGAGGTAACATTTTAAATACTATCGCCCACCTCATAAATAATATTGCATGTCTAGGGGAATACCCTGTTATCAACACAATCAATAAAATATCTGAGGTCTGTAATTACACAGAGAAGGAGAAAAGTAGCTGGGACAGAAGATTCTAACACTAAAAATGAGAAGGGTTTGGGCACAGGGAAGAGGAGAGATAGAAATGCGTTCCCCTTCCCAGTGTTATGATTATGTTATATATAAGCGTGCCTGATTTAACTAGGGTAACAATCCACTAAAACACGACAGCTGAAACTATTGGAAACCAACAGCAGAAACATGTCAGAAAGCACTCTAATTTCTATAAAATAAATTTATGTTGACTTCATTTTCATCCTCATAAACTCTCCTCCACATCAAAGCTACTAACAATAGACATTCACAGACTGGTGGGAGAAGAAGGGATACCTCTCTCCCTGGGAGGAAAGGGGAACACGCAGCCTGGGATCCTCAGTGGGACCCAGCCCGAAGACAAGAGTAGTTGGGCCAGAGGATGGCCTGACACTGACAAAAAGGGTTTGGGCAACACAGGGAAGAACATGTTTCTACTAAGATACTACCAGCTTTATCAAGAAAGAAAAATAAACAGGGAAGGGGCAGGTGGTCAAACTATCTTAACCTCAAAGGTTACACATAAGCTATATATAGTATCTGTGTATGATCTAAAAAAAGCCCAAAAGGAAACATCTTTGTAAGACTGTTAGTGTAGTCCAGGTAATCTATTATTCTCAATGATCATTATTTTTAAAATGTGTAAGGAACTAATAATTAATTATTCCAAACTCCCTCCATACTTTTTCACTTTCAGCTCAAAGACTTTTTCTTGGTATTTTCTAGGTATGTTGCACTATGCTATTCTATATAATGCAGAGAAAAATACAACCAAGACACCAAAGAAATGTACAAATCCATGTTACCACTATGCTCCAGCTGATACCCTGGATGACCCTAAGCAAACCACTTAGCCACATTCCCACCAAAAATGGAGAACATTTCAGACTCTGAAAAATGATTGTCAGACCAAGAAATGTTTACAGAGCAGCTTGCAGCCATCAAACAGAGGGCTCTGCAAATGGAAAGTATTACAGCATATGCTATGTTCTAGCCATGAGTTTTAAAGAAAAGAACACAAAAAAAGAATCTTTGCAATCATGACTGGGCACATATGTTCCAAACAGAAATGAAACTCCTGTTTCTTAGGTATAGCTCTTTGATTTTTCATTCCTTATACTGGATAAAGACTAGGTCTAGAAATGAGAAAAATAAATCAGAAGTTCATACACACAGGATTGATACGAAAGCTGTTGAAATACTTCACAAAATACAGGTATCATAAGATTCTCGCAAAGAAACAGTATCTACTACTGGATTTACTTGCTATAGTTAAAAGCCCAATTTAGAGGTACCAAAGCCCTTCTTCATGTTTTAGCCACTTCTGTCAAGTAAGGGACGAAAGGAAAAGAAACACTTTTCACAAAAAGGCGAGATGTAGAAGGGAAAAACAGCCTGTGTCAGGTCAGGATGCAACGAAGAACACACAAACCCTTTATTTGACAGATGGAATGAGAAGCCCTTGCCTTTGATTTGCACATGAGAAATCGAGGTATGTTGGTGTCTTCAGGAAAAGAGGGCGTCACCATCTGAAAGGAGCCCAGCAAATATTATTTTCTCCTCCTGCTTGGGCTGGTTGACGAAATTTGGATGAAGGTGCAAAGAAACCAAATGCAACTCTGTCTCCTAAAAAAATGCTTGTTCCATCCAAATCACGGCTCCCCACGGAGAAGGCAACAGCAGAGTTTGCATTAGCTTCTTCTGCAACTTATTGGTTCCAAGTGCAAAGACTCAGTAGTAGGAACAACAAGAACTTTACTGCAGATGAAGGCTCAAGCTGTAAGCATATGACAACCTATTGATAAAAGCAGATACTGTTTTATAGTATACACTGGCTAGTGTTACTGCCAGTAATTAATTATGGCTATGAACAATGCTAGCTAAGACAAGCATATGGTGAAAAAAAATGACAATATGATTAGTCACTGTGCAGGAATAAGAGGCAAAGAAATAAGTCACAATTTTGTCTTTAACATCTACACAAAGTTGGGGTACTCAGGTTTTTCAAGAGTCTACTAAAGGAACCATCTGAGATTATTTATACTATTACAGTGTCACTTCTCCTTTTCACTCTCATGCTTTAAACCAACCAAACAAGACAATAAAATCTAAGAAAATGGGATTAGGAAGTGTGTAAGAAGGGTACAGACACTTTTGTTATCCTTGTTTATGCTCCTCTTCTCACCTGCCTTCACATAAGAGACTCACAGAAAACAAAGGAAGAAATACATTCATTGATTACAAAGGCACTGCATAGAACTAACTCAACACACTTTGTTTCCAAATGCGTAGCATAAGAAAAGCAAAAACCTACTATATTTCCCATAATTATCATTACCTTTAACCAAAAAAAAAGAATTAAAAAAATCATCTATACTCTTTATTCAAATCAAAATATACAGAGAACGGAAATATGCATTTTCCCTCCACATGTCAAATTCATGATTAGTCTAAACAATTAAAAGCATCAGAGTGCCTAACACCCATCGGTTTCTCCAAGCATTCACCCATACTGCACGTCTGGCAGTGGTTTCAAAGAAAATCTGGATGAAATAACATGATTCAGATGTGAAAAGACTGACAATAAACAGCATTTTAGTACGGCTCAGTCATAAAACAGCAAGCTTTAGTACTGCATGTCCACATTAGGAAAAATGAAACTGTTTCTTCCGAGAACAACATGCTGGGTGTTTGACCCATGTGCCCTGCAATGAAAACCAGGGGAAATTTGTTTTTCTGATTTCCCTTGTTCCATCAACATTGAAAAGCAGCTATGCATTATAAAGTATAAGTACTAAAAAAAACTTTTAAAAATCTTATACATTTTTTCAATTAATTACCCAATTTGTCATTTTTAATAAAGCCATTTTATGATGTTCTTCTTCAAGAACAATGCTCACAGAAGAACCCCAAACAAAGCCACTGAAGGCTTTTCTCAACGATCACTAAGCTGATTGGATGGCCTCTGATCAATGCAAAAGCCATTCGATGCAAGCATGTCATGATGCCAAAATATGGCATCCCATGGCAAGGCCTACCCATGACAAGGAGGCAGCTACAGAGCTATGGGAAGAAAACACGAAGCACAGTGACTTCTTCTGCATTTTGTAAGGGAATTCCTTATTTCCCTTCAAATCCCTAAGGAAAGGGTCTTTTGGTAGTTTCCAAAACCACTAATTCTTCTATAAAATGGGTAAAAGAACAAACACAGTAATGGGACTCACCATTACTCCATTTCTGGAGTTTTCTAGGCTATGGAGGACAGATTAATTTATCCTGCTGTAATTTAACTTCTAAAATGCAAGTATGTAACACACAACACCACTAGCAGATGGTGATTATAAAGTGTGTATGAGGGAGGCTTGGGTGTGCTTAGTCATACTGTTCACAAGAAAAGACAGATTACTATAAATATGTTGCCACAGTGATGCATCATTTCCAAAATTCAAAGTGGGAAATAGACTTCAGAGGAGAATTTGAGCAGAATTGCTGAAAACAACAAGATGTGGCAAAAAAGGAGAAAAATAAAGTGTGACTGTATGATTGTCTCATTCCTGTAATCTTTCCGAAGCGAACTACTACGGCTGGAGATGAGATTCAGAGCTAGATGGACACTGGTCCAACACAATACATCTGCTCCTCAGTGCTCAGGAGAAGCCAGACAGAAAAAAGCGATAGCCTTTCTCAGACAGTTTAATCATGTTACTGATGGTGTGATCTTTTTATTACTTAATTATTTAATGGAAGCCCTTTTATTGTTAATGGATGTGGTTTATGCAAATCTTATCCACTACAGATACAGATTTATAAATTACTCTAAATTACAGTGCTGTAATTGGACAGTGTTGACATGAAACTCGAGTAGTTTAGGAATTTCCAGAGGCATTATGCCTGGAGCCAAAGTTTAATTTCAGCTCTGAAGCAGATTCCCTCTGCACCTTTAGGCTACTCATCTCCATTTCCTCCTCTCTAAACTTGCCTCCCAAGGTGGTGCTAGAGGTTTAATTAATGAACGCGAATCATCCTAGCATTGCCTCCTGAATTCCAGGTATAACCAATAAGGAGCCAAAGTTTTACTCAGGCAGAACTGTAGCTGTGTTTGAGGAAAAGCACACTTTCCACTATACCAGGCAGAACTGGTCTTGCAAAACACCAAAACCAAAGCTGTGCTATTTCTAACCTCTGCCAACAAGTGCAGTAGTCTGCCTTTAAGAGTGCGGCCACTTACACTGTTAAGTTTTCATACAGCCTGCACACTCTGGCCTGTGGCATCATGGCTTCTCTGCTAACCACTCTCAAGCTAGCAAACTAAAATACCGCAGTCAGAGGATACGCTATGCATACCTGCCTTCTCAAACCCCAGAAGCAGAGCAGACACTATCACTGATTATGAGCATGCACTCTCTGCCAGGAGTCACCTCTCCTCAGAGGACACCTCCTCTTTCCCACCCACCGCCGCGAGGCAGGTCGACGCTCCTCAGGCTAGCTGAGCTGCTTGCATGATCACTGCCTAATCATTTCCACCCAAAACAGATTAGCACAGATGAGCTCCTTCAGCTTTTTTGGTTGAGCCTCCTTGTTCCAACTGAAACAGGCCAGAGAACAGTTGCAGCTGAGAAAGTGGGAACTGGGAGGTAGAGGAATATCGCAAGGGATGTGTGATAAGTTCTTGTATGTGACCACCATACCATTAGTCAATGCCGAGGGACTTGTTCAAATTACGCAGCTGCCAGATGTGTTCCTCCCCATGCCTTCATGTCATTCACATGACTTGACATTCATGAGAGTGACTCCCTGTGCACTAGATTTGATCACCTCCATCTCTCTGTTCAAGTACTTTTTGTATGCTGTGATCCCAGTTGGTTTTTGGCATCAGTATCAAGAAAATAATTTCAGGCACGTGTTACTGAAGAGACTGGTTTTTTATGTGACACTAAACAGCTTTACATTGTAGAGCAAAAGGAAAAGGAAGCTACTGGAAGTACTGTAACTGGAAAGTGCCATTACTTTCCATCTGGTGACCTCCTGGCAATTCCAGAGGTATCACAGCAGGCATGTTCCTGTCCCACCTCCCTGTGTAGTTTCTCATTACAGTCATCATCACTCTCTTATCTTGTCTGGCCATTGGGAACACTTCATCATACACTGCAGGCTAAAGATCCTCACTAAGTAATTTCAAACCAGTAACTTCAGAGTTGTGAGACAGCTTGTGGGTGAATGTCCAAGCTTTAATGACAAGACGCAGTGATGGAGAAGCTGTTACGCCTCTCAGAGGCAAGCTGTTCCTCTAAGTTCCAAGACCAGTTGTAGCAAGTAAATGTCAGGACAAGAACTGCCAAAAAAAAGTTAAACCTACATCAGTCATTTATTACACAGAAAAGAATTCAGCTGCTGTCAGTCATAAGTTCCTCAAGGTCTGACTGCTTGTGTTTCAGTACCAAGTATATTGTTAGATCCAGTAAAGAAGGTGAGGACAAAACCAATGCATGTGTGGGCATGTGCGCAGACACATTCACAGTGGATGATAGTCACTCGAATCTCATGGCAAGATCCATTTCAACTACCTGCTAATTACCATTCTGGAAAGAGATTATATTCAGATTTTGTGATTGATACAAAAAAAAAAAGAGGCATATATTTGTTGCTAATGCAAGACAAAACATGAGCATCTCATCATGGGATTATCTGAAATCTACCACTTAAATTTCATCAAAACAAGACAGGTGGTCTGCTCGCCACCAAAAGCTGGATGTTCTCGGAGATTTCAGCCACTGTGAAAAGCTTCCCATAGAGTTGCAATCAACAAGAGATGGAAACTCATTGAATGTTAAACTTTATTGCATTTCTATTGATATTACAGTAAGACATTACGGGCCCTCTGCTACTGACTGCAAACCAGAGACCTGAATACTCAAAGGTTTAGGCTTTTAATCTTGCTCTAAACAGTTAATTTTGTTTTCAGTTGGCCATTTTGCCAAGTCAAAACAAGCAAATTAATATGTACTTTTTAAAACTGAACTCAGACATGAAAACTTTCCACTATACATACCATTTGTTAGCAAACTTGCACATAGTTTCCATCCATTTATGTTTACTGGCACCGGAGCAGAGAGAATGAACTCCTTGCCCCTTTCCGCCCCAAGCAGCATTCTCTCCAACCTTCGTTAGCTAAACTGAAACTAGTTATAGGACGACTAAAAGCAGTTACACATCTAAAACCAATATGTTAGTCAACAACTGATTACATTAAAAATGTAATACTCATTTGAGAATACCCTTATAAAAACACTAAGAAATCCCATGGCTTTTTATGAGTCTTTTAAGCTGTAACCTAGTTTACGTATACAATTTATAGCATAGAAACTGAGTCAGCTGCTATGTAATCAAGGCTCCTCATGAGAAGTATAGCTTTGCAATGATTCAACGTGCATCGTTCTCAACCTACACAAATCTGAAACACTGCAATCGTTACCAAGGGCGGCTCACCACGTCTTCCCTCTAAAATCCACAGGATGACATTTTCACCTTCCCACTCTGAAAATTCTCCTTATTGCTCTGTTAGAAAATGGAGCCTGGCCTTCTTTGCCACAGCACCTGCCTCCCAAGCACAACTCCCACCTTTTGACATCTACTGGCAACTAAGCGCCTCCAGCATAAGCGCAAAACTTCCATGACTTCATACTTATTCCCTTCTCAGTTTGCTGTCAGGCTCCATCCTAGCCTAAAGTAGTCTTGACAGCTCCACAGAAAGACTCCCTGTGGCCTGAAATGCCTTGTCTTTTCTTAACATGCTAGAAGAGGTTGGCAGGAGAGACTATACTCTGACATAACTTTGAGTCCTCCCTTCCTCCTTACCCTGCTGTGTACTGTCTCTTTGCCCGCAAGTCCAGATCAGGGATGCTGGCAGGAAGGGATGCTGCTCCCTTCTGCAGAAGTGAGACCTCCTCTGTACACAAATGCAGAAACCCTCCTGTGAAAAGCCTTCCCTTTGCATTTGGAACAGACCTGGGCTTAACTAAAGGCAAATTTTCCTATTCAAATGGGAAACGAGCAGAAAATGGAACACACATGAGTAAAAACTCGTGTGCGTGAGAGTTCCTGTTCCTAGTAAATAATTATTACCTGCAGTAACAGGCAGTGCAGATCCTGCCTCTCTTCCCTCTTGACCTCCTTTTTTCTTTTTCCTTTTTTTCTTTTCCTTCAATTACAGCATCAAAAGAAAACTAAGACCTTTCAGAGACATAAATGAAGCATTCCTGCTCTGGAATGGCACCAGCATCTGGACACCTGGCAAAACGTAGTTCAATACCTACTGTACCTATTTCTCAACCCCCCTGTCAGCAAGCATGAATATTCTTGCCTTTCTTTTTATTTACTAATAACATTTAAAGCCAAGAGTGTTCAGAAGTCCGTTTCAATGGGTTTTGTTCTGGTTACATTACCACAGATTGCTTTGATCTGGGGGAGGGAGGAGGAGGGGAGCACAGAACATCTTAAGTTCACAAAGCCAAAAGCCAAGATGCACAAAACTGAAACATTCCAAAGTTAAAAATAATCGTCTTTAAACTGCAAGAGCAGAGCTGTAATTTTGAGCAGTACAGCATGACATCATGGTTTATATGGGGCCAGCTCAATAAATCAAACCATGCCTAATTAGAGATTCTACTGCAAATCTACATTATTTGGACAAATAATTAAAACAGGACAGTCTGTAACACAAGCCAGATATGTTTACTAAAATATGTTCTCTTCAAACTTTTAGGTTCACTACTGCTTACAAAGCCTTCACATTTAGTAAATTATAGACCCTTAAGCTTTTATTTTAGGCTGACTTCACTTTCAAGGAATTCTTCAATTAACTTTACGTTGCTTTAAGCTCTTCATCCAACGAGAAAACAATCTGTGGTTTCTTACTTCTTCCAGTGCCAATGGCTGCCCTCCACGTTTGACTTGCAGACTTACTGTCTTTTTAGAGCCAGGGTCTGTTTGTCTAAAACCAGCCTAGTTGTCATAGCATTTTGACAAGTCCTCTGTAAAAGGAGCACAAAACTTTGTGGTGGGTAAACTGCTAAGAATAATGAAGGTTCTTCTCACAACCTCAAGAGACGAGTGACAAATTTAAGGAATACTCAGCAATAAACCCAGAGCTGAAAGCTCCGACTACCTGAATTGCCCTTCTCTCCTACCTACCCCAATTTTTAATTTTCCAATTTCTACTGCTCTCTTCTCTGTTGCTTTTCTAAAATGCATGCTTTTTCTCAAATCTAAAAGCTATGACATGCTCAAACATTTACAGCCTAAAAAAACCCAGTGCTATCAAACGTTACTATCCGTAGATCAACAGGACGCCTCTGGAATTGTTGGAAATGCTGTGGAGACTTTGACTGTCAGTTAAGTGGGTAGATAATGTTAAATCAAGAGCCAAAGAGTTTAATAAAAAGCATGAGCTGAACAAAAGGAATAGGATTCATTCCTAAACTGCAAGTTTTTCCTCCTAGAGCTTGAGAGATTTGTACGTAATTTTCTAATCTCAGATTAAAAAAGAGGGGAGAGTAGGCATCTTGCTTTCCTTTTCCCTTCTGACATTTGATTTGCCAAATGGATGAACATAGGGAGGATTAGAAGAACTATAAAGACAATGACTGCGGAGAAAAATGTTTGACACCGGCAATAAAAAAGGACAACACAAAAATGAGGGATTTATCTATTAGTGTAGTATTATGTTGTACAAATAATTTTCTACAGAATGATAACTAAGCACAAACAAGGTGAAAGTGGCCTTCACTTCTTAATACTTAGATTTTAGATAAAATAATCCAAAGGGTTTTAAAGGAATCAAAGCACATTAAATATTACAGGCACTGCATAACAATCTTTATAAACACAGGGCAAATGCACCTCCCTCAACCACAGCCACCATGATCAGCATATCCTTAAACCAGAATGCATTTTTCAGAACTCCATTTGAACTCTTTGTTACAATAAACCTGCACCAAACTTGTAAATTAAGAATTTTTATTTTTAATTTAAGACTGTCTTTGTGGAGAGAAACATTACGACTGACCTCTGTTAAATGCAAGCATTTGGAGCCACAGCCATTCCAATTCCCTTAGATTCTCAGTGTGCAGTAACAGATTTATCAGAAAAAAAAACCCCTGTAACTATTTGGACATAGTTCTGAAAGCAACAGTGAAAATTAAGAAAGCAGCCTTCCCAAAGAAGTATCTATTTTTGCAGAAGAGAAGTATCTATTTGTGCGCTTTTACAACACAATGCTTACGGAATGAAATACTTCAGTTCTCTTGTGTAAACTTGTACAGATTGTTTGCTATTGATCTTTTGAGTCATATTTTGGCAGTAAACTGGTATCCTTGTAGAAAATATAAGTACTACAGACCAAGTGATGTAATCTACATCTATATTTAACTCATTTTTACTTTTTTTTTTTTTTAATTAAAGAGGAAAGCTCAGGAAAGGATACAAAAAATCAAAGACTGGTGAAACAAAAAAACCAACCCAGAATATTTATAGGTAAATTTATACTTCAAAATAAATAAATATCTGGACGCCATACTTCAAAAAAAAAAAAAAAGAAAAACCAATTGCACTGTGGCGAGGCCATCCACATGTACATGCACTGCACACTGATGCAACATTCACTCTCTACTTCTGTTGTGACCCAGAGCAGTTGCCACAATATCCAGATTTCTGTTCCTTTGTGGAGAATGTAACATGCATTGCAGTTTGGACAGAAGCAGAAAGCGCCTATGGAGGAGGGTAGCTGATGGAGGGAAACTAATGCAGTGCTTTTGCTTGGTAATTGAAGTTTTGCTTAGCCTCAAACTCCCAAATATGATAAATCTTTAAGTAAGAAAAGAGACTGCCAGAAAAGGACAACAGTGAGAGAAAGAGTGCATGAGCTAGAGTGAGAGTGTGCACAGAAGATGGAACGCATGTGCTTCCCCCATCAATTGAGAACCACCACCTACAAGCTCGAATCACTGCGAAGTCTGGTTACCCTAAAAACAAGACATGGTCAAGGCCAATATGTAGAGAACAACTGGAGGAACCCTACATTTTAAATACTAGGTCAATGTTTTCTTACCTCTCTGAAGCAGGGACTCACTGATGCCAGCTTTTCCATACCTTTTCCTTACTCCTCATGACACCAGTGTCACTGCCTCTCTGCCCTCCCCTCCTTGTCACACTGCTCCCCACCTCTTCCTCGTTGCCACCGGGAAACAGTTGTGTGGGGAGCGGTCAAGATAAGGACAAACACCATGCACCCACTTCTGGGCAACTACAAGCTTTCTCTCACGGAATAAAGCATCTCAAACTCCCAAATTCATTTGACATCACCACTAATTGCCTTTCAGATGGAATGACAAGGAAGAAACACATTTAAGATCTGAGAAAATTGAAATGCACACAACATGCATTGACTTTATTAGAGGCTGAAACCCACAGAAAATCTGTTTGAATAATAAGTAAGAGATTTTTGCCTTATATTACACAAAGGATCAGACTGGATGGCTACAGAGGGTCCTTCTGGCTAAGTTGTAACAATACAGAAGCCAGCGGGTTTTAAAGATCAGGATTAGTTCCCAGTATGAATTACACTATTTTTTGCTTTAGTTTTGGTCTTCTAAAACCAGACAAAACCCAAAGGAATATTATGCGCAGAGCAGCCCAGAGCTTGCCTTTAGATACTGTCCAAATGACATACTACTTTGACCAAGGAGATAGCAATACCTCCGTTTCCATTAGCTCTCTATTAAGACTCACAGGATCCAAACTGTTGATTTCCAGCATTACCTCATGCCCGGGCCTCTCACTGATTAATTAAAACTGTATATGTATAGGAAAAAGAACAAAAAAGCAGAACTGCAATACTATGAACCAAGAGTGTCCCTGATAAAAGAAACGGACTGCTGTTCTCAGCTCCTCTCCATAGGTTGATTGTGAATTGTAGCCAGACAAGATCTCCTTTTTCAAGCTTCCAGCAACTGGCAAACATGTCTAATGCACAGGAAGTCGTATTTATAGTTGCATTGCTCTCCACAATATACCAATTCTCTTATAATCAGAAGTTGTGTCTAGGCCTGCTAAATAAAAGATCTTTTTCCATGGGATTGCAGCCTTTTCACAGGAAGCTTCCAAATCTACACTTACTAATGGCTGTGGAGGGGAAAACACAGTACAGTACAATCCCCACATTATTATTAGGCAGTAAAGACATATCAGACTTTGGCTTTATATAAAAAACCCAAACAACTCCGGAATCCTGGTATTGCAATTTGTGTTAATTACTCTGGTTGAACCACCATTTATTTTACAATGTGTGTTTAACTTACCTTAGTTTTACACCCAATTTTTCTTAGGTGTAGATAAATAAAGAACTTACTACTACATAAGCTTCCATATATACTTAGGCAAGGCCTTTGAACATGCAGATATTCCAGAGCAAATCTGAAGCAGCACACTCTGCTTCATCAAAGGAAAACCCGTTTCAAACTTCTTCAAACTACTGCAGGTGAAAGTTAATAACTTGCTTGTTGTGTTTGTACTATCACCTTGCATACAGATAATTTTTACGAAAAAACCCAAACATCTACTTGAAATTTTCAAATTCTCTTCAGAAACCTTAACAAAGTTCTTAAAGGGGCACAGCACTAGTCTGGGATTCACCCTCCTCCCTTAAATACAGAAAAAAATACCATCCTTATTTTAAGAAAAATGGAAAAAGCAATCAATACTTTACCGAAGGAGAAATTCTTCAAAAGCAAAGAAAATTCACTGCAAAAGCTATTCTTACCTAAAAGTGAAAGAAAAGAGAGACAAAATTAAGATTAAGAATCATCCCTTGGAGCACTGCACCTTCAAAACTCAAAGAATTCCTGAACAATATTTTACAGACATCATGACAGCATGGAACAAATCTAAAGAAAACAAACTACACCAGTACAGGAAATTGCAATTTCTTTGAAACAATAATTAACCTTCAGAAGGAAACCACTACTAATATAAACAAACAAGTAATAAAGGAAACCGTTTTACCACAGAGAAACCTGTCTTCAAGCAGCTGAACAAGGGAATATAAAAAGAGTTTGACACGAGCGATGAGTTTTTAAAGAAAATAGAAACAGTTCTGTAATAACGATTCATACACACAAGGACTTCAAACAGGTCATCTTCAGGGTTTCAGAGAGGAGGCTGAATAAATAGAGGACTCGAATTTATGCAATGTATTCTCATACTGCTGGCACCTACACATAACCAGGAGGCGTTTGAAGGATATCTAGCAGGCTAAACTGATTTTATAATCATAGTTTTTGAAGCCCATTTTTAAATAATTACAGTTACAGTAAGCATCTTGGTGATTATTTCATTATCTTAAATGGGAATCAGAAATGGGAAAGATGAAAAATCAGAAACTACTTTTATCAGAATTTTTCATGAGAAACATGCATACAAAATTGAGAACAGGTCTAATTTTCAGAATGTAAAAGCATTACTTTTTACATAAAACTCATTCCCCAATCTGAAGTATTAATTTTTGCTTCCTTTTACTGGTTGCAATTCTTAAATAGCTGTGAGTGAGCAGTAGTCCTCTTGTATTTACTGATATTCCAGTGGGAGAAAAGAAGTTCATAGGGGTGTAAGAAAGCTGTAACTAAAATAAATACTAAAAACAGAAACAATTTTTATTTCAGATATTAGATCAACTATCTGCAAGTAACAGCATTTCAGACTGTCCTTATTTGTTCTTGTTTATTACACTGGTGCCCTTTGTGGTTTCTAGTATTTTGGCAACTGGAACATACAGAGTAAAGCTAGCAACACAACAAAAGTTTAGCAAAGACAACCATAATTTTGATTTAAAAACCCAACACAGAACAGAGCAAGCAGCTTTACGAACAGTGGAACCAGTGTGGTTTGGCTTCCTGTGAATTTGTGTCCTACGGGGATTTGAAAAACCTTCAGTAGGTCCATAAGCTCACATTAAGATCTCGTTCTTCTACCTGGAAACCATCCTCATGAAATTTATTGAAATCTATTATCACGAAAATCTCTGCTTCTCAAATGATCCATCTCCATGACTGGGAAAAACTGTCAGTCAGACAAGTCCTTCTTCTCTACAAGAACAAGCCAGTGAGAGAAGTACCAGATCCAGCACTTTTACCTAGATTAATTCAATTTTTTCAAAGTGGCATTTAACTAAGAACCTTCCTGCTCTCCAAGAATCATCAGTGTTATCTTTTACACACATTTAGGAGGATCACTACAAGAGAAAAGCCTTTATACGATGCTAAAACAGACCCATGGTTAGCAAATTCCGATATTTACCTATAAGGAGATTTTAGTAAAGTCAGAAATGGAAAATATTTGTTATGGAGATCTGAAACACAAATATACCACCTGTGGCTCATCACCCTTACAAAGTGAGTTTTTTCCTATCTCTCCTAAAGGGATTTGGGAAATGGAAATTTCCAAAGCTAGACAAATGGCAGAAAATAACATGTACAAATTAAGAATGCCACAGAGTCACACTCAGGAAGTTTAAGAGATTATCTCTGGAAACACCTTCTCAAATGGAAAAATGGTGACAACAGCTGTCATGGGAGATGAGGGAAAGTCAGGCCTCTAAAACCAAGACAAACTCCTCGGTTCTCAGGAAGAAACTTAGAACAAGAACGAAGGAAGACAGCTGATGGTTAAATTATGCACTTTTCTCATGCTGTTAAACCAAAGAGCAACAGTGCATTCAGAAACCCTCTGCACTGCCGTGTAGCTGTCTGCCTACTTGGGCTCACAAGGGCTCCCAGGTAGTGAAGCAGCAAGCCAGAGAACTCAGTGTTATCAGTGACAACCCTGCAAGGGGCTGTTTTAAAATACCAGCAGACCACCAAAGGAACCAGGAACAAAGGCTTTGCTTCCGCGGAAGACCTGACAGAGGTAGTGTCTCAAAAAAATTGAAAAGACATCCCAAGGCAGAGATGGTGTCTGGGCCCTTCTCAAAAGCCAGAGGGAGCCAAAAGAAAGGTTCCAGGCACAGACCTCTGCACTGCTGTTCCACTGCATCATGAACATCAATCATCTAACACCTTCATGGCTCAACCTGTGAGCGTCATGCCTACCCCTAAGATCATACCTCTCTTTAATTCCACTTGTTCTATGTCTTTTTTTAACCCCTGAGATTCCCCATATGCTTCTTGTATCTTGTAACCAGAGATTGCTTAACTGATGAACAGATACCAAGAATGTGCAAAATCTGAAAGCAGATTTGAAGAACCATTTCTGTGCACTCCCCCTGGAAGATAAAGTGTCAACACTCAATTTAAAGAGTTTGTTGTAGGCCTCCTATGGTCCTGGTATGATTAATATACCCAGGTATCTTTTACATCAGAAAAGGTTACAGGAAGAAAGACGTACACAACAAAAATAAAATACTAAATCTTTACTGTTTTGGAGATTTCACAGGGCTTTTTCTGAATATGTAGGACTCTAATATTGGCCTTTTGCATCCCCTTATGCATGTTGATCTTTGGCCAAATATAGGATAAAAACTACTGAAGTACCAAAAAGACCGTAAAAAGCATTTGGAGAAAGTAACTAGCTGCACACAGAAACAAACTACGACCCGCAGCGTTACCAGACAAGCTCCCTGAAGCTTGACAACGCACCACAAATGCCAACCAAAGAAAAGCATGTGTCAAAGTCATATTAATCCTTAGGTAAATCTAGATTTAAGTAGTCCAATAAAAAAGACTAGGAACCATAGTCCTGGCCATCTAACCCACTTAGTTATTTTGGCTCGGTGCACTTGTTATCAGGCTACCTGAGCCAGGACACTGCTGTTAACATCTGTTTCCTGCCCCCTGGGCTCTTCCTCAATCAGAGCTTCCACTGGACTCAGGAGTCCAACGGAGCCAAGGAGCTGGATGTAGCTCGCTCTCTCTCTGCAAACTGCTGCTTTGAGCAGCAAGAGGCAACTTCACGAACTGGAAGGCGGGCAATGTCCTGCCTCATAAACCTGCAGGAGAAGTGAAGCTACAGTTTTTACTGAGGTTGTTTAAAGGTAGTTTCTTTTTTCACTTTTACTTCGTTCCGGGCCTTTTAATTTTGAAAAAGTGATCTTCCAAGCTTTGTTTGATTCATTTTCCAGTTGAACGTGCAAAAGAAGAGGGGTTTAGATGAAGAGCAAAAAATCAGTTCTACAGCCAAGGCACTGGTTATTTTGCCAGAAGAAAACAAAAGCCAGAAATACCATTTCACTGCTCAAGCTGAAAGACACATTCTAGATACACAGCTTACATAAAGGCACCTGTCAAACAATATGCTTGAGTTTTTCTTAAACACTGACTCACCGAATAAAATCTATGTTACTCTTTTATGTAAACAGTTCCTTTAAAAGCAGCAAAATGAAATACAGGCAATGTTAAGCTGGACATGAACTTTTGTCATCTTCATTGAGAGATCTTTGTAATTACAATAATTAACTCCATTAGCATATACTGCAACGTGTGCAAAATGCATCACATTTTGCATTAGAGAACTGGGGTTTTTTAAAATATTTTTATGACATTAAGAATTTACTCATCTGATGCATCTTTTGAGACTAGCAGATCATAGGATGACTTTGTTTCCCTTTAAGATATGTTTACAAAATGTAATCAGAAAGTGCATATAAAATTTCATCTCAGGCATCACTATGGCCTTTATTAGAAATAGTTAAGAGGCATGCCTTATAGAAATAAGTTCGGGGTTTTTTTTCTGGCTAATTACTGACTTTGACCATTTTTTTTTCCCTTAAGGGAATGTTATTTCCAAGAAATGTCACTTAATCTAAGTATCAAGATTGTTTACATTCTACACAAATGTTACGCTCTCAAGTTTTCATTTTTGAAAATGTCAAAAAGTAAGGAGATGATGCTGCACTTGTAAAAACATTCTTTATTAGCAGAATGAGTCTCATGGCATTTAGGTTTCCCACAAGACATTTTTCTGTCTATCATTTTAGAACTTTTTCCCACACATTGTGTTCCTGATATAGGCTTTGGCAGGTTGTAAGATATGAGCTGGCTGGAAAATGATAGCCTGTTTTCAGCATAACCCTCTTCTGTTAAACACTAAGCACTTTTTACACAAGGTAATTCACATTAAGCAGCACACACAGAAAAGAATACGATTTTAGTTGAGGAAACATAAAGTCCTGAAGGATGCCAAAGACTTTGTGTTGGTCTTACACAGAAAACACAAGAATCTTGAAAAAATTATCAGTGTTTCTTGCCAGTTCTACATTGTCTTCACGCTGGTCTCCTAGAAGAGACTTGAGAGCACTTGACAGCATATTTTCTAGCAAATTTAGTAGAACTTGAATACAGACACTCTGTGAGGAACCTATAGTTAAGGAAAACATATACACAAATAGCAGAACAAATACTGATCATCAGATAGAAAAGAAGTCCAGTTCCTCATGTGGGTAAGACCACAAGCAGTGTATCAAAGAAAACGTGCACGTTTTCTTGATCAGTAATTTCCCTGCCACTCTTTTAAGGAATCAATAGGTAGACCGAATTTAATGTGAAAAGTTGTAGCTGCAGCGCAAAGAAGTTTCAAAAGCTGCAGACATCATCACAAACTTGCCATTTGTATTTTGTAAGCTTATATCTGCGCAAATACACAAGAAGAAAGAGGAGGCTTTACTGACAGACGGCAACTGACTCATGGTCCTGTTGCAGAGCTTACTAATGTCCTAACGCTATCATTGCTAAACCCACGAACATGAAAAATACCTTATTAAATAAAAATCAGAATTCACATAAGGGCAGAGAAGTTTCTAAAGCTGCCTGGACCACAGATATCTAATGGCACTTTCCATTTAGCATTATGGTCAGCTATCTGTAAAAAGCGTATTAATGTTTCATAAACATAGATTTTAAAACAAAAGTGCTTCTAATCTGATCTGGCAGGAAAGGGAGAAATGCATACATAGAATGAGGTAAGTGTGATCTTGCCCAGCTGAAGAACAGGGAATGGCAGGGCTTCAGGCCATGACTCACACAGACACTAAACAGCAGAGAGCTAGAGATAATTCTCAGGTAAACTTTGCACGAGCCACTACGTCATCCTTCTCTACCCCTTCCTGCATTAATCATGTCATTAGTAACCTGACGCAGCCCGAGAAGAATGTCTGATTTACAGGGAGCAGAGCGATGCTAACAGAACAAACACTTTGGCAGGTCAAAAAAGGACACACCAACCTAAATTTCATTTTAGCTCTAACCACACCCTAGAAGAACAAGAAAACTAGGAAACAAAAACCAAAAAAGTTATCTTCCCACCGTGAGATTGCATACTTCGTTAAAAGTTCCTGATGAACCAGTTACTGAGAGAGTACAAATACAAAGGATGTGCAAGAGCACACGGATAAAGAACCAGCCTGGACACGTACCTAAACAAGGCAAAGAAGAAAAAAAAAAAAAAACCACCCAAGCTTTCTTTTGAAGTTTTCATCACAGTTACGTAATTTCCACATTAGTCTAGATGTTTTTAAACATCTTTTATAGCACACAGTTGTGAATCAATTGTACAATGAGTACAAAGCGTACTGTTAGGAAAGATTCATGTCCCAGCCAGGTATCTTGGTTACTCCACAAAATCAAGAAGGACAAGAGGAAATGCTGGGGCAAGAGAAAAATGTAAAATTTCAGAATTTCTTTTAAAAATTATTACTCACTCTGGATTGACAGCAGTCACTTTAATAAATGTGGCTATAATTTAATATATTGTATATAGCTATTTCACCTTAAACAACTCAAAAAAGTAATGGTGATTTGAAGGAAGGCAGATCACTTCCATTTACTCTGAAGCAAATAAAACCCCCTGTAGATTACTTTAAAACCGGATTGAAATTATCCTTAAGTTTCTTGAAGCAAAGAAAACTATCACCCAAAGCATGCAAGGGGTGTAGGTAGCAGCAGCAGCAGCATTAAAAAAAAGTCCCTGAGAGCCATTTCACAGCAGCAATTCTCAGATGGGCATCCACAGCAAACATGTGCTTATGTCTCTCTAAGCATATGGAAACCTCGCTGCTTAGAGGGTTTTGTTCACGTTCTGTTTTTAAGTCTTCCTAACTAGGCTGCCTATTTTCTTAATGTTTCCTTCCCATTGAACACTCCTTTTTCCCTCACATTTTATCTTCGCATCAATCCCGTGAATTTCCAAATTGATTTCTTAGCTTCCTGATTTTAAACCACAGGGTTGCAAGTCAACTTTCCATTCTAAAGAAAAGCTCTAGAAATTGAAAAGCAAAGTCAGAAAAAACTATTTTTTTCTTTTCCTTTTCTCCTTTGTCTTTGACCCACTACAATGGCTGCATGTGAGCTACTGATAGTTAAATGTGTAACATCCACTAAAACCAGGTAATTGTTTTGTTCTTACTGATTATTCATGGCATCCCTTTCTTAATATTAAAAGGAACATATTTAAGATATTACTAATTTTATAGCTAAAATGTTGAGACAATACATCAGAATATTGGTGGAATGCAAATTAACAAAGAAAATACAACATTTAACTTCTTTGGAAAAGATTTGTAAGTTTCTCCATCATGCCATGACAGTAGGCCTACATCTCTCATTAAAATTTAAATCAAGATGTTTTGAAGGTGTTCTCAACTTATGTAAATGTGCACGTCCCTTTCCTGGCTTCTAACTTTAAAGCCAACATTGACTTCAGAGAAGCAAAAAAGTGTTTTGTCCCTGATAGTCGTTCAATGACGTATGCAGACATTGTAATCTGCTTTACAACTATTCCCTTTCTGTCAGCTTTTTGAAGGTTGGCTAAAGACTATGTGGGCAACAGTGAAAAATCTCTCAGAAGAGTCCCTGTGTAGATAAACAGAGTTTGCCAGAAAATGGTAGGTTGGCAAGAGTGATCTATTTGTGCTTCATTCAGCAAAGGTGCTAAGGACAGTTTCAAAACTTCAGTTTATTTTGGGAGGAATGCAGGTGTCTGGTTTGTTCTTTTTTTAAATTTAAGACCTTCTGAAACAAAAGAAGAGATTGAGAGATACAATCCCAACAGCTTAGTGCATATTTTAGTGTATACGAGCACCCTGGGGAAAACCTGCACTCTGATAAACAACAGATTACATCTTCTCCTGCCTTGAGGAGTATAAACCAGGCTCACAGTTTACACTTAATCTCATGGAGGCTTTCAAAACAAACACATTTCAGACATATCTAGCAAATACTTCTCTTCCCATTCTGCATCCAAAGCTCTCTCTTGAAAAAAAAAAAAAAAAAGGCCTTCCCTGATGAAGACTTCAAGGATATCTTCCAAATCTGCCAACAGCTTGCATTACATAGTAAACCTAAGAATTTTAAACTGACCTTTGTCCCCTCCAAGAAAGCCATCAATCTGTTCCAAATGACCCACGCACACTCAGCAGAAAGCCAAAGCTCCCAGAAACTCTTTCAAAATATATATCTGTCCCATGGGTGAGACTGTGCGTACCTCTACGCGCACACGAAAGGGTTCCACAGCACGCATCTGGTCCTTAGAGGCTTTTCCCTATTCCTTGCTCTGTGGCACTGCTTTCTTCCATGTCCACATCTAAAAAGGGTCTCAAAAATTTACTCACAACTTGGAAGCAACATGTACTTTGCCAGCACAGTCTGTAGAAAGACAAGGAGGAGGCCCCTACTTGGGTTGCACACCCACTGTAGCCAGGCTCCTGGGATGGAAACACACAGCAGGAATACCTACCTCCTCCCAAGGCAGCATGCAGCAGAGTTTGCATGGCTGTTATAGGCCCCGTGCAAATGCACAGTTTTCTGGTGGTGGGAACTGAATTTGATACCTCTGCCAACTTAAAAAAATCTATCCCCAGTGAGGAAAAACAAAAACAAAAGAAGCAAAACAGACAATGGCTATCGAGCCTCCAGAGGAATGTAATGACTATAACAAAAGGCAATAGCAGTAGTGTGACAAGGGTTTATTAACAGGTCGAAAAACAGGCTGAAATGACTCAGCTGCCAAATCAAGTCCCAGCAGGATTGCCTTAAATTTCCTCCAGGGATTGCAGGCCTTTGCGCAGTTTGTATTCAGGTTCTCTTGGGACCATTAAAAAGAAGGCTCTAGCTGCTCTTTCACCTCTAGATCAGAAGGGCATCCTACCAAAGCAGGGCAGTATTGCTATCCCCTTTTAGTGGAGCAGAAACAGGCTCCGAAGTATCAAGCTGAACCTTCTTAATGAAGGGCATCGAGTCAGAGCAGAGGACAAACAACTCATACCAAACTGCCGCTGGTGCAATGCCAATGGATTTCTTAAAGTGACTGGAAGACTACAGTAAGAAAGCACTGGTCAACAGAAGCTTGTACAGCTACTACTAAAAGAGCACATAAACAGGCTATAAACGTGGAGAGAGATGACAACTTCTCCTTCGAAACACTACCTGCCTTTTCCATTATTAGGATGCACCCTGTATACTTCAATATTTCAGCTTGTTTATTAATGCATACATAGATGCCATTCCAAGTATGCAAGAGACAGTAGCATGTTTGTGATTTTCAGCATTTCTACATTCAGGTGTAACTACTCACAAAATTGACATTTCCAACCCATCCATTCCAGGCCTTCTCTCAATTATCCATCTTAAATAGCTCACTAACACAAAAGTTAAAACATGAATTCAACAAAAATCTTAGTTCCTTAGTTATAGTGATACAAATATAATAATTAGAACCAATTAAGAAGTCCTGCTTTTTTCACTAACAAATACACCAATTTTCAAACAGAGCTTTCAGACCAGTAAGACTTCCTTGATGTTCCATGTGTACCATGGAACAGCCTTTGAAAAGGATAGTCACAACAGGTTTTAGTTTCTTTCAGATAAACAAGCCAGGTGCCAAATTCTTCTATATATTTGATGGGGAGGTCAATGCCTACAAGTGTTTCAGCTGGATGCCTAAAGATGAAGGAGAAAGTCATGGACCTGGCATGAACTATGAACTGAGCAGGAAAGAAACCCACCACAATTTGGACAGGGGTGAGACATAGAACAGACCTCGTTACAGTCACCAGAAAAGCAACAGAAAGCCAAAAATTAAACTTGCTGCAAGCCATTGCTCAAAGAGTGACTCAAAATAGTAAAGAGTTCTTTGGTTCTTAAATGAAATACTATGACGATGTGCCAAGAAGCATTACATTATCATAGTATGACTTAAGTTTGTGAAAGCTATGTAAAAAGTTTCCTTTCTCCCTGCTTGGAGGGCTGAATTCTAGCAAGAAATCCCTAAGATCCTGCAATCATTTCCTTGGCCCTTTAGCATATTGGACAAGTCACTGGTCTTACCAAGTGCACCAGTTCACACCTAGTATTGTCTTAATACCGACCACTCTGAATAAAGACAAAAAAGGACCACAAAGCATCTAATTGTGCTATACTGAAAATAAGAAAAACATTTTTTCTCTTCTTTGAAGCAGAAGTACAGAATTTCCTTATATACATCTTATTAGTCAAAACTAATGCAATATACTTTGAAGAAAAACAAAGAAAAAACACATTTAACTTCACTGTTGCAAGAAAACAACTTATTTAAATGCTTTGTGATAGATTACCTTGAAAAGTCAAGGAGATATGGGAAAGGATGTTGATCCATCAATCTATCTTACATCACTAGATGATATTGCAAAGAGCATATTTACACAGCACTTCACAGAAACTTTCCTAACAGTCAAATTGTTTTAAACAACAATTAGTAAAACAGGTTTCTAGTTTTATCTCTGTCCTCTGACTTCATCAGTAACTGTTTAGTAATTAGAGAAAATTCCTCAAAAGGTTAGCCCTTTTTGACTTTAGAGACTAAATTCCATACTTCACCATCAAAACATAGGAGCTTAAATTGGAAAGCCACTACAGATTCAAAATCTAGTACCTGTAATGTTAAAAAGCAAAAATACATAAAATGTAAGTAAGAACACAGGGCATCTCTAGTTTTAAAAACTCCAAAATGCTTCTTTTGTTAGGAGGTGTTATTACAGCCTATTTGTTATCTTATCATTTTTATCTTATTATCTGTATTTGTTATCTTATTATAATAGCTAATAGAAAAGTGATCAAATGGCACATTACCTGAAAAAGTATGAGGAAGACTGTCATGGGAGTAGTTGAGATTACCTGACATTGACACGGGAGTGAAGACAATTCATCATGTCCAAAAAAGCAGTAGGAAATCAACATAGCCTGGTAGAAATTTAGAAATCTAAGAGTTCAAGAAAGAGTTATCCAGAATGCATGAGCTAACCCAGACTAACTGGTGCCTTCTCCCTCTACTCTGTCATTATCTATCAGTAATAGATGGTTTAATACTAGAAATATATTATGTGGTTTTCACTCTTGGCAATAACTTCCAGAAAGAGCAGGCAAATATAAAGTATAATTCAGTTTGAAACAACTGTGTGTGTATATTAAATGAGTTGCTACCAGCAAATAACAAAAAATGCCTTCCTGTGTCCAAATAATCCCATTTTCCTTCCCTTTCTCTTCTGTTACATCCTTGGATCATCTTCTAAAAACACACATCATACTTGTTTTATTCCTCAACATGTGGCAGGGCTGAATTCCGTTTCATTCAGGTCTTCCTCCCAGTAGCCTGTCTTTATCTCCTCTTGCACCTCACCTGATCTCCTCTTGGTCATACCTCCGTAAAAAAGACAAACTGTTACTAATATAACATTCAATATCGATACCGTGGCATTCTTCACTCTGCTGTAGCTCCCTGGCTGGGGACTACACTTCTCAAAGGCTCCTTCAAGACCCTCATGAACCAGTGAATTCCTAAAGACGAAATTCTCTATGTTAAAGTTCTAGCAGCTAGAATTTGCACACTCCCTAACAACACAAATGGATATTTTTGAAACTATGGGAGAATACAGAAAAAGGTGCAAACAAACAAGTCTTCAAATGGAACAGAAACCAGAGATTAAATAGGAGTGCTTTATTTTAATATTCTCACGTGCATCTGCTAGACTTCATAATAGTTAATCAGAAGAGCATATTATTACCGTGCAACTTTTGGAATGTTAGAATCTTTACTGGATCTAGTGTTAATAAACTATTTTATACAAATTTATCAAGTTAATGCTGAAATAAAGACCTCAAGTCAAAAGGAATCTCTCAAGCTGTATTTACTTATGCTTGTTAAAAAAATAATCATAATAGACTTTTGAATTTTATTGCAGATTCATACTACAAGAGAGAGAATTCTGGACACAACTAAGAGGAAATTTAGGGAAAAATATCCCTAACTAGCAACATAAGAGCTCTGAACTGGTAAGAATTTTTTTTTGCATGTTTTAAAGTAGGTGCTACTGAAAAATATAAATAAAATACAAGCTCATTTCTCATGAATGAATTTTTCAATAAGATGAAAATAATAAGAACCTGTACACATAGGACACTCTTTGCAGCTAACTTGGTAAACTGACTAGTAAAAAAAGTTTAATCTTTTAAAGAACAAACCATGCCTACTTTCTTGGCAAAAATTTGGAAGTCTTTCTCACACTTTCTACACATACTGGGCATGACTCTATTTATCCAGTTCTTTTAAATTCCAAGTCATAGAATGCAATGGGAAAAAAAAAGGATTTTGTTCAGCTTATGAAGGGATTCTCTTAGTTGATTAAATTAATTAAAAGCTTGTTATATATCAAATCAGTCTTTGACTGTAAAGGAAAAGTGAAAAAATATTGCAAGTAGATCTGTGTTTCTCCTGTACCACTTTTTCAAGTCAAAGTCCCCACTTAAAAATAGTAAAAAAAAATATCAAAAAAGTATGTGAATCCTCCTGACATTATAAAGTAGGTTCACACAGCCAACAATGTTGTTACATAAAATGCGTGTACAGTGGTTAACTCACCTGCTTTTGCCATTTGCACACTAGAACAACAAGCAGTGGCTTTTTTGGACCAAAATAATGTTTCTGTAAACACATTCTGGAATTTCACCATTCCATTTAAATTAATATGGAGCTTTTGGTAAGTGACCCTGAGAGAGAGGGCGCATTTCTGATGGTTTTGCATGAAACAGATGCCTTCCCGAAACACTTCCTCTCTTGCACCCATTTTTGGATATTATCACTGTTGTCTGACAAGAATGAGGTCAGTTAGGATTGTAGGGATACTTTACAGCAGCTGTTGGGCATTTCTTTG
The DNA here is from genome assembly GCA_013400135.1 of Rhinoptilus africanus. NCBI lineage: Eukaryota > Metazoa > Chordata > Aves > Charadriiformes > Glareolidae > Rhinoptilus > Rhinoptilus africanus. Next base: position 183,933 of record VXBO01000661.1, read on the forward strand.
AAACTCCACAAGCCTTTAACTCCTTAACTGCCCCACCTAAACAGACAGGAACACTTGCAGGAGTGGTCTTGAAGGAACACTGGAAAAATAATGACTTTTCAGAGTGCACAGGATGCCATCCACTGAGCAGTCTCAAAGTGCTTAACTGAGGGGAATAAAAGACTAAGCTTTTCAGGTGAACAAAAATGAGAAAGATCATGAAACGGGACACGTGCTGTGAAACCGAAAAGTGCTACCACCTTTGCAGCAGCCAGGCCCAAACACTGCAGGGGAGGCAAGGCCACATCATTTATGCAGAAGAGAGACACTGTGCTTGAAAAACAGCAGAGACAGACAGACAGGTTTAAAATAGTAAGGTTTATCAGCATTCTCCCATAGAGACACACTTGGCTGACTCTCAGCACATAAAACTGTCCAGTTGCTTGGCAAGATCAGTAAAGCCAAACTAAACCTGTATAAGCAGCAGAGTAGCCCGAATTTGCACAGAACTTAGTTATAAAGTGACACAACAAACTTCCATCCCTAACACCCTCACAAAACTTCCTGATGTTTTCAAACTAGCTGCCTCAGGTCAGGCAGGCTGTTAGAAACATTTTCAATAGATTTATGAAGCTGTATTCGCACAATCACTAACATGAGCTCTGTGTATGAATGAATCTTGCAAGTAGCAAAGATCTGATCTGTATCAATCATGCCCATATTTCCATTAAATGGGCCAAAATTTGCACCCACGTTATATTGGGTGTGGGAGGACAGACAGAGCCTTAATGATGCAGACTGATGATATCTGGCATGGAAGCTTTACTTGTATAAAAGTTAATGTGTTCATTTTTTTTTTTTTAAATAGAGTTAGGAAAAGGAATAAAAAATTCCATTCATGGTGTGAATTTACTCCCAATGAGTTCACTGAACTGCACAGCCACTGTTTCCCTTTGAAAAGCTTTATGATGCTACAGACTTAACCACATCACCAAACCAAAGTTTCTCTGCTGTTTGTTGACACCCTGTGCGAGAGCTGTTGAGGGGACAAGGAGGAGAAGAGTGCTGCACCACTCCGCAGTCTCTCCAGCACAGGCACCAGAAGAAGCTGTGAGACAGCAGCAACTGGGAACACAGAGCATGTTTTAAAAAGCCTCAGTTACGAGACTGATAAGAGACAAAGAGACTGTGATCATGCGGTACAAATGTCCTGATAAGACATGATTTCCACGTCTTATTACTTCCCTTTTTCACTCTGTGTTCACAGGTGTCACGCGCATCCTCCCCCTTTTTTTTACAGTGAACCTAGTTTACATCTTGTTGCAAGGATACTGTGATGATTTTGAGATTTAAACCATGATTTAGTTGCAATATTAAGGTTGGCATAGTTTTAAAAGAGCAGAGCTCCTCCTTCGGCTGCATACGGGTCGCACTTTGCAGGCTTTTGGCAGCAAGCAACTTAGCTCATCTGCTATCATCCTGTAACACTTCAGAGAGCATACTAGATCTAAGAAAGCATTTACAAACTCAAGTTGGAAAAAAAAAATTAAAAAAACCTCAACCTTTCACATAACTGATTCGGTCTTGTAAAAAATCTGTATGCTTCTGTTCCCACCTGATGCAGGGCGTATCCATGATCCATGTGTAATATATTATACATGTGCGTGCAGGTCTGTGGGGCAACCCTCTGTGCTTCCTTCCAAGTGGCAAATTTTCAAAAAGCAGTTGCCACCGTGTACCATATTGTGTACAATAACTTAAGCTAAAGGCTGAGAAGCGAGTCAACACAAAAGAAATCAGCTCGATTTTGCCTACAGTAGAAGAACAAACAAAACACAAAGACAAATGCAAAGGTAAGCGATTTCCAACCACTTCACCTGGCTCAAGAATCAAATTAGAGCCTCGTAACACCGTACCGTGATGTGCTTCAAGAAATTGTTAATGCCAACCTGGCATCATCATTGTCAGTAGAAGACCTCTTCCTGCCCCCTTTCTTATAAACCAGCCGGGTCTCAGTGTCAAACCACAGGTTGCCTCGAAGTTCTATTTCAACCTGGCAAAAGACAGTCTGGGTTTTTGTATGAGTTAAAGCCTGATAACCAGTGATACCGAACAAGTAGCTCCTTTATAAGATCCCACATTTTTGTAGTTATGGACAACTAATGGAAAAGGCCTGAAAGCTGAACTTACTGTAACAGAAGCAAGATGAAAAAAGTTGAGTTTTTTCCCCCCAAGCCATTAACAAAAACATCGGATGAATGCAGCATTTTAAAGGCATGGGGCCTATGCAGCATTTATTTAAAGGCCTAAGGGGCCACACTTCAAATAAAGCAATACTAGGGCATGCTTCCTTTAAGCTGATATCATTATGTAGCATCACGTTAATAGGACTGGAGTTTTATTCTGTTTATTTTTGGCTAGATTTTAAAATACAAGTGCAGGGAATAGACTTGAGTAAGGAAAAGCTGCTGTTCCCAACAAAGAATTTTCGAATGAATTGATCATTACATACATTTTAAGTCAGTATTTTAATGGATACAACAATTTTCTGTCAAAAATCATGTTAGTTTAGTGTAAAGCAAAAGAAAAATTAAGAAGTAACACTGTATTCAGCTGTTTCTGGCATCTGACCACAGTCAGTATCTCTGCCACAAAAAAGTATGCGAGTCAACAATGCTCAACTAAGAACTAGGCAAAAATATTACCTCTAACTAAATGAGCAAAACTGTCCATTTATGTAGGCTTTCCCCATCCCTTCTCTTCTAAGCTAAAGATAATACATTTCTGCAAATGAGATGATGAAGAAGTAAGATTTAGAGGCAGGCTAGCAGAGCATACAGGTAACAGGGAACATAGAGCGTAAGACTCCCAGAGCTTCTACCCAGCATTTCTAAGTAGCCAGATGACTTCTTCTAGCCTGAATTCCTGAACAGGTACTAAAAATTCATTTAGGAAGAAATTGCTTCAGAAACCTTGTGCAAGGGTCAAACCTTCCTGCCTTTCCAGCTCCTGAAACCTAAAAGAACCAACTTTAGCATAAGGGTGCATCCACAAAGTCAATGCCTTGCAGTTTCTATTAGCTTACACCCCTCTACTTTGGAAGGCAAAGAAGACTTATTAAATCTTAGGAATCAAGAAAATATTTCCCAAAGCCAAAAATTAAAATATGTATATTACTTTTTAAATTTGATTTTCAGTTGTCCTCAATTTCCTTAATTTTCCATAGCTATAATGATTAAAGTAAACATATATTTCCTGGTTTATCTATATAGTGGAAAAAACATAGAGGGAACTAATTAAATGATAATAAACAAGAAACATTTTAGGTTTTGAAACAATTGGAAAAGCTGCCATGTTCCTGCAGGCTCAAAGAACTCCTCCAATTAGTTTGTCTTGTGTTCTGTACACATTGGCAACTAACTGTTGAGATACAAGCAACATGTTCCTCAGGGACGAATTATCTTTGATGAAGTAGGGGAAAAACTGTCCAATCCTACAAGCAGTTTAAATGATTAATTTTACCTTTTACCAGTGGACTTCAACTTAATCTAGCTTGAAGTGCCTATAACTGGCTTTTCATGTGCCTATGTTAAGGCTTATGCAGAAGTACCTTAGTGTTAAAGGGGAAAGGGGTCAGGAAGAGGAGAGCAAGGGAAACTGGTTAGAAAGATCTAAAAGATGCCAAACTGTGCAGAAAATCCAGTCCGAGAGAAACAAAAGAAAATAAAAGAAACTTTAACAGCTACTTCACCTGATACATGCAGGTTTATTTAAAATGTTCACAGCACCCTTCAGCAGACAGTAGCACAACACTCATCCTACAACATTTGTAGTTTGAGTCACGCAAATGTTCACTACTTCACTCAGTTGAACAAAACCGGACAGCAGCAAGAAGGAAGCCTGAATCGTTTTGCCAAAGCTAAGAGGAAGGCAACCCCTGACAGTTTGGGTGCAGGTTCTGCTTTGGAAATCTAAGGACCGGGAAATATAAAGGAGGAAAAAGCTTCTCAAAGTCTGAGCAGGACTGCAAAATAATTTCCAAAGGAACGCAGAGGATGTCTCATCCCTTGTGATACCAAAACCTAGATGGAACACAATCAGTGGAAAGTAACGCAAGGAAAAAGCTAGTACTGGCAATTTGACAAGCTATATGGAATACATTTTTTCTTGCATCTCTGACTTCTATTAACATTTTTGTGGCTTTTGATGCAGCAAGGTAGGAGCTTTGGTTTATACTCCATAAAACACAAACCAAAAGCCTCCCACGGTTCCATTTGGTAACATCAGCTTAACATGCTCAAATACACACAGACTTCTGACAATGAGTCAAGTTCCCACTCAAACATAAATTACGCCAAAAAACGCCCAAGATTATTTCAACTAATAAACACTTGGTTTAAAAAAACATGTCAAATCAACTTGGTCTTTACATCAATTTAATTGCCTCTTACCGCAACCGTTGCCTAAGCTGTAGTGAGCTGCAGGAAGCACCAAAAGATAAAGGCGATAGAAAACATTCTCACAGCACTCCTCTGACTGTCATCGCTTCCGTGGTTGCACAAAGCTAAGGGCTCTGCACTAGGAAAAGAGGTTCTTCGGCAACCAAAATTATGTTGTAAAAATCATTTGAAGGATGTCAATGTCCTGACTCCTGAATACTAGAATTTGGGACAAATTGGGGCAAAATTAAGGAAAGGTCAAAGTCCTGTACCCTGTCACAGTACACAGTTTCAAAGCCCTCTCAGAATGTTGTCCTTTGAGTCAACCTTCATAGCATCATTCTTATAAAAGACATCTCTTCATGAGAAATACAATACTTGAAAATATGCACAATGTTACCCCAAGTTTATACAGATGCTGTTGGTTAGCATATTTATTCTCTTTATAAAACTGTGACATTTGGACTTCAGATTTTTCCAAATTCCATTCCAACTCCCCTACTGAGTTTGTATACTGAGCATTAAAAAGCAACCAAAGCAAAAAATAAAAACAAAAAATTCAACACAAGGAGACAACCAGAGTGCAAAATCACTTGTGATATGCTGGATTTACAGATGCTGAAATCATCTTCTCCAAATGATTCTTCTTTGCAGAATTTCATACATAGTTACAGTAAGGCAGAAGGCAGAGCTGGTGTGGTTATCTCTTGTCCAAGAGGCCTTTCCAATGTAAGACATCTCTAACAGACCACTCTGACAAGTGATTAGAGAAAAGCAGGCAAATTTCTACCAGACAGATGAAAGAAATACAGCAGAAATGCATTGTGAGTTAAAACACTGCAATGCCAGCACCAGTTACAGCATGGAGAAAAAGCCTGAAATCTCCTAGAGATTCTTCTATCACACTAAAAGCAAGTTTTCCTTATTAGGACTGAGCCACATTTGAGAGGCTAAGCTGAAGCGTACATTTTCCATAAGAACAAGCCTTCTTCCTCCACAGCTGAGCCACGCTGAGGCTAACCATGGACAAATAAATACTAAATTCACTCAAAACACTTCAGAGACAAAAGTTCTTAAAGACAACCCAGTTCAACTGAAAACACATGTATCCAAACTTAATGTCCTGTCTCCATATGTATTTCCTCTTACAGAATGGTGACATGAGCTAAAATTTCATTCCCACTGTGAGATCTCTTGAGGACTCATGAAAAGATGAATCACTATTCTGAGTGGAAATCATGACTTGTGACAGCTGTAACTTCTGATATATAAAGTATCACATGGGCTAAGTTAGCCTAACTCCCTGCTGTAAATAATTAGTGGATTGCAACAAAATGTCTTTCACTATCTAGCTTTAAAAGAATTAACAATCCAGAGTCTCACTCCTGGTATGGGATAAATGCACAAGGAAAGAAAGACAGAGGTTGAACTAGTTCCAAAACCTTTCTGACAGGGGCCAACAGCAGATGCTTGGACAAAGAGAGCAACAGGAGCATCAACAGTGATCCTTCTCCTAGCATGCCTTCATCTGCCATTCAAGGATTTAAGCCGCTTCCAGAATATCCTGCTAAACTACCACCACCAAACTGATCCTCTGTGAATCTCCTTACTGAATGCACTAACACCTCTGGCCTCAGTGGTATCCTGTGGCACCGACCTCTATGATTTGACTACAGGCTGGGCACTTTACTTGGTTTCAATCTTGTGGCAAACTTGATTGACTGGGTGTCCCCTGATTATCATGCTACGAGAAAATAATTATTTCCATTTACTTCATGTGTGCTGCTCAGGATATCTGAGTCTTAAATCAGATGCCTCTTACACATTTTCTTTCCCATTTGAATAGTCATGGTCTAGTAGTCCTAGGAGATAGAGCACAGGCAATCTGGTGCTACCTTACATTTTATGGAGATGGAGAATCAACTGCATCTAATACCCAAAATATATTTGCATGAAGGCATAATAATGCTTTCCCGTTTAGCTTATTTGCTTTGTCAAAGCTCTCTGGTTTCTGACCAGTGATAGACACTGAACTTGAGTATTCCCAGAACAATGAAGAGGGATCCCCTACAAGCCCTCCTTGCTGAGAAACAGTTGCTAGTAACTACCTCAGGACTTTTCCTTGGAGCTATCATTAGAAGCACCTAATGAAACAGGCTGATAATCCATTTTCTTTAATAATTTCTCTGCTACAACTCTGACATCAAATCTGCAGGGTGCCAGCAAAACAAATTCTGGTATGTTGCACTGGCCAAACAGTTTGACATCTTTGAGAAGCAACACTGATTCCTGTGGGAAGGAAGAGTGCAGAATAGGGAAGGCAGACATTTTCATACTGCAGTGCTTTGGTACTTAACCAACCGGTCTCTTCAGTCTCCTGCTACACCTCATGGAGAAAGCAGGGCTTCTCCTGAGCAGGAATCCAGCCTTGGATTTGTGGAAGTGCCCTCTGATAGCCTCATCTCTCTTCACTGCCTACAGCCACCTGGTCTAAGCATGCATGAACAAGTAGCGTGAAAACTTCCTGCACACTCCTCTGCATATCTGAAAGCAAACGTTTACCTTAACATATCTGATTCTGGACAAAGAATCATCCTTTTTTACAAGGTGTCGTGGGTCTCAGCCCTTACAATTTTCCCTCACAGTGGAGGAAGTTTGCATACGTATATACTCATGCATTTGGAAAGATTTATGTATTTTATATATGTAAATACAGAGGAGCCTTATTTGCGTCCCACAATAGGGCACAATGTTATTCACAGGCTTCCAGATGCTCTGCCCAGTTCAACCTGTACGCACCAGGGTTGAAAGTCAAAACACCAACGCTGCCGGCCACTTCCCTGAAATTATCATATACTCTATGCCAAGGGCTTCTTTCCTCCCTCCTGCCACATTCTCCTGTCCCTTCATGCTCCCAGGCAGCCCTCCTGCCTCCAGGGCAGCTGGCTAGCAGGTGCCGAGGTGCTCTGCGCTCCAGCACACGGCGGCAAACTGGGAGCCAGGCAGGGCTGCCCACCCCGGGGCGGGGGGCATGGCACGGGCCAGCAGTACCCCTAGGAGCTGTGCTGGCAAGCACCACCGCTCCAGCGGTTAGATGATGGCCAAAACGCTGCCTTTGTTGTACCTGCCAAGTCGGGGAGCAGATGACCAGGGTCCATGCTTAACAAGGCAGCTGCAAATTCGACAAAGCTATTTCTTACAAGTATTGCACAAGCCCTTTGGGAAGACGGCCTTCAATCTCCACAGGGTTATGTCTTGCACAGGTGGCCTGTATAACTTCACAGGATCCTGTTCATAATTTTTTTTTCAAAGCTTGCTCACTACATTTATTACCGTAGTTGTGACTAAGCCTCCAAACTATTTTTATGGGCCCTGAACAATAGTAATCATTTAGGATCAAGTTCAACTTGCTAAACTGAATTCTATCTAGTCCAGATCCTTAAAATCACACATCTCTGACAAATGCTGTCGATCACAGAACATTAAGAATATCAACTGGGATAATGTTGATTTAAAAGTAATATGAAGAACACCAGAAAAAACAAGAATTCGCCATAGGGCTTTTTAATCGTTCAGATCCTCAAAAAATGCAGTCCATTGTGACACCCTCTTAGCAACAACTTCATTTTGAAATGTGCAATTCAAATCTGGCAAGGTAAAGATGATCAGGTTTCTGAAGGATGACTCCTGTGAATTTTTTCAGTGGCATTCAAGAACCTCATCTAGGACCTAACAGGACATTAAGAAGTTGCAAATATCCTTCAAATAAAGCAATACTAAAACTAGAACATATTATTTGCAAAAGGCTATTTTCAAAGACTCAAGATTTTACTTAACTCTTTTGATGGGCAGCAAAAATAAATTATTTTGGCTTATTTGTAGAAAGACAAGTTAAAATGATTCCAATTTGGTGCAGTTTCCTGAAACAAATCCTGATGCTTAAACATGCTCTTCACTGTTGAAGCATTTGCCTGGAATCATGTACATTCTAAAGAAATCACAACTAACCTTAAAGGGATGGGCAAGTTCCAGCTCTGCAGCTCTAATTTGCATGAGGCTGAAATTATGACAAAAACAATCTCACTATGCAAATGCTCTGAGGATAAACCTACATAGTTTGTCTTAGGCTTGTGCAAGGTAAGAAAATAATGATGAACATGTATGATAAAATGGTACTGTTCTCATTATTAATACCAGTGTCATGAGCCACCATCTACCTCACTGTTACCATACATATGCATTTCTTCCTTATTTTTATTTCAGTTCTAACCCTAAAAGCCAAATTGGACAGTTAGTTTTTCTTCTCAGGTTTCATGAATATACCTTCCCCTCTCCTATCCCAGTGAATTTTATGGTTTTTTTCCTGTTTTCTTTTTTAAGGCTATATGGCAAGAAAGTGTCTAAACCTTAAAATAATGAGAAAATGTCTTACTTGCTCTAGATTTGTTTCCTTAATTAACAAATATGCTTGTGTTAACAATAGACCTTTTTGAGATTGGCTAGACTATACTTAAAGGAAAATGCAGGTACTTGGAGTTATACTAGCAATAAGAGTCACAAAATACAGTCCCCAACCCTGTAATCCAATTTTACACATGCAGGCCCACAGATTTTAATGGGCCTACCTGCAGAAAGAAAGTTTGCAGAACCCCACCATACACACTCTGATATTTACTGGGTCTTTGGTATTAAATGATGCAGGAAAGATTCTCTAGCCTTTCATTTAGAAGCCTTTCCTTTCTTTTATCTCCAGAAATTTATCTGGAACAACTAGCTATTCAGGGCTGTGTGTCGTCCTAATCAAGGTAAATGCACTCTACTGTGAACACTTTAAAAACACTTATTCATTCACTCAAAACAGAACTGATTGGAACAGAGTGCTAAGAAAAATTATCCTCTTAGAGAAAGAATGTAAGTTCTATTAATGCATGGGAACATATGATCACTACACACACACCTGCTGTGTGTTAACATTATTCCTTTACAGCCACTCAGGAATCAAATTGGGGGCTGCTTTGGAATTTATTTTTTTTTTTTTAATGCTAAGCAAATGTTCACAAGCAAACCTACATGTCAGAAGTTTGACCAGGAACCGTCTTTTTCATATGCGTCTAGGAGAGATGTCTGTACCTGTATAACACAGAATTAGGAGGATACATTCAGGTGATGAGGTGCACAGGTACTTTCAGAAGCAGCATTAATCCGCTGACTTAACGTATAACAAATCAGCACTATTTACATGCAGAAGAGGCATGGTGCTCTCAGGAGCTAAACATTAGCTTCAGTTAAAATAATTTCAGTGAAGTCTTACTAAGTAGCAGCTCCAAGGAGGCCCTCTGTGCCTGCAGGATATGACTCATTGCTTTGCTAGGAAGGACTTGTATGTTAATTGCAAACATTAACAATCACCTGTCCATGCCCTCCTTAACACACCTGAAAAACTGCAGACCTGTCCTCAGCTGCCAGGAAAGCAGTAATAGGAACGTAGTATCATTGCCACTGAGACCAAAAAAAAACACTCCAGAAGCACTCTCCTGGCAGATCGACCCATTTACGATACCTGTTGCTTAGGGAGCCATTGCATCCTAAGTCTTCCCATAATAATTGCAGGGCTCGACATAAGCAGCAGAAAGGTCCCTACTGTGTCCCTCAGGTCCCACCTTGCCTCTGCCTAGTGTCACACCGTTTGTCACAGAGGCAGGTGGACAAGCTTTCTGCAAGTCTCTCCAGCACCAATCCACATGGGAACAGAGCTCATGTAAAAGACAGGACAACTGGTGCCGAGCAGCTAAACTGGATAATACCAAGATTTTGCTTTAATTTTTATTATCATTCTTCCAAAAGGATGAACAAGTGTTTTAACTGGACTTTTCAGAGTGGCCTTTAGAGAGGCAGGGATGAGGAAGAAGGCATCCAAGACTTTAATATTTCCTCAGGACCTCTCTGAACATCAGAACCTTGTGAAATATTTGGATAGATCCATCCATTTATGTCAAAAAAATCCATTTCCTCAACATCCTCTCAAGGATGTCTTGCCCTCCTCCCGCAAGGACTCAGCTACGGTATAATCAAAACCAGGGTGAAGTTGCAGCTGCAGCCACAAATCAACATTTGCCTTTACGTATGAACCTCATGTAGCAAAATTGTGGGGTCCTTATGTAGCAATGAAAGGAACAGATGAGTTTGCTCCTCTTGCCCTCTGCCAAAGCACAGATGGTGCCCTCAAGACCGAATTTCAAACAAGGGGGGAAAAAAGGGAAAGCACAGCCAGAGACACAGAGGAGGTACATCTACCTGGCTTACCGACCTCCATTCCACTTCCTTTTTTTCTGTGTAGAGGCAACTTAACTTCACTGCTTCTAAGAAATGTCCTATTAGAAAGCTGCACTTTCCAGTTCATTTTTACTGCATTTTCCAAAGTTGCATCATCAGAGCAGGGCACATTCCTATGTGAGCTGCAGGCCCAAAACTGTAAGCCATTATAATAAATAATAACGAATGTCGTGGCTAGTAAAACCTGTAATCTGAACACATACAAAAATTAATTTCACTGTGTACAGTTACTTTTAAAACTCTGTGCTTTTCACATTTTCCTGGCAGACACATATAGCCACAGTCACCGATTAATATGAATAATATAAAAAATACAAGCCATCACTCAAAGTCATAAATTTACTTTGGCTGATTTAAGGCAATAATCAATCTTAATGAAAAAAAAAAGTCTTCAAAAACTAAAAAAGAACTACAAAGCTGACTTGAGAATCTACCTGGAAACTCATGTTTCCCTTGTGTTCATTTGCACGGAGATGAACATGCATCAGATAATTAAAAAAATACTGCTGCCATAAAATCACCAGGTAAAACCAAGATAAATAAGAACAAAACGAAAGAATAATAAAAGCCAAAGAAAACAAAAGGCCTTCAGAACAACAAAAAGCAGAAATCCACATGCCTGTCACAAAAAGAGATTTTGATTCAAAACACCAATGCAATACTGACTTCCACCAAAGCCTAGAAATTAAAGTTTTTAAAATTTCTTTGGAGCGGCTTGTGACCCTAGGGCACTCTTGTCAAAATCACGCAACTTGTCACCACGAATCATGCCCACTGGCAGCATTTGTGGGTTTGGATGAGGGGGTACAGGTCACTGCCAGTCAGTTCTCCAGGCTCAGAGGCGAGGAGGGAACTCGTGCCATTCGCCTCAATGAGAGCATCCCTTCCCTTCACTAAAACCCAAAACCTAAAACCTCTGCTCTGTAGGAAATAAGGTCTAACCTGCACAGAAAAGTCACACTGAGAGGACTGGAGATCTGAGAGAGATTTGCTTCCATTAAACTCCTGTGAAAGAATCATTTAGGTTATTTATCTAATTTATCCAAGCTCTCCTCTTGATGTTAAATACGGAGAATGTGGGTGTGGGGAGGGGATGAGGAACTTCCACTGCCCTCGGCATGTTGCAGTTGGAAGAAGAAAATGCCAGAGCAGATTTCTTGCAAAACTGAAGATCGTCTCAGTCTGAGAAAATATGTCAGCCTGCTGTTACATACGTAGGTATTGTCATTAATGACAGAAGAAAGCAAGGAGAATAACAACATGTGATTACACTGGTTCTGTTACAATATACAGAGAAATACAAAATTACAAAGGCACAAAGAAAAACTCAGTATTTTCCCAACTATAGCAACATAAAGTAGCAAATCACAGAATATAATTAATATCTGAACTTTAGATATAAAAGGAAAATCCAGTACACAGCTAAAAGAAAACCCTAAAATCCAGCAAAAAAAAACCCCAACCTGAGTGATTTCATTTCTGATTAGATAAACCGATGAAAGATTACTGTCCGATTTCTAGACAGCAGCAGAATATAGTAATTGATGGGGTTGGTATGAAGAAGGTCAGTTTAAAACAACAACAAGCAAAAACCCAAACAAACAAAAAATCCCATCATAACAACTCAAAAATCCTAGATTTAGATGCAAGCCTGAAGTCCTACCTAGTGTTGTTCACAGATGCTTGGTGCCAGCATGACAAAACCAGTAAAATTCTTCAAAAGTGAAACACTATTCGCAACAGCTCCTACGAGTTAAGCACTCTCAGCTATCAGAAAGCACATAAAGATTTGGTCTGAAGCATAAAAGATGAAGTTCGTGAATGCAAACAGACATTAAAAAAAAAAAAAAACCAATAAAGAAAACCCAGGGTTAAGAAGAACAAAAATCAAACTGTTTTCCTGAAAGCTGTCTAAAGGTGGGGAATTCCAGATTAGGGAGAAGATCACAAGCTTTCAAAGCTTGGCTAATGTGTGTTCTGTGTTGCTTAGATACAAAAACAGACGAAAAGAGATTTTTGGACAAATCAAATCAAAACCAATCAAGCAAACAAAAAAAAATTAAAAATCAGAAGCCACATCTGGACATTTTACATAACTTCAGCAGCCACAAAAGCAGAAAAAATTGTGTATTATAAAAAGATCAATCAACTCACTCTTACACAGAACTCTTGACCATGCACTGCCAAAGACAATTGTTTGAAGTACAACATCCCACACAATATAGCGGGAAAAAACAACAGAGTTGGCTTTGAAAAGTTATTTCATTCATGTCTGTTTGGGTAAAATTAGGGGGTATCTGTGGATTCCCCCACCTCCTCCCTCTTCAAACAAGGCATCTCCTCTCAGAGTAGGTTGCAAATGATCAAATCAATGGAATAATGATCTTGATTGTCTTAGCCAGCTCTATATAGACATGAGTTCACAAGAGAGGCAGCCATGCAGCTTCCTCAGACATTAGTAAAGACTTTTGATCTTTCTTTTCTCAGGATATTTAAAAGTCTGTGGTTTATTTTCATGTGTGGGGAAAAGCAACGATGAGGCGAACACTCCCACACAAAGAAGTGTCTCAACAAAGCTATGCTTGTCAAAAATACCCTTGAAGAAAATTAATATATACTCACTTTGAAGGTGTACATTTTTATTCTGTAGTACTCACTGTGGTCTCTGATACCTATTTCATGACTCACAGACATATGGCACTCCATGCAAATACCGAGCAGATTAAAAAAAAAAAGAAAGAGTGAAATGGAAATAGAGATGGCGACAAGGGTTACGAAGCTTGGGTCTTGGACACCCAGACCAATTACTATGGAGTAACAAATTAACTTACATTAAACAACATATACTAGATAATTCTTGCTTACTAACCATACATTTTCCATTGAAAACAAAAACAAGGTACTTCAACGCTGTGTACTACTGCTTTTTTGCTGAAAGCTTATAAAAGACCACTTACTTTGTATTCATCACATGCACCAAGCAGAAGAGAAGTATATAGACACATTCCTTAAAATGGTATGTGTGTGTGTACAGAGAGAGAGACACACACACTGAAATACAAGAAATACCACTAGTGTCTTGCTTCTCTTTTGCCCACAGCTATTATAGCTAATAATATCATAACACTATATTTCTTCAATTAGATTCTGTTTGGAGAGTTGTGATTACAGGGTGCTTTTCAAAACGACCTTATATGACATTACCAGTGTGTTTAAGGGCACACAAGAAGATGGTTTGTCACAAACACTTCTTTGCGAGTCAGTTTACCTTCCATCAGAGAAGAAGGCGCATATGATAGAAAACACACCGGCCAGTGAAGTTGTGTTTGTATGTACACGTGTGTACGTGTAGGGAAAGTTAATCACTGAAGTCAGAGATGTAAAAATTGCACCGGACTGTGTGAACTTCTTTCGTCTTTTATTCATACAGACTTCTTTTCATTATATTTGTGGTTTGCTTCTTATTACTTTGAAAAATAGTTTTAAAATTAAGATATCTGTTATGCTACTAAAAACACCAGAAGAAAAATATTGAATTGTTACATGTTCCCATTTTGGGGGTGACAGGAAGTTTTGAGAAGCAGGAGGGAATGCTGTAAGAATGGGATTTTAAAAAAAAAAAACCTGGTATCACAAAACTCACCCTGAAATATTTATAATATTACCGCACAACGATGGCATTTTGGCTACATCAGGTCTGCTGAAGACATCAAAAGACGTGTGGGCAATAACCAATATTGTCAGAAAGTCAGAAATAGCTGCTTTTGTAGGTTCTTCATTTACCAAAAGCATGTTCAACCTGGGGAAGGAAGGGCACATATCTGCCTGCTGGGAGGTAAGAAAATACACAGAGCATTTAAAGAGCCTTCTGCACTGAGAAACTTCCCCTGGATGTTAAATTTTGCCAAAAGTATCATGTACTTGCACAAAATTAATTTCACTGCTGAGAAAATACTTTCAGGTATGTTTGCACTGTGTTTGGCAGAAGGAGATTAACTAATCTCTGTAAGATTTCATTTAGTAAGTCTCAAACAGGAAGGGGAAAAGCAAAAGCCAGAAACATAGGTATTGACCTGAGAGACGCATGGATCTCAAGTGGAAGAATCAGAAATGAGATATGAATGTACAAACTAGATCAGATCAATAACCTGCAAAACATAAAATAAAACCCGGTAAAAAACTTCAGTAAAGTTCAAAAAAAACCCACCAAACACCCAAACCCCTACCATTCAGTAGACAGAAGGTGTGTGACTTCATAGAATCATAGGGTTGGAAGGGACCTCTGGAGACCATCTAGTCCAACCCCCTGCCAGAGCAGGGCCACCTTAGAGCAGGGGGCACAGGAATGCGTCCAGGCGGGTTTTGAATGTCTCCAGAGACAGAGACTCCACCACCTCCCTGGGCAGCCTGTGCCAGGGCTCTGCCACCCTCAAGGTAAAGAAGTTCCTCCTCATGTTTAGGTGGAACTTCCTATGCTCAAGTTTGTGCCCATTACCTCTTGTCCTGTCACTGGGCACCACTGAAATGACTTACCATACAGAACATATTAGCCTACCCTGAAAACAAAAAAAAAAAGCTTTTGGTTTGGGATTTTTTCCTTGTTTTCAATATTGCATATTGTTATTTTACAAACAGACAGCTCCCTGCTTCTCAAGTCCTCAAATACCCTATTTTAGCTACCACCTGTGGGATTTATGGAAATATGCTACATACCATGCAAGAAACTATTTGTTTCACAAGCTCAAACATGCCAACTTTTGGCTTCATGAATACCCCCATGACACATGATTCTGGGAAAAGGCAAAACGAAGATTCCAGTGTATTCTTCCTAAAGATAGCCTGAACTTGTTTCTCAGTGGCAACAAGGCTGTGCACTTTGTCTATCTAGGGGTCCCATCATGAGCCATTGCCAATTTCAAAGAAGCCAGAGAGAGGGCAAGATACTGACATTGCTATATATTTCAGGGAAATTGGTGCCTGCAGAAGGGGTTGAGAGATAGCCACAGTGAGGAAAAACTGAAATGTGGGATTCAAACTCAGCCGCAGCAGCTACTACCTTTGCCTTTCTACAGACACAGATCGACAGAAAACCAGGCTCCTCTAATACTTCTTTCTACACAGCTTCTCCCTTTTTTTTTTCTTCTAATATATACTTGGTATACACTACAGTTCTTCACCTAAATTGGAGCTGAATTATCCTGCTATGTAAATGTCTATCTTCAAGATATTCAGGAACAAGGATGAGTCTACATACACAGTTTCTAAGACAGGAACATTTTCTTTTCATGTAGCGCTATTTCCCGTTTTTGCTCTGGATAATGCTGTAATTACAGAGTAATTATAAACTGGAGACAAAATTACAGCAGCTGTATAATAAGTATTAAACCACAAGCACTGTATTAAAGAATGTTAACTGTTTCTTATGCTCGTAAAAGGAGAAAATTCTATACTTGGAAAGCAAATTCATATAATTGAAATTGGAGCAGCTGAGTTTTATTTTGGTGTACCTTACCAATAAAAATCTGTCATACAGACAACTGCAAGATTCACATTTTTTTATTTAGAAAGAGAAACAGGTAACATAGCACTGCAGAGTTTACCTTTTCAAACACTTAGATCTACCTGATGTTATAGTAACATTTTATGTGCATCAAAAATCTCACTTGCACTAATCCTTATAAATAATCCACTTCTAGTGTCTAATTACAGAAAAAAAAGCTACAAACCATAAACCCAAGGAAGCAGATAAAGTTCCACATATCAATCTCTCAAAAGCAATTCAGTGTAATTGCGTAAAACTCACACAAACTTCAACTCCCAGAAGTAGAAATGTAAAGAAATTCTAGCTATTTTAATTTTTATTCCTTAACAACCTTTTGAACCCATGAAAACGTAGGATTATATTAGTGCTGTTGCCCTACACCAGCACACTGAAGCTACAGTGCACATACAAAGTCAGAGTCATTCTCCCACTAAAACTAAAACCCTAGAGCAAAACTGAGGCCTTATGGCATGTGTACTACCCCACTGAGAAGACAAATCACCTCGAACAAATCTACTGTTGTCTAACCTATTTCCTACATAAATTATGTACATATAATGCAATAAGTATACTGTAATTTTCTAAGACTACCATCAACCTAGCAAAATGCTGGATTATAAACTAGGAGAGCTGAAATCCTGTGGAGGAGAGAGAGAAAGGGTTTAGCCGGAAAAAAAAAAATGATGGAGTGTTAGGTACGGTCAGAAGTTATTCCAAGGCATGACCAGAGCCAAGTGAAAAATCAGCCTATGTCAGAAAACTCTCAAAATACTGATTTCTGAGCAAAAACCTCTGTGAAATCCAGGTCTTCATTTCAGATTTCAGAACAGCTACCCAGTTTTGCCAAAGAAATGTTATGTGGTACAGCAGGGAGCCCAAACTCTTGATTTCTCATGGATCACCACAAAGAGGTCTAGTACCCAGACCACTTGGTTCTATGGACCATCTGAAGAACTCTGCTTAGAACAAGGCTTGACATCTCTGAATAGGCTCTTACGTTCCTAACCATATTTTCCTAATATGAAAGTTTCAAGTATGTTCCAAGCGAGCAGCTTATGATGGCGGTGCTTTAAAATGTCAGAGTATGAACTCAAATACAAGGGCAAACATCACCTGAGCCTCAGCAGGAGATGGGCTGAGATCAGTTACTCTACAGGAAGAGCTTAACTTGAGCTCAGAGCCACAAAACCAGCAACTGGCCACATGGTACAGGCTCTTTTCTCTGCTTTTGGGCACAAAATCCCACTGTGTGTATATATATCTTTATCTACATCTATGTAGAGACACTGCAAGAGTGAAGACCGGATAACAAGTTCACACACTGATGCTGAAATGGCAGACAACTGATGGAGATACTTTCTTCAAAAGGACCTGGTGAAAACCTCCCACACAGACACAGTCTTCTGAAGACAACTGTAAGCCTGTACAGATCTCATACACAAAATGGGAAGATCTTATCTAACCACAATCACTGCATATGTGCAAAACACAACAGGATTGGAAGGGTGAGGAGGAGGCAACAGATGGTGGAAATTTCACACAGTACCTTTACTGTCAGCAGAGTAACACGACAACTCCCAAAAGGCAGCTTACTGTCTCACAAGAGGCTCCCTGTCTCGAAGGGATGAGAAATCTGACTTGTGGTCAGATGAGTATAAACCACAACCAGCACAGAAATGACATCCAATTCTCAACCATGCACTTTTCCTGTCTGGGAGTGTTTACATCCTCTGTTGAATCAAAATTTTCTTCCCATTTGAGTAATTACTGTTCTTGCAGGATCCCAAAGGGCTTCAAGAAGCAAAATTTGACAAGATCCCATGAGAGGGGAAACAGACTGCTAATCTATTTTCTTTCTCCTGCTTGACTCCCTGCAACTCCACATGCCAGTAGATGCATCAAACTACACAAGTAAGCACTTCTGCATCAGTTTTCCCAGATAAACAGCTTAATCTTGCAGTTTCGATGCCAGGATGGAAACACTTACTTATCCCAGAGTCCCTGGGTAAAGAGCACATTAATGAAGTCTCTTCACACTTACTGCCCAGCCCATGCACCAAACCAGCACAAGAGTCTACTGTGAATAAGAGCACAGCCCAGATGAGGTAGTCAGCCGTGGTACAATAGAATATTCCTCTGGAAAGAAGCCACTGCAAACGGTTTTCAAGAAAATGCTAAAGCAGTCTACCCAAAAGGAAGGGCTGGATCTTTGGAAGTGGTGCAAATCTACCACAAAGCAATGTTTTCTCACTCAGGGGAAGGATGAAAGTCCTAAACACGTTCTGTCAGAAGGCTCCATTTCCAAAAAAAGGCGCAGTGATGCTGTGAAATGGCCAGATCCTGGTATTCCAATTAACAAGGAAACTTCTTAATCTTCTCCCATTGTTCAGCATGGCTATATTGCTGGGCCACAGGACACATCAGGACTACAGAAGGAGAACAAGACAAACCTGCCGCTTTCTCTGATGGAAGAGATGATGTGGCCTAGACAAAAGCCCCTTCCTGTGCCCAGACACTGTCTGGCACACAACTACATGGAAAAGCAGAACAGGGACAGGAGCATAATTTTTCCCTTAGGCGTGTATGTGCGGCACTGATCTGACCATGATGCTTCAAAGTAGCTTTTGCTACACAGGAAAGGAAGAAACGTCCTGTAGCCCTGTAGTAACTAAGGTGAGACCACCTTTTTTCTTGCCCCAAACTACGTTTGTGGTGATGGGCAGAGTGTTGCAGACCTCCTTCCAAAAGATATCATGTGCTTTACGGGTCTCCCATTACATTAGCATGCTGAGCAATCGCATCCCAGCTCCTTTTAAAAAATCAGTCTGTTGGTAGGAGTCCTATCAGTTTCAGGAGATCAAAGCATTGCCATATCTCTTTAAGGGATGTTAAAAACGAGAAAGACGTAATTCCTTGCTTAGTCACGGATTTTTGGAAGAAAAGGCAAGTTGTTAACTATTCAGGATCCTTACCCTGGGATTAAGGGAAGATCTGGTCCTGTGAGGGATTTCGTTAGCTCCTAAGTCAATCACTTACTAAACAGAAAATACTAAAGGGAAAAATAGATGGAAAAAAAAAATGGATGTCTCTAAAACTCTACAGTGTCTGTGGTGAAGTCATCTCTGAAGGATATTTCAGTCTCTCCCAGAAAAGTGCAGGGATTTCTGAACCACCTGCTTGTTCACTGCTGCCAAAGAGACAAATGCAGTTTCATCTCCTTCAGAAAATGATTGAGAGGGTGGAGACCAAGTTAACATCATAGAAACATTTGGTCATTTATTCATCTGGCTCTTCAGGAAAGTATATTTTGATCCCTCAGATTACTTGCTCGTCACCAAGGAGAGGAAAATTTCTCCTTTATATGCAGAAGGACAGCATACGTGTTCAGAGATGAGAAGGCCCTTTAAAAAACAGAACAGAAAAACTATAAAAAGAAGAACACAAACACTGAGAATACATTAAAACTTTGCTGAGTAGGTTACTTGTAATAATTTGACTTACAAGATTGTTTCAGTGTCACCTAACCTCCATTTTGAATCTGAAACCAGCCTACCAAATTGCACTGAATCTGATGAGCCTGGGAACCACCACCTTGTGACTTCAAACAAGATACCACTGCAAAATCTTTGGTAAAACAGACACATCATAACGTGAAGGAAAGCACAACAGTGCAGAACACAGGCGTTGTGCTCTTCAATTAGCACACTTACAGTAAATTCATCTCTGTTAAGTATGCACTGCATGGTGGTCTGTGATTTCAGGAGATGTGACTTCATGATCTGGATGATCCTTTTCAATCTTATTTTATTTCTGATGCGAGCAGATATTGCCTAGACAGTACGTAAAGCATCATATGAGAATACTGCAAGTATCCTTGTTTCTTCCATTCATGTAGCTACAATCCCTACTGTATAGTAAGTGATCCAAACCAGATGAAAGAACCAGCTGATATTCCATCCAAAACGTCAGGTGCACTTTGAGGGTTAGTCCCTTAGATGGTGCCACATCTAGGGGGTCTGACATTTGAAGGTGGTGAGGAGTTTGGAGGTAGGTGGGTGAATAGCGTGTTTATTTTCATACATTTCTAAGGTCCCACTTTGCTTGCCACACCAGCAGCTACACTGTCTGCGGTAATTTGAAGCTTTGAATGGCCCTTCTGTTACTCATAGTTACATCCTTTGACAACCACATTAGCACTAACATCCTTATGTAAACAGACAACACTACAAATAATAAGAATGCGAGCCAATGTACAGGTAGTAAGAAGGCTTAAATAAATCAACAGAGAAAGACTACGTTAAGGCAGCCTGCTAATATCAGAGTGTTTGTGCCTCTCTTGTCAGCTACATTCAAGTACCAAGAAAAAAAGTGCCTGAAGCATGCACTTAGTATGCCACTTTAATCTGTAATCATTCATGTTAATTGCTAAATCTGATAAATATTTGCATTAGCAGATTCAGTAGTAGGCACTGGCATCCTTGAATGCCAGAGCCGAATGCAAGTTAAGTCTATGCAACAACTCTGCTCAACAACGAAAGAGGAAAAACCCACTCCAGGACACTGCAAAGGAGCCATCCCCATAGGAAGGTAACCTATTTGGTGTCTCAGCTGGCCTTCTCATGCACCAGGTGCCTTTTGTCAGTGCCGTAAAGACTGATCTACCTGATTAAGAAGTAGGCATGACAAGCTTAAAAGGGAGTCACAGCTAGCCCTTTGCAGATGTGAAAACTGTGTGTGGCATGTGGCCCTGAAGCCAACGGTATGTGTAAAGTGTAAGAGAAAACATGGGGGAGGGCATCCTTCTTGGCAGGATGGCTGAGACTGCTGTCCTTCCAGGATCCTATTTCCAAATGCAGCCAATTCAAAAAGCTTGAAAAAGGTGCGAACCTCTTCCTTATGCACTGGTTCCTCTTCCCTCCTGCAGGGAATGCCATATTGACACTTGTTGTCAAGTTTGACAGTAGATTGATGTCCAGTCAGGACTGCTGCTGCACCTGGCATGCACGAGGGGAAAATGCAAGGAGATCTCGGACTATTTAAGCATTTCATACTGTCCTACGCTTGCTGCATCAAAGTGCACGGACGAGCTCAGAGTACATTCAGGTCACTTGATTTAATTCATACCTCCTGCATTTGATTTTATGAACACTATCCATTATCTGTATGCAAAAACAAAGCAGACAGTCAGCATTTTACACTCAAAGAAATAAATGGTCTTCTTCCAAAGTAGTAGTAGTCACTAACCAAGATGCAAAAAGTAAGTCTAATGAGCAAACCACAGTGAACAAAGACGAACTACATTCAACTGAAGGACAGGATGAGCACCAACTTAAAGTAATCATCATCAGCTAACATTACTCTTGCATCATTGCATGATCAAACACCTCTGTTACCTACGTGCACTGTAATAAGCTCCCATGCTAACCTGACACTGTTGACACACAGCTTCACAAAACAGGGTCCAGTGCACACTGCCACACAACTCTGACACACCTTGGTTTTTGGAGACCTGGAGAAACAAGTTTTTCTTATGATTACAAATGTCTTAAGTTAGACTAGAAGAGACTTCAGCATTATAGAAAATGTTACTTGCTTTTCTTTTAATGTTTTTGATAAATTCTTGCCAGTTTCAGCCATCACCCATTACAAACCAAAGGCTTCTTCCACCTCCTCTGTTCTTGCAGAAAAACAAAAGGAAGTATTTGTAGCGGTTAGTGGAAAAGTATCATTAACTAACTAGTTAAGGAGTGCAGTCATAGAGTTTAGGATTTAGAGTTAGATCCTGGCGGAAGGGGGAGCCACAGATTTGTGAGGCCAAAAAGCAGTAGTGCAATCATCTCCTGCCAACTGTAGGCCATAACAATGTTTTGGACCTTTCAGCAACTAGATTTGCGGTTTAATAAGAAAAATTGTGCCTTATTTGTACTTGGAACATGTTTAATTTCACTTCTGAATCACAAGATCGGGCTTTTGTCTACTGGATGGTATCCATGACCACAGTTTTCCTGTTGAGGTGGACTATAATCCATTCATACCTTAATCTCAGTGGCGATAAGCAAAACAGAGTTCCTGAGGTTAATCAATATTTATACAGTGTTAGTCACTTATCTGCAAAAGCGTTACAGTATGTTTACTTAAGAGTGGCACTTCAAAGGGGCCTAGTTAGGACAGGTCTCCCTTTGGCCAGGTAATAACACCTCTAGAGTGCTAGAGTCTAGCACTAAAGAAGTAGTAAGGTTTCCTACTACATGGTTATTAGAGGGGGACACCACGATCAGCAAGATAGCTTGGTTTTAGGGGTGGCAGTAGTGGGGAAGGAGTGTTTATGATGAGGCTTACCCTTTGCAGCGTGGATACGCTAACCCCTATATTTTGCCAAATGTGGGGAATGCAACTGAGTAACTTGTAGTAGTCGAGGACGGCTTTTGTGCTCTCCCTTGGAAAGACAAAATAAAAACGAATCACAGCTACACAGTAAGGTCTGGGACATTATGAAATTAGAATCCTCCCAGTGAAAACCTTCTAAACCTAAACTTACCTCATCACTGGAGGCCTATCTACCTGAAAGGTGAGGTATCTGCTGTCTCTCAACTGGGAAACGTGGTCTGCGGTGATATGTACAGTACTGCTGCTAAAGTTGCTGCCTTTGCAAACATTGAGGAGGGAATTGTTACAACTGCCTAAGACCTGTTAAGGCTCACTTCCCTACACACATCCAGTAAGGATGGCAGCCCGGTCCTGTTGGCTTACACGAGGTTGTGAGCTTTTGTCAAATGACAAAATGACAAACAGCCTTGTGCGGGAGGGAAAACTACCAGTTTGGAGGGAATAATACCCACCATAAATTACGGTAATAGTTTTATAGTCTCTGCTAGTTAAAACAATTACTTTTTTCCCCACCTTCCTTCAGCTTCAGAGATATAAGCCATGCGTTCCAGAAGTAACAGCACAGAAAGCCCAACCAGACCAAAGCTGAGCCAGCAAAGGCTGAAAGACCACCATAAAGAAGAGATTGGTTACAGTGGGAGAGGAAACGGGCAAAGAAGGCAGAAGGAGGAAGATCTAGCCCAAGCCAGTACCATCCTAAGAAGCCCTAAGGCAGAGAAAAAGCAAAGAAGTTCCTTCAAGAAAAGAGAGGATCTCTCTCGCGATGACTTGCTATTTCTTCTTAGTGTCCTTGAGGGTGAATTACAGGTGATTTATTATCTTATTTTATATCCCAGATTAAAACACACTTCCCTCCCAATTTACTGTAAAAACATGCTGCTTTTGTGTTAAGTAAACACCCTACCTAATTTTGATTATCATAGCTATTAGCCAGAAAACGTGATCTTTACGCCATACTTAAATGCAAATAAAATGTACTCACAATGTACTCGTATCCCACTAAAAACACTTACGGATCACTGTAAAAGATCAAAACTTCCCTATTTTGCTGTCCCATTCCAAGTACATTGAATACAAAATATTTGCCGTTGTAAAACCTATATGGAAAACATATTAGAGATCTTTAAGATCCGTTACTTATTTATCTTATCTCCCCTCTCCTATGAAGTTATGAACATTACTCCTGACGAATCAGTATGTGCCAGATCACAAGAAGTAACTCACTCAACAGTATTCTAACATCTTTTCCTAGAAAAATCAAAATAGCCATTTCACTTCCCACAATATGAAGCATAAGTGTTGCATGCCACTTAGCCCACAGGATGCTGGATTTGAAGAGCGAGCATTTTTCTATTTGGAAAATAAGCCAGCTGCCAAGTGGTAAATGATGCTAACCTGGTCAAATGTAATTTCAGGAAGTGGGAACCAGATTTCCAGTGAGCAGGGAGAATACTTCTGTGGCAGGCTGATTGCACACAAGTGGGAAAGGCCACTTAAAACTGCTCACAGGCAGAGGGAAGAGCAAACTGGCCAAAGTGGCATAAATGAGTGTATCACATGGTATCAGAGTTTATGAACTAGACAATACCTGGGTAGTTCCATTCTTAACATACACATATATATTTACACAATAATACATGCATGCTTAACAAAACACACACATGCAATATGAATATTTGATAGATGTATCTCTGAGGGTAGATCCAAGGCAAACTTCTACAGAACATTTCATTATGCAAACAGAATGATTGCTGTTTGTGAAACACTTCTCTCCTGCTCACTTGCCCTTTCTTAATTTAGATTAAAATTCAGATGTCACATGCTCCTCAAAAACTTCTTCCTCTCAAAAGAGAGATGTGTGTATATATAGTTATATACATATATTTATATGACACACACACTTCATTACCCTTGTGTAATATACATAAACACGCACTTCAATTCTTAAGATTTAAAACTGGAACAGAGTGAAATAAGAAACTTGAAAACAATGAGCCTGACATGAACACTTTAAATCATGTCTGACATTCCAAAGGAAGCATTATGAATGAAAAAAGTGAGAAATCATATTTTATTCCTAATTTTCCACCTCCTGTAATGCCAAGGCAAATCTCTGAAGATCTGCTGTCAATCCAACCATAATTAAGGATCAAATTTAGATGCCATTACTCTCTGATTCCAGAACATTTAAAATGCACAAAGATCACTCTTGTATGTTTTTTCCACAATATTAGAAATAGATTATTTTAGAATTAGGACTACAAATAGATTAATTTATATTTTTTGAATCACAAATAGGGATACAGAAGTGCTCCAGGCAAGAACAGTCAGACTGAAAGTGTTACCCTCTCCTGATATATTCCTCCTTTCCTTTTCTACTATTCTAGGATTAGCATGTATGTTGTTTTGTTTTTAACTGAGATCACCGCTGACAATGGATGTTTAAGACGGTTCATTTAGTTATATCAGTGTATTGGAGGCAGGGGGCAACCTCTACCACCAGAGGATGCTGGGGGGGGGTAGTTGGGGGAGAAGAAGAAGAAAAATAAAAGAANGAGTGGGACTCTGAGACAATTAGCACAATATTCTGTCCCTTCCAACTTAAAGTCTAGGAGCTAGTAACTTCACAGCAGAGAAGCGTTCTTGGTGGTTTGGTTTTTAAAGAGTAAAAAGAATCTATAGATCACTTCATATATTGCAGACACATACAGCATGTTTCTCCAGCATGGACTTAGAGAGCAGTGCTGTATGACAGGTAGAAGGTATGTGACCTGCCAGCTTGCGCAAGAATTTCTGAAATACATACATAGAAGAACATATTATAAACATTCCCGAGACCATATCATACCTACTCTTTGGTAACATGATATCAAGATTATTTTATAAGATTTTATAAGATTAAGGAAACAAATGTAGTGACATTAGAAAGGGAAAAGTATAAAGAACATTTTTAGGCTATACTTTTTGAAGCTACATGATTTTTGGAAACCAGGTAACACCACCTTCTTGTAATCATGATGTTTTAAAATGCTTTTTTAAAGCATGCACTCACAAATTGAGAATAACCTTAGAGGAATTACTTGCAAAAAACTTGATGTTGCAAGGTTGCTTATTTCCTGAGGGCACGTACATGACTCTGTGCACCTCTACATGTCTACAAATACATAAAGGCATGGTCTCAGACATGCATGTACACATACATACGCATGCACACAGGACCCCACTGCCAGCTTTGAAGGAAATTAGCCTTGTTTAAAAGAACTGCCATTATTGCGTGGCTTTGAAATGCATGTTGCAAAGGGTCACATCCCCTGCACCGCACACCTCACGACGTTCACGGCTCAAACGAGCTCAGTGTAACAACAGAAGCAGACAACCCCAGGTGCGTTTAAACTACAGAAGCCACATTTGCACCCAGAACATACAGAATGTGCAATGCCTCCAGGCTTCAAGAACCATTCTAACATCTTTCACTAACAATTTAAAATCAGCTGCTAATACCAAAAGTCACACCTTGCCCTGAAATTTGTTGTTGTGAATGCTACACACTGGTTGACAAACAGCAATACGATCTAATCACTAACAGTACTTCAGCATTGATGAGGGTCCTGAAGATGTTGGCGTTTATACAGAACTAATAAAACACAAAGACCTATAATTCCCTCATGCTTTTAAAATGTCTTCATGTTACTGACTGTTTTGGGACAATTTACATACACAGCATTCTTTAAAAAGTTACTTATTTTTTTTCAAAATCAAAAGTAGAAAGCTATCCTGTAAATACACATACAGTTTAACAAAATAAAACCTTACTTTGTGTCTCTGCAGGCTCAAGATGAAGTTATAGGAGTACTTAAAGCTGAAAAAATCGATTTGGCTTTGCTTGAAGCACAATACGGCTTTGTTACTCCCAAGAAGGTGTTAGAGGCTCTCCAGCGAGATGCTATTCAAACAAAGGCTGAGCAATGGCAAGAAGATATCTATGAAAAGCCTATGGGAGAGGTATGAACTTATACTTGATATTTAACCATACTTCCCACCAAATTCAACAGAAAATCTCTCACCAACCTCAGGGAATGAAAGCAAATGAGTTCCAAATCTAGAATCCAACATGAGTGTAAGTGACAGCAGAACAAAGTCCAGAGTCCAGTGGGGTCCCTAATAAAAACAGGTATCTAACAAAACTCATTTATACTGCACACTGAGGGCTTTAAACATTGACAGACACTATTTGGTCTAACCCAAACTCGGATAATCAGCCTTCTGTTTTTGACACACTCTTTTTCCCCCCATCATCCAAATTCACAACCCATACAAACAGACGCCTCCCCATCCGTCTCATTGAGGCCATCTTACCAATGGCTGGTAAGGGCCTATTCAGCAGTAATGGCACAGCTGTCTACTTCACATATCCCAGATCCCACTAATCCTGGGGGAGACACAGGTATACCTGCTTGGTCTGAATAGTTACTCTAATGACCTGTCATCAGAAACTTCATCCAGGCAGGTATCTAACATTCTCACATTATACCTAAGCAATCTTTAGTTTACCTACACTGCAGCAGCAGCCATACTTTGTGAACAATGTTACCTGAAGTCCATTTCCGCCAATGCAAATGACTGGATATAAAAATTCCCTTCATATCAGAATATGGTTTTTTTCCCCAAAGTAAATGTCTCTTCTTAAACTTAGATAAACATTTTAAATATACTGCTCAGTACAGATAATCATCATAAAAATAAAAGCAGAAATTATGAATAAAATTCTTTTACCGAGTGTTTTCCAAGCTTTCTGAACAGAAATGTACACAAGGATACGGAGATCATTTCAGAAAAAATTATGTCAGGCAAAAGGTCAACACTCATTTCAGAGGCTCAGAGGTTAAAATCTCTGACTATAATCTGAAACAGAAAAAGTTCAACTGTGGAGGTTAATTTATTTTAGAACATTGTGGCATTATGTCACAGAAACTTTGAGCACAAATGGAAACGATTTGAAGTCCAAAAAAGTTTGAAAACATAAGTTCAGTCTGTTACTTTACATAAGTTTATACATGCTTTTTCCTTCTTACACTTAATGGCAGCGAAAGGATTTCTAACACCACTGGATCTGGCAATTCCAAAAGGCAAAGGTAAACATCCTGAGAGCAACAAAAAGGCTACAAGGACCCCCGGACACTTCGTATATCTTGGAAAATCAGAAGATGCTCTAATTGGCAGGCATTACACAATTTCAGTTTCAAAATCCCCCCCAAATTAAGTCAGAGATCCATTTAGTTTTTAAACATTTATAAGAACCAAGGGAGAAGTGGAACCAGCCACAAAATATGGGAACTGACTATTTAAATTCTCTCTTTGCCACCTTGACAATGTGGCAATAAGAACCTTTGTAATCACCTACAAA
The DNA here is from genome assembly GCA_013400135.1 of Rhinoptilus africanus. NCBI lineage: Eukaryota > Metazoa > Chordata > Aves > Charadriiformes > Glareolidae > Rhinoptilus > Rhinoptilus africanus. The sequence continues at coordinate 212,017 of VXBO01000661.1, forward strand.
ATCTCTGCTGATCCAATTTCTCTAGATTCATATGTCTCTCATCCTTGACAATTCAGCCTTGTAGCTCTGAACACAGAGGATCTTCCCAAACCTCAGCTGAAAAATATAGTTCATTTCAGAAGGCATCTGTAGGATTACTGGTCCTTTAATGTCCTCTCACAACACATTCATCTATTCTAAATTTTATTAAGTTTCTTGTCAAATTTGATTAAGAACATAGTGGGAAAATTTGGTGACTGGACAGCTTCACACACTAAAAACAGGATTCATAGGTGAAGAAATGTAGCAAAATACAAAACAGTTGTAATACATCTTCCTTTGCAAAACCACTGAGGCATGTGACAGACCGAAACCATGTCTTTCTTGGCTATGAGGATTTTTTTTTTTTTAAAGCAGAGGAGTTTTTCAGAAAAATTTGCTCTACAGATATTTCTTCCTGCAACTTAACAAATGCCAGATAAGCTTACTCTTATTCCTCATGCTTGAGGATACAATAAATTGGTTTATGTTTAAGGAGGCTTAAAAGAAAAGAAAATAGACTTTTATTTTGGTTTTGCTTCTGTCTGACACAAAGGCCTGAAAAGGTTTTCCATCTTTTCATGGTTATTAATTTAGATCAAGTCAGTCATTCATGAAAAAAATCTGGCTTCAGATCAATTGCCACTTGTTTTGAATAGAAAAAAAACATTCCAGTAAATACTGGATAATAGCATAAGAACAATTTTACCAGATTAAAAAATAAACAAATTTTTAAAAAGAATCAAAAAGCCATCAGAGAAGGTGATGTAGGAAGAGAGAGATAAAGAGGAAGATACTGGATAATCATAGAATGTGTTGGGTTGGAAGGGACCTTTAAAGGTCATCTAGTCCAACCCCCCTGCAGTGAGCAGGGACATCTTCAACTAGATCAGGTTGCTCAGAGCCTCATCAAGCCTGGCCTTGAATGTCTCCAGGGATGGGGCCTCCACCACCTCTCCGGGCAACCTCTTCCAGTGTCTCACAACCCTCGTTGTAAAGAACTTCTTCCTAATGTCTAATCTAACCCTACCCCGCTCTAGTTTAAAACCATTGCCCCTCATCTTGTCGCTACCTGCCCTTGCAAACAGCCCCTCCCCAGCTTTCCTGTAGGTCTCCTTCAGGTACTGGAAGGCTGCTACAAGATCTCCCTGGAGCCTTCTCTTCTCCAGGCTGAACAAGCCCAGCTCCCTCAGCCTGTCCTCGTAGGAGAGGTGCTCCAGCCCTAATTTATGGTGGCTTTTTCTCATGTTTCAAATCTTCATGGGATTAGAAAGCCAATTCTGATTTGTAACTCTCCCCAGCTTCCAATAACACGGTCAAAGAAAAAAAAATCTGGTGCCTCACTATTTGAAATGTGATGAACAATACCTTCTACCGCTTTGAGAACTCCTCTAAAAGCAGCAAAACTGGAGGAAAGCCTATATTCTCCATCCATCAACGATACTTCAAAATTGAATCAATTTTTATAATCCTAGTGCAAATCAACTCGGGAAAGATGCATCCTCATCAGCCTTTTAACAAAGTATATCAGATTGCATCCTCACAACATCTTACAAGAGTTGGTCACAACTTTCCAACAGTGACAGCTGTAGGGCACCAATAAGTTAGTCGTAGGAAGACAGACTGAAACAATATTGTTGACAATGTGGCACGCAGGAAGAGTAGACCAACATAGCCGCATGGAAATTTGGCTCAGCTAGGCCTGAAAAAGACAAGGGAGGACTGCTCCCGTAATCTCCAATAATCCTAAACTCAAGATTATACACTTAGAAACAGTGCCCACGAGGATGTTATTAACAGGAATAATATTTCACTGAACTTTGGATAAAGAAATGTGACTAACCTGGATTTTATTCTGGCACAGCGTCAAACACAAAACAGTCTATAAAGAGAAAGATGAAAAGTACGGTTCCAAAGTTCAGTAACGGATATGAGACACACCACCCTAATTTGACTTCAGACATGAGCTTGTGGCAAAACGTATGTAAATGATTAAATTCCTGTGAATTTTTAGCTTGCTGAACTATTCAGTTACGTAAGACCATGCCTCTTATTTTCCATTGTATTGTACAGTATGTTCAAGTATTAATTCTAGCAAAAGCCCATATGGTTAGCAAGAACAAAACAACAAATCACTTAATTAAGATTTTATCACTTTAATTTTCAACAGAAGACATTTATACTGCTGCTGATTAGTCCTCTGTGGTTTGTAGACAAGAACTGTATATGCTGAGTGAACGTGTGTGCGTCCATATAAATGGATATTTCTCCATGCGCAGATTTAGCATTTGGGCAGAGTAATTTGAGGAAGCAGGGGCTGCTGGAGACAGCTCCTGTGAGAGGATCTCACACTAACAGGGGTTCACACGACTTCTCTCTCTTCTCTGCGGGGTACGTGAGAGTCAGCCACCATATCTCGCAGGGAAAACACAAGAGTCACATTTGCTCCCCAGGGAAGCGCCCTTGTCTCGCAGAGTGACACAACAGAGCTTCCAAACAAAACACACAGAAATGCAGCAACCCGGTACCAGACTCTGCGCTGTTGGGTCCTGCAGGGAGGCAGAGGCATGCTGCACAGTAACGCACACACAAGTGTCACAAGGCCAAATGCCTGTACCCATTATGCAGCTTACATGCAGATCTCAAGTGCCTGCATTAATTGCGATGTAGGATCTGCTGCCTCTCCAGTTCTCTTCCCTATCACCCACCTGTACGAGGAGACAGGCCCAGCACCTCTTCCTGTCTCTCCCAAGTGGAATCCCACTGTCTCGCTCTCTGCATTGTCTCCCAGCCACAACAGCCACATGCCAGCTGCGAATGCTCATGGTAGAACTGATTGGACAGTATTCTTGAAAAGAAAACCCAAATGCATCTTCTAATCTGAGCAACAGGCGAAAACTGCAACATGAAAACAGCTTTGAGGCAGCAGCTTAGTTACTTGTCTCTCTTACTCTTTCATGTAAGCAGGTCTCCCCAGGACACTACTGTTCTTTTACCCACTTCCCAATTCCTCAGTCCCCCTCCCTGCCTTGAACACACACCTCTCCCATTCCAAATACCAGTTTGTAATCCAAACTGCTAATCTCAACACTGACAAAAACACAACTGTGAAGTAAAAGGCATTGTCATTGCTCACTCAGAACTGCAAAACAAAACCTGGAGTGACTACCTCTCTTCTTGCATACTTGCTTCTTAGATTACCACTTGAATTAACCTCTCACAGCCATTCAACAAATACTCTAGAGCAAACAAAATATACTGAACCTATAAAACACTGCTGGCAGGTCCCACACCCTTCACACCCAACAGTGCAGAAGCAGGACTATTTTCTATTTGGTTAATGTTGTTTATGCTGATGACTAACCCTCATCTCCATCAGGCATTTATGTGTTTGGAAACAGACGTCATCTGATTTATGATCAGCTTGTAGTCACAAATCTCAGTGTTTTCTTATGATAGCAATTTACACATCCCCTCAGGTTCTTACGTATACTTTTGAAGCAGTGGTCCAATCCATACAAAGGCATCACTTTATTTGCTTAACCCCATCCATACAGACAGCCTCCCAAAAGAAATCAGAAGTTCGCTCCTTTGCCTTCTTCTTCACCTGACGTCACACTGAGGGCTGAGACTAGCAAACACTATCATGCAAGGCTGATGCCCAGTTCATACCAATTCAAGTAAGACAGGCCCAGAGTTGCAAACAGCACCACATCAAAACTTGTCAAAAAACAGGAGGCAGGTTGCCTTCTGAGAACAGCATATATTCACCTGACAGAATGACCTTTAAAAAGGCGAGGATCAGAAACTCAGGTGATGGTGCTTCATGCACCTGTGCAATAGCTGTTCCAAAAAACCCTCCTAGAAAAAGGCTGATGAAACACACTGAAAATTCTCTCATTCTGGTAAGCTAGTAGCAAAACAAAAGATTTTAAAATTTGAAATTTACTCTTCTGGTGGAAGAAAGGAGAGTGTGGAGAAATTCAGAATGGCCAGTTTCCTTCAATATGACCTTTTAAGGCAATTCAGTTTTCAACCTCTGTAGAAGACACAGAAAACACAGCCAAAAGATTACTGTATAAGGCAGCACTTGCTTACTGAGAAAGCTTGTATATGCAAGGGTTTAGGTAAGAAATGTTTTCCCAAGAGAGGTCCTACTTCAGGATGACGATTCCAGAAAGCACTGACCTTGCTGGTGTAAAAGTGAGCAAATTATGTGTGAATAAGGAGGGGGGGGGGAATGACCTTAACAACCTGCTTTAAGAGCACCACAGAACAGCCAAAAAGGACAGTCATAGGCTTCTTTACATTTTTTTGATCATTCATGAAATGAGCTCAGCTATGTTGGAACAGAAAAGACACTCTCTAAAGTAATAGCAGAAAGAACAGGCAATTTTCAAAATGGTCCACATTTCTGTTGGAATATTTTTGGACTCAAACCATATTCAAAGTCTTGCCAATGATTCCTTTTTCCTTGTACATATCCGTGTCACCAAAAAAAGGTTAACAATTACTTAGGAGAAACATAAGAGAATATATAAAGCTTTAAAGGAAGTCGAGGAAAACAGGAGGAGACTCAGAAGCCCATGCAGAAATTGAAGATATTCTCATTCATTCAAGAAACTCGATTTTAGGCATTCCAGCTCTTCCTATCACTGTTTCTATTGGCCAAACTGTGAATAAACATGAGGAAAAGATAATTAATCATACTCCTTGGAATCAAACTGTCCAAAATAAGCAGTGGCCCTAAGAATATGAAGCCCCAGCATTTCTTGTGGCACATGAAATTCCTTGTAGGGGAAATGTTGGAGAACCAGAACCAGCCTTGCTTCCCACACTGCCCATTTGTGAATTCTTTCCTATTAATAGAGTGAAGGACTGCAAAGCAGCTTGACCTACTAGAATACACTGTGGTTATAAGGAGGCACTGGGCTTTAAGCTCAAAATTTCTCTTTTCCAAAAAGGATACAAGGATTCCTGTGTTGGCCTGATGAGGGATGAGGGAGGCAGACCCCACAGGGAAAGGGGAACAAGCAGGGAACAAAGATTCTCACCAATACAGACTCTTCCTAGGTCTTCAGATAGCCTCCAGTAAGCATTCCTCTAATTTAATCTAGATCAGTAATGCCTAAGGAGGAAAACTCCTTCTGGTTTCGTACATACACACTTGCATAACTAAATCACATACTGCATTAAAAATTGTAAGAGAATCCTCAAGAATTATAATTTTCTCTCAGTTTGTGGAAATCATTTTGTTTAACAGTGTAACTCCAGTGAACAGTTACACCAATACCTATGTGGTTTAGAAAAAACTAAAAATTATTATTAAAACCTAAACCACATTATTTAAATTAAAACATCACTACAGAATAATATTTAAAAGTCCAGAAGGAATCCTTGGGGAAGGGGAGGAAATCTGATGTTCAGAGTGTGCTATAAAGGTGCCACCTGCAAGGCAAACCCCTTTACAATGTGTGAAATTTGAGGAACAAAACAGGAAATGCCACCATGAAATAAAAATACTTCCAACCATTTCAAAATTTAGCACTTATTCAGAAACCCAGAGCCATGCTCAGAGTAAGCACAGGAGGCAGAATTGTCTTCCATGCTTGGTTCTGTCACACGTTTACTGTGAAACCAGAGGGAAACTGCTTTTTAATCTACCCGTCTACCTTACAAAGACAATTCAATGCTCTCATTTCCTATGCAGCTACAAATGAGGCAGCTATTTCTATTCAACCAAGTCAGTCTACTTCTGTGTGAAGCAAAGGCTTCTTCTGCCAAGACATCTGTTTCTCTACCACAATGATCAATGAGAAAAGCACAGCCCTGGGAACAGTAACTGTTAATTAGTAGCTGTCGAGGATCAGTTATGGCAGGAGGAGGAACAGAAGGTGACTGAGGGTCCTGCAAAACAGTACCTTAGTGTATTTTTCTAATTTGTCAGAATTAGACTGACAGAACTAAATAACCCTTTCCAAACAGATACCAAAGGACCTGACCATTAGATTATTAAATGCATTTTATATTATTAAGCCTCTCAAAGTCTTTCATTAATGAAAGCCTGAGCAAGTAAGAGTTTCAAAAGACTTCAGGAGTTTTTGCTTTTTTTGTAGCTTGATAAAGTTGTAGAGAAACAGAAAGAAACTCACAAACGAATGCTGGAGCAACTTGTAATGGTGGAAAAATCACACAGACAGACGCTGTATGAACTAGAAGAGGAGAGGAGGAAGCACTGCAAATACATGGAAAAAACTGATGAGTTTACAAACTTCCTGGAACAAGAACGTGAAAGGTAAGGTTACCTCTTGCCATAGTACTAAGAAATACCTACAACTTAACATTTCATCTGAGGATCTGTCCACCTTCTTATTCTGTGCTCACTAAAAATCAGAAATAATTGCGGAGTTGTATTTTGAGAGTTCAGTTGTGAAAACATGACTAATTACTCCTAAATAACAGTAGTATCTACATCTCCACAAGCAGGTGAGGCTAGTTAAACGGTTACCAGATTCAACTGCACTGTGGCAGGATGACAGGCATGGTACACTACAGAGAATACAGGGAGATAGGCAAAAGTTACAAGCAGCACAAAGCAGGTGAACCTTTCAACATGTTTAAGATGCTCAGTGTACACCATAATTTGTACATAACAGAATATGAAATCAGGCATGCAGCCTTTGATGGCAGACGGAAAAGACATAAGGAAAAGTAGGTGGTGTTCGGACAGTCCATAGAAATACAGAGAGAGGAAGCAAAGGCAGAGGATAATTTACACAAAGCTTTGAAAATCAGAATGCCATAAAGTTCTCATATCAGGATTGGCATAAAAACCATAAATCTAACTTTATTTTTAAGTGTAACCTAGAAGCGCCACAGCTTGTTTAAGCACAGTGTAAGGGTTTCACTACCAATTCTCAGAACAATTAAGAAAAATTTAATATCATTTACTGTCTTTAAAAAAAGCCACTTGAAACGGTGGCTTCTCTGAATCTGCAGGGGGAAAAAAAAAAAATTATCCAAGAACATTTCCTATTCCCTGGATAGCTACTCCAGAAGATAGGAGAATATTGTCTCTGTTTCCTTTCGCTTAGGAACAGCTTCCAGATGGAAATGTTTGGGTGTGAGAACGTCAAGCCTATTCTAACCTCACATTATGCACAGATAATTCTTCCTCCGCTTCGCCTGTGTAACATCATGTTCCATGTATTTTGGCAGTGTTCACCCTTCACACTACACCTCTCTCCTGCAGGTCTATCAAAGCTAGCACACATGCTTCCCACTGAGTACACAGCCATATTTATGGATTGCAATTAAAGCAGCTGAGCAAAAAAAACCCCTTTGCTTCTCAGAGAAATGTATACAGATGCAGGCAAGCACAGGCATACACAAAAAAAGGCACATACCAAGTCCCCCCACAAGGCACAGAAATTACGTTTTTCTCTAAGAACTATTTTTGTGAAGCATCATCACCTCAGGAACCAAAACCTGAGAGGAATGGAAGTTTTCACCTCTGCTGCCTTTTTCTCCAAAAGTACGTGACTCTCATCTCTTAAGAGCCAGAGCGTAACAACTGCAGTTGCTAAAAGTGGCAAAATGTTACATCAGACATGTGCTCACACAGGGTGAAAAGTTTCACAGAAGGAAAGACTAAGCATCAGAGTCCTTGTATTTTTTTCTTGTGAAAACAGGGGAGACATGGGATTAAAACTCCCTTCCCTGCCCCTCCTCCATATTTCTCCCAGAAGACTATAAAACGTTTACCACTGTTATCTGCAACATTTAGTCTATCTGCCTGGAAAAAGAGGGAAAGGGGGGAGGGGAAATACCGAGGTGCCTAATGAGACCTTAGAGGATGTAATAACAGATTTCAGATTAAGTCTCAATTTTTGTATTTTCTTTGGAAGTTGTATTTTATGTGGAAAACCTTAAGGGGGTGTGATGTCACATATTGAGCTGATTCCAAAATGTTTGCCAAGTAATGTCACCATCAAGATCTCCACACAATTGCCTGCCATAACAGGAAAAAAAAAAAACAAACACAACAAACCAAACCCAAAATAAAACAAAAAACAAACAAAAACAATAACCCAACAAAAAAATCACACAAGCCAAAAAACACCACTCAGCAAGTTAAGGCACAGTTCTTTCTCCATTAGCCTGCCCGACCTGACATTCAGGACACACGCCCCTGTGCAGCAAAGTGACAGTTTCTTCCATTTCAAAAATCTTAGTCCAATTTAAATCTTCTCAGGATGTGAATTTTGCATTTTGATTATGAATAGAACTCTCTGAAATGTTTCATATATAAAGCAATGACAAATGAATTTTTACTCCCGTCCCTAATTCAATTTTAAAAAAATAATTCAGAAAAGCATTAAATACTCAATAAATGAACTTTCTTCTTTTTTCAGCCAGAAGCAGTATTCTCTTCAAAGTGTGGAAGGGTATATAACATTCTTTTTTCAGTGGTGCCCAGTGACAGGACAAGGGGTAATGGGCACAAACCCAAACATAGAAGTTCCATCTAAACATGAGGAGGAACTTCTTTACCTTGAGAGTGGCAGAGCACTGGCACAGGCTGCCCAGGGAGGTGGTGGAGTCTCCGTCTCTGGAGACATTCAAACCCCTCCTGGGACATGTTCCTGCCCAGCCTGCTCCAGGTGAGCCTGCTCTGGCAGGGGGGTTGGACTGGATGATCTCTAGAGGTCCCTTCCAACCCCTATCATTTCGTGATTCTGTGATTCCTAACAGCGTTTCAGTTTCAAAGCAAAATTCTGAACTTCCATTCGATTAGTAAAAAAAGTTGTCTTGCTTCTATCAAAGAGCAGCGGCTACAGTATATGCAAAAGATATCCTTGAAGAGTATAGAATGCATGCAAGCCAAACAAGGTACAACAGTTTTGTGGAGAAAAGGCCGATGGGCAACGACCAGATAGATCTTTTCTGCACTTCAGCATGAATTGTATTCTGTATGTGTGCGGATCAGACAGGAACACAAAGACAAGCAACATGTGTATGGTAGTGTATAGACCAAGTACTAGAAGGGAAAGTTTTATTGTGCTGCTGGAGCCTAAAGAAATAGCAGCACCCAAAGTCACAGGAAGGTAAAAAAAAAATAATAATCCAGAGGCTAGATACAGAGACTACTAGGTGCACCTGAAGAACCATAGCATGAAAACTATCAAGCTTGTTTTGAAGCTCTTGCATTTCACGGGTTTGGGGGATGGAGGGGAGGATTAAGGACAAGGAAGAATACTTCCTTTAGATTCAAATGCAGATTCCACTGTATCTTCCCTGAGGATGTACCTATTTGTCCTAATATATTTATGCACATTCCATGTTTTTGCAGTACAATTAAATAGTAAAAGCTGCTATTTTAGAAAACATTTTACAAAGCTAAAATATGAAACTAGAAGGTTTTCCAGATATGCATGTTCCCAACTTGATAACGCATGCTATATGCGTCCAAGTATTTACGCATTTACATATTACTCTCCACCCCACACCAAAGTAAAAAGAAATGAAGGAGTAAAACAGTAAAATGATTAGCACTTACAGGGCCATCTTCTTCTGCAAATCTCAAGGTGTTTTAAATTTTATGTAAACACAGTTAGTCCCCATTCTCTGAATACTGAAAGGAAATGAAGTTACCAGTGGAGGAAAGCAGTCACAGTTACCTTGGGGTACAAGGGTTAAATTGGAGGAAAGGAAGAAATCTCCCAATGTATACATGTGTCCCATCTTCAGACTTACTGCATACTTTATAGACTCTCAACTATACAATGGGTTAAAGCTTTATTATGAACATACACACATAAAATAAGTGAATGTTGTTCAACAGAACAGAAAAAAATAGCATTTTGCTCATAAGCAACATAATAGATTTTTAAAGGTAGTTACAATAAGTGTTGCTTAGAGGAATTCAAATATTAGCACAAAACTGTGCAGGTTGGTACAGCAGCAATTAATAACATCTTTAGTTTAAAGATCATCTACTAAGATGAGAGATGTTTTTCTACAGGGAGGAAAGCCATCATAAGGTTTTGCTTTAGCTCTTAATTCACACTCACAAAGATCATACAGAGAACAGAGTCCAGAGAAGAAAACATAACTGTTTACATATAAGATAATCCTAACATTTCCTTATGCTCTAAGCAAGTAAAAAAAAGTAAGCAGGCCAACTGAACTCTATACCGCTGTATCTGACATTTCTCCTAAAGACATTAAATACAGGGCATTTTCAGCGTTAAGAGAAAAGTTATTGTTATACCTGTCTGAAAGGTTAGCATTCACCAAGCATAAAAAATGGAACCTAACTTGCAAAAGTCTCACAACTGTAGTCTTTCTCATCTAACAAAACACTATAAAATACTGTGGTTGTTGCTCCAACTGCTGCCCCCCTCATGGTCAGGCAGTTAATATGATGTCCTGATGAGTGATACAGGCTAGAAGGCATCTCTGGAGGTCTCCAGCACGACCTGCTGAGCACAGGGCTAACTTCACAGTCAGATTGGGTTGCTCAGCCCTCTGTCCAGATGACTACTGAAGATGTCCAAGGGACAGCGATTCTCTTGGCTGCCTGGGCTCTTGATGCAGTCCTTGCCATCCTCACCAGAAGATGCCTTCCCTCAGTTTCACTGTACCATCATTCTGATCTGCCTTCTGCCCCATGTTCAATTGAAACTGCTCTCATTAAAGGCTAAATAACTTCCCTTCTGGCAAACCTCTGAACCTAATCCATCTTTACTGTCTCTGATCTTTTGCTGCCTTGGACATAAATGAGTTTTAAGCACTTCCTTTCCATCTTACCCACACAGAGCATCGACAACTCAAGTTAGACTCATTTTTTTAAGTGTCTCCACAGCGTAATCCAAGTTGGAAACTTTTCATTGTCCACCTCTGCTCTGTCCATAGGATCCCACAAGACTTACTCCTTAGGTCTTCTCTTTATCCATTCACTCCGTGCTTCTCCTCACAGAAAATCAAAGCCAGTCATCATCTCTATGCTGATGACTCAAGTTTACTCCAGCCACCACCACCACCACAAATCTCACAATTTGTGAGCAACCTGCCATCATTCCAAGAGAGACAGAAGAGACTAAAAGGAACTTCAGTCTTTTATATCCCTGCTCTTGGATTCATCCTTAAGATTCTCTGATACCTCAGTTCTTAAAACTAGCGTAACACAGTCACACTTCCTATCACTCAGCCTGTCACACCTAGCCACATTTACCACCTGAGCTCAAAAATTATTCTTCACAGCATCTCCAAGAAAATAAAAAATAAAATTAGAAACAAACAACAACCCCCCCCCCAACCCAAAACCAAACAGCAAACTCACACAAATAAACCAAACATAACTTTCTGTCCATCCAAACAACTAAATCCTTTTCTAGGCCCTCACTTCAAAAATGTTTTTTTAACAATTTCCACATTAGCTATTTCACTCTTCTATGTCTCTTCACTGGATGCACTCTCATTACTGCATTGAGGCTATGTATTTCCTCTTTTGTACCTTTACAGTACACTCTTATTCTCTCATGCAATGTTATTACATGGACTAAACATCACTCTAAAAATGTAACAAAATTAAATCATACTATAATACTGCTCAGGTACTGAGTAAGTTAGAAATGTGATTTCATAAAACTGGGTACTCTAGGTTAAGTGGTTTGTTTTGGTCTTTTGAAAGTGTCAGATGAAAGTAATTGCTACACACAGTAGGTCAAGTGAGCAATGCTTGAAAACTGGAACAGGGCATCAAGGAGAGAAGGAACCATCTCAGCTAAAAGGTGTTAGTATGTCGTCAGCGTAACAGTGCTGTACTTTCATTCTGACACATTCACACATTGGAATAACAATATATTGCATGCCCAGCTCTGGAAAATTCAATATTCCATAACAGTGAGTACAATTAATATTTGCTGGTTTTCTTAATGAAGCCAATTAAATATTATATGAAGCAGGATCTTATCTCTACAGAAAGCTACAGTAAAAATAAACACTGTCGACTTATTTATTTCTACATGTGTTACCAGCAGTTTTTAATTTCATGCACACTGAACTATTGTTGTAGATTGCATTGTACTCAAATGCAATCATTTCCTTTTAGCTTTTCTGGCAATGAGTTATATATATTACATATGCCTGAGACTATGTCTTGCAAGTTGTGAAATGGATGCCAGATCTCTGTACATTTGACCCTTTTCATGGGTATCTAGTGTTCTGTAGGTGAATAAGAGAGACCCGCCACAAGCAAAACATTAGCATTCTTATTCTATGTTACACTCCAATGGGACAGTCCCACTAATAATACCACTGAGGCACGAAGGCAGAGTCAAGGAAGTGATGTACACAGATTAATTACCTCATGCTTGTACGTGAAAAACTATGTACTATTGCACTACATAACTTTCAACAGATGTGAAATCAAACCCTTGTCAAAATTCAAGGATTCAAAGATTTCTACAACAGTTTCTGTGCATGATGGAAGGTTAAAAGACTATCTTAAAGCAAATAAACCAATAAAATCCAGGTTAACAAAGGGATTAAAAACACCAAAACTGCTAAATAAGGTCTCACTATGTTTGTTCAAAACAAAGATTAAGAATAAATGCAAATAGAAACAGGGCTTTCAACTCAGTGTTAACACAGCTGAGAAATACTCTAGATCCACAGTGCAATTCTAAATTATTCCACCGACTGTAATCAGCAAGCAGATGCAAGATCTAGGCAATAACCATTTCTCATGCAACTGCACTTACATCGGTGGAATGTCAGAGAGAAGTGAGGCTCATATTTATTTTCTTTAAAATCTCAGTACATGAGATGTCTGTTCACTGCTGCAGCTACACGGTCAGGATTAACAAGCAATACTACCATTGTGTCCTTTGAGACTGGGGAGGACACAATGGAAAACCTTAGTAGAAGGATGTTCTCTTATGCTGTCTCCCTCTCTCCTCTCATGAGGGGGCATAAACTCTTCCGAAAGGGACGATCATGGACAACCACCCTGGTGATAGCTCTGGTCAGCACTTTCAGCTGTAGTGTCACAGCTCAAAGGGAAAGATGATCCTTCTAAGATGGCAAGTCTCAGAACATTTATGGGTCTTGTAAATCAACACCAACTCCATATACTCCGTTTGGAACCTAACCAGTGACCAGCACGGACGATGAAGCACTGGCCAAATATGCTCATGGTGAGGCGCTGCCCTCAGTAATGGGGCACTCGCTCTAGGCACCAATTTACATTTCCAAATAAGACTGAGTGCGCTGCTCTGTGTGCAGCACAGCATAACTAGTCTAATCATAAGCAACAATAGAAGCGGATGACTGCACCAAGACCTGTGACCAAAAAAAGACACGGTGCACTTCTGATTCATTGCAGGGTGGGGCTGTGAGAGAGGGAGAAATTGGCACAGGGTTTTGTAACTAGAGTTTGAAAAGAAAACACACCACATCAGATAGAGAGAAAAAGCTATAAATTGTTCTCTGAGATAGAAAGTTTGACACTATCATGATTTTCCATAAAAAAATCATTGCTATGGGAGAGGTTATGCCCCTGTTTGCGTGTGGAGGAGGAGATATCTCAATAAAGTTAAGACCCTTCTTGTGGCAGAAAATTTGAAGTGACTTATATGTGCTATAGTTACTTTCATATCCTAAGAACGGGCAAGAGAAAAATGGTCCTGAGAACAGAGAATGCAGGTCACACATCAGTTATCAAGACCTGCAGTCCAAACTCATAACCAAGTCTGCCATGGCACGCTTTGAGCTTCAACGCATTTATGCCCAGCTACAAAATCTCTGAGCGTTATATACATCTATAAAAGAAGCATGCATCATCTCGCTTGCACTTCCTTCCAGACAAGCCTATGGAAAAGGAAATAAAACCTAGCAGAAATGAATGAAGACTGTGCACCCTCCTCTCCCTTCCATGTGATTTGTATGCCAAGAATTTGGGGGTTATCAGAAAATTCTTAGCACTGTAAATTTTAGTCTGACATATAAATTTATGACTACTAAGATGACTTTTAGGAATGTTCAGATCCTACGATTTGCATTTAAGTCATCAGGAAATTGGGACATCACTTATTCAGATGTTTAGACAAGATTTCACATGTTTCTCATTTGAAAATTTGATCTCACATCCAACTGGGGAACTGAGAAGCAAGACACACTCCCTGAAATCCTAAAATTCTCCCTTTTTTTCAATAGTCTTGCCAGCTAAACTCTGGATGTCTTTGTGTTCTCTCAGACAGGAGAATGAGTCAGTCTGTCCCTAACTGGCCTTCTAAAAAGGAAATTGAGAAGTTTGATGACATATTTGGATAAACACACTCACTGGATTAAGTTACTTAACTTTTTATGTCTCTAAGTTTGCTATAAACCTTCAAAATCCTTATAGACTAGATTTAACTATAGCCAATAAAAACTATAGATTGTAAATAAACTTAATGAAAACCACTATATTAAAACTCAAATGACCTTGCACACATGCTCATCAAAGCTTCACCACTGTAACACAGCACCATATCCATAAATCCATGTTATTAATTGCTAGTCATCCACAACTCTTACTGAAATATCAGCCTTATACAGATCATCTTTGGTTCAGAACCCAGTTTTCTCATGGTCTATGAACACAATGTAACAGCCAGTACTGTAGCTCTGACTGAAGGAGCAACAAATAAACCCAGAGTTCATACAGTTCAACTCTCCTGAAAAGACAGCGAAGACTATTGTTATCATCTGTATGCGCTTTAGGTCTCCCAGAGTGTAGTATTGGGCCTAGAAATAAAAGATGGTTGAAATACACAGCACTGAACCTATAGATGGGCACAAATACGGAGCTGATTTAGCTTCCTAAGCCTTCAGTTTACCAAAGGGTAAGGAGATTTAAAATACCTTTTTGGAAAGCATCATTTCTTACAATAGTGAACATCCAAAGAGCATGGTGTGTAACTCTATGGAATTTTATTAAAGGAATGTACCTTACAGATTCAAGATCCTAACCTCTATGAATTCCCATCTTCTTTAGCTCTGTGTTAACAGAAAGAAAAGAAGGCATTCCAAACAACTGAGCTTTTACTAAAGTTTCATAAAAGAAAACATTTCTTTTACATTAATTACATATCAGGCTGCTTTCCATACATGCCTTTAAGCATTATCAAATTTTAAGATTAGTCTGGTCTAAATTTCTTGCCTGTAACCAATCTTAAAATTAAGCTAGTTTTGTATCATTTCATCATTTAGCCACCAGACTACAAGACTGTCTCCATGGCTACATCTTTGAAGCCATCCTAGCACCAATGTGCAGGTTCAGGCAGGAAAATAGCATTTCAGTAAGTAGCTGAGAAATTGATGCAGGAAGAAAAGGTTCAGTTTTCTTAGACTGAGGAAAGATTTTTGGAATGGGATGCATAAACTCTATCTAATATAACACAAAAATAGGCTGCTGGTATTTAAGTTGAAAATGAAGATGAAAACTGTTTAAAATTAGCAGAAAGCTGGCAGGTGCAAAGGCATGCACAGTTCAGGATGACACATCAATTAGGGATGCAATCATTAAAACTCTCTATTCTTGGAAATAAAGCATTAAAGTAGCTAATGAAGTTTGACAGGAAATAGCAAAGCTCTGTCTAAGCAAACAGCATTTCAACCACACAAAGTTAAATTAAAAAAAACCCAAAAAAGACAACAGGCAAAGAAAACGGTGTAACGGTTCCCATACAAATGCAAGTCCAAGAATCCAATGTGAAAACTAGACTGTAGTTTTAAACGTGGACATGGATAGAATGTGCTTCTCAAAGTGTGTGAGAAGAAAATCAAAGTAATATGATTATACTATTGATAAAGTATCTAAATGAGAATAAGCAAACTAATTATGTTAATGTAGGCGCTGTACAGCTATAACAAAAAAAGAAAAGCATAGAAGTGGTCAGACTGAAATAATATAAATACATTTAACTCTGTAAAAGCATATACGGACTTTCTGTGAGGTGAAGTTCATATTCAAAGAGATAATCATATAAGTGCTAGACTACTGACCATCAATCCAAAATAATGGCACTTACCACATAGTGATGAGACGTAGAAAGGGCAGAAATCTGCAGTTGTTTTTACACGCTGGGTAAATGTCACACTAGAGTACAACAAAACCAGCTATTTTAATACTCTTAACTTTCTGTAAAGCATCTAATCATAAATTTAAAAAGGAGGAGCAAGTTACGGGTTTTGTTCCCACTGGAACCATGAACTAGTCCACAGTGTAAATATTGCAAAGCCAGAGATGAATTAGGTCTCAAATTCAACCTCTTTGAGGCAGGAGGGAAGAAAACAAAAAACTATGATACCTAGCTTTCAGTTGGATGTATATGTAACACTAATGGAAACTAAATTAAACAGAGCATCTAAAAGACTAAAGCCCTTGAAGGCACCACAGAAAAAATTTAACAACACAGACAAAACAGTTTTCATGTAAATGTGTACTAGCAAATCAAAAGCAACTAAAATACTCTTCCCAAAGTCAACTAAGCAATTTAACAACAGACTGAAATAAATTAAGTATAAAGACTTCTTAAAGGGGAAAATATGTGCAAAGAAAATACAGGCGAACTAGAAATGCTAGTATGTTAAAATACATCCATCAAAAGTGGGAAGTCTGAATCCTACTCAAAGTGGAGAACATGGAATTGCTCTGGACATCCTTCTCCTCTAAACACTGAGGCATAAAATTAGGTTGGTTCATTTGCCACAACCTTAGCTCTTTTTTACTTGTGTTTTTCCCTAACTGACAGCATTGGATTCCACTGTGCAGGAAGTCACGGAGGTTTTCACATTAGACTCTCTTTATGGAGAAAGAGTACGTGAAGCTATCTGAAGTTGAACTGGTAATAGAAAAAGCTTTATATCAAATTTTTATAAATTTATATCAACAACACAAAGCAACAAGCTTACTAGCACCTTACCAGGACTAAACAGTATTTAAGTGTTCTAAAAAAACTTACATGAGAAACCGATGAACTATCAGCTGGTGGGCAACTCCTCCCTTAAAGCCAGAGAAACAGGAGGTAGCACTAGGTTTTAACAAGAGATTTTAGGAATGACTCAAGCAGAACTCAAGACCAATTCATTTGATTCACCAACTAATTAGAAGAATCTATAGTAAAGAGGAGAACTGACAGGCATCAGGCAAACATTAAATACTCCAGCCAGTTGAGAGGAAAGCAGAATCATGTGGCAAGTCTGCTCTCCTTCCCCATCTGTCCTTAAATTGAGTAATGCTTTGCCCTTCTATCCTCCTGTTAATCCTGGTATTTGCACTGAAACAAGACTAACTGAGCTCACAGCAGTTCATTTACCCCTTTCCCGGCATAAGCATGTTTTCCATGCACTTTGATATGCATAAAAACAAAACTCAAGAGTCTGACTAGTTACTTACCATTATTTGAAAAAGATGTTTACAGAGGCCGATTTTTAATTGAGTTTCTTATGGCTGTGTGCCTATCCATCATCATCCCATTTTCTCATTCCTCAGCTAATTTCAAATAAAATGCAAGAAAGAAGCAAAGACCTCTAAATTATGAAATGCCTACAGGGTTCTTGAAGATAGATATCTTTTAGTGTCCAGGATATTAAGCAAGAGTCCAGTTTGACCCTGGTAAAAGTGCATTGCAGAAAAACTTTGTGTTCATTCTAACAGGGGGGGAAGCATAGTAGCTTGCACATTATTGGACACTGAAAAAATCCAGCCATGAAACAAACTTCCATAATTCATTTTGTTTCACTACACAAATACCTTTTTTTCTTTTTCCCCCACAGCAAATAACATTGTTTTTACAAATCTTACGGGAACATCTGCCTGTAACTTACTGCACCCAAATGAAGAAGTAAAATCAGAATCTTGATTTGTTATTGCAAAAGCTGTATATTTGAATAGTTGTAGAACATCCCAATCTTCAATTTTTCCTTCTTTGCTTTCTAAAAATTAAAGAATGAGACTATAGGAACCCCTACAAAATTCTGAAAATATCTATAATGAAATATTTAGTCAAATTTTCAAGAAATAAGTACTACCATGTGAGGTCATAGTTTCTAAAGAGCTCAGGCATGCAGCCTTCACCCTCTTAAAGAACTGCAGCCAAAATTCCCAATGCATTCAAGCATGCAGCAGTTCATAACAATAACGGGGAGAAGAATGAAGATGCTGAGCTCACTGGAACAGTTAGGCTTTTACAAATTATTACCAATAAAGCAGAGCTCTCCATTCCACTGTCTCATAGCATCCAGACCCTCTACCTTAATTAAGAAACTTCTCAAGTTATCTTGTTTGTTCAGCTGTTATAATTACAGTAGGAAAGGGAAAAGCTGATGATTTGCTGTATAATGCTAAATAAGTCATTATGCTTCCTTATTTAACACAAACACCTCACTTTCCTCAAGCGTAAAATGGAAGGATGACGCAACATCCTAAGTCATTACTTGTGCCATCTTATTCACTGTCATTGTCTTGTGTATTCACCCTGAATGCAAGAGAGTACGTACAGCTATGTGCTACAGCTCATGAAGTCATACTAAGCTGACATTCCTATGAAAGCACTGTGCACTGGTTTCTTTTTTTTAAAATAAGTTTATTCTATTTGATCTATCTGTCCTCAGATACTTCATTGCTTAGTATTAATATAATTCAATTTCATTTCCTTTTTGGTTCTTGTCATCAGCTCTATAAAGAGTACTTATTTTTGCAGGCATTATGGCCAAACATGTATTTTTTGGTTGCATCCCAAAAAGAATCTTAACCTTCACTTTCTCTTCAGATGTTTCTGTTTCTCCAATCCTATACAAGATATACAGACTGTCTTATAATAGGTATATTATATCACCTTTTAGTAAGCTTCTTAACCTGGAGCAAATTTTTCCCTCCTAGTTCTCCTGTTCCTCTCTCTGCCTTCAACTGCAGCTGTAAATTATGTTCAGAAACAAAATGTAAACTTTGTTCCATGTTTGACATTAAAGGCGTGATTCAGCTTATAGATGAAGACCTCTAAATTAAGCGACTTTGTTCAGGTGTCTCTGTTGTAAGGCAGGCAGCAAAGCTCCCAGAGCTGGTCCATGGAAATGCGCTCATGACAGCTCCACCCAATTGACTGAAGAAAGATGTCTTCACATGGACTAAAATCCCACTCCAAAAGTTGTAACTTGTAGATAACTCAGCTAGGGTGCCTACTCCTTTCTTTAACCTCTCTCCGAATAAGCAATTTGAAAGATAAATCTTTACTGGGCTGCTTACTGCATTTCTAACAAAATCATTTGCAGCAGAGTTTTCTTGTACCTCTCCCTCATCTGCTGACCACTGACCCTGACCCAGCTTCACCATTTCACATCTATTGCATCTGCCCATTCATATTTCTTACCATTTTACTTCTGTTTACACAATCAGGTTTCACATTTCAGTTCTTAAGGAGGAACAAATATCTTTTGGAAGAAAATTAATTCAGCAAATGGAAAACAATATAAAAACCACCCCAATCCCACCCTCACCCCCTAAAAAACCCCTACAAACCAAAATAACCAAATAGCAAAATCCCAGAAATATCTGGAAATTACAGATTTTATAGAAGCCCACTAACTTCCTTTCTGCCTTCCTTTCCGAGTTTGGAGCAAATGGAATGTGACGAGCAGATAGGCAATGTATGGTGGAAGTTGTGTCAATTCTCACTTGGCAGTAAAAGATAAAACGTTTAGGAAATTGGTGTTAAACCAACATGGTTAAAAAAAAAAAAGAAAGAAATACATGAGAAAAAACAAAAAAGTTCTTAGATTACTGCTCTCTTTTCTCATTATTCAAGTCGGGATATCCTTATTTATCAGCAAAGGAAATATATAATGACATTTTCATGGGAAGGGGAAAAAAATACAATCACTATTTGATTTCTAACTGTTTGGCTAAGTTTAGAGTTACATTAAGAACCTGAGGTTGGTTTGAATGTTTACTTTATAATAACTCTGAGTTGAGAAGCTAGCAGAAGAAACTGTGTGTTATCATTGTCCGTGTAAATTACACATTTTGTTTGCCATAGCCCTCTGCAATGAGAAGCTGGCCAAGAGCCAAACGAAAGTGAATAATTTAAAACACTCAATCAGTTACATTCTGAGACATTTTGTTTAGTGATTAATAAGCTCTCCAGGGATGGAGAAATTACTAGAGCATGCTGTCTTGACATGAGCTAAAATGGTCCTCTCTTCACCGCATTTTTTGGAATTTGATATTAATTCATTAGATGAATATAGGTCCGTATATATACATACAACATGCTCACCTTTTTATACATGTGTACTTGTCCATCTACTCTCTCTGCAGGATTTCTTGTTTATATATTACAAGAGGACACAATCAAATGCATCATAAATGGAGAGTGAAGGCTGCTCGGGAGCTCTTCTTTAGTTTAGCTCACATTATGGACAAAGAGAGCCTCTATTAACACAAAAACATGGTAACTCCAAAACTCAAAGAATATAAAAAACCTTTGTGTTTCTTTCATTGATAATAGGGTTATGTCACCCACTTTTACCCAAGAATTTAGGAAATTCTGTTAAGCCTTTAGATGCAAAACAAAGACACTGAAATTGTTAACAGTTGTTTCTGAGGATTCAGGGGCAAGCAGAAAAAGGGAAAATTATAATTTTGAGATAAAATGTATCTCTTCTTAGAAATCAAAATGAGACATTATTATAGAACAAATTATTCTGCCCCTGCTTACCCTACAGTTTGACTCTTACACTTTTGTTAGGCATCCTATGTCAGTCATTCTCGAGAGTCCTAATATTATGCTAGAACATGTGTGCTAATGTAGCAGTACGTAGGGTCTGATTTCAACACACAGCATTACCTAAGACCCCACCTGGACTACTGCATCCAGCTCTGGGGCCCCCAACATAAGAAGGGCATGGACCTGTTGGAGCAGGTCCAGAGAAGGGCTACAAAGATGATGAGAGGGCTGGAGCACCTCTGCTATGAGGACAGGCTGAGAGACTTGGGGTTGTTCAGCCTGGAGAAGAGAAGGCTCCAGGGAGACCTTCCAGTACCTAAAGGGTACTTACAGGAAAGATGGGGAGGGACTCTTTATCAGGGAGTGTAGCAATAGGATGACGGGTGATGTTTTTTAAACTGAAAGGGGGGAGATTTAGATTAGATATTAGGAAGAAATTATTCACTATAAGGCACTGGAACAGGTTGCCCAGGGAAGTTGTGGATCCCCCATCCCTGGAAGTGTTCAAGGCCAAGCGGGATGGAGCTTTGAGCAGCTTGGTCTAGTGGAAGGTGTCCCTGCCCACGGCAGTGGGTTTGGAACTACATGATCTTTAAAGCCCCTTCCAACCAAAACCGTTCATCATTTTTAAGTTTTATTTAGGACCAAAAGGCAGGTTAGGCCATTTCATATAAGTGCCTTTCAGAATATACTGTGATTGTTAACTGAGAATGGTTTCTTTAATTGTGCACCTTAAAAAATTCAGGACACTGCAGAAGCTCTAAGGAGTGGACAATACCAATGCTTCTCAAAATACAGCATTTCATGAGTTTTGCAGAAGAAAGGTGCACAGACTAGAGGGTTCGCCGCAAGGGATGACTTCTTACTGCACAGCTGTCCTCATCCTTTGAGATGTGCCATTCATGCTTGTCGCATCCTAAAGGCCTATGTATGTATGTCACACAGGCAACATCCAATTCTTTGAAATAACATCTGCTCAACTGCAGCTCTACCTGTATTTCAGCCGGCAGCTCAACAGAGGGCATGAGAGGTCCCATGGCCCCCAACTGCAACTTCTGTTGATGGTCTGGTATAAGAGTCAGAGCCACCAAAGTTACCCTGTAGCCCCTAGCCAGCTTTTTCACAGACATTATAACTACCCTCCCTCTCCTGGGAAGAAGAGTTTTACTTAGTGCCTTACCAAAGTTGGTATCTTATCTAGAAGTCTGCACCAGGACTAAAGGGAGACTGTATCTGTATAAATATACGTGTACACACGCACATTTTCTTGCTGCCAGCTTATGTGTTACTGATAGCATCCTATCAGCAAGATTTAAAGATTACTGAACCCAATTAGGGTATTTGCTAATACACGATGAAAAGTACTTCCTGGGTATCCAATAACTTCTAAATAACTGTAAATGCCTTTGAACCATATCTAGGAGAAAGCAAGTTGTAAAAAGGAGTCAAGGAGCCTAAAGGAAAGAATAAAGGAACAAATTAAAAACAGAACAACACAAGAAATGATTCTACTAAATTGGATCAAAAGTGCCTAGCCTTTCTCTCAGAGTTGGCCAACAAAGTCTACCATGAGGCTGTTCAAGGTCCAAATCCCTGTGTCACCCTAGCATCACATAAAAGGTCGTGCAACTACATCAGAACAAAAATGCTGGTGGTCCCTACAATGCACGTGCCCTCCAACCTGACAGACATGTTCTTTTCATGGAGAACAGCAGAGAAGGGGCTACAGGCCAGCAGGACAATTCAAAAAGCCCACACAGGACTCCTTGCCTTAAGGAATGATAGTTAAAGAAAAAAAGCCTGGTGAAGTGTTCTGGCAGGCCATGCCAACCCCAGTGGTCACAGACTGGCTCTACTGATCTGAAAGGAGGTTCTGGAGAAAGAAATTGGGAGGAGATATTTATCAACCAAAAGCCTCGAGTTACCCTTACACACACAAACTTGGAATGAGGTCTGGCACAGGGTTCCTTACAGACGGTGCTGTATGAAATACACACCCTGCAAGCTCATAGTTTATCTGTTGTTCTTATAATTTGTACTAGTGATACATAGCCTAGGAGGAAGAAACAACTGAAGCTCCAAGAGACAGGAGGCAAGGACTGTCCCTGGGTGCTGCCACACACCCTTCCAGAATGTGTCCTGACGCCAGCTTTGGTACCTGGACCATACACTGCTTATCCCCCTCATAAAGGATAGAAGAATGTTTGATCTGTCATTTCTCGTCAAAAATATAATCTAGCAATCTGTTATGTGATTTTTGCCATTTTTCTTCTTTTCCAATCAAATAGGATTAGATTTGGCTAAGCTTTATTCTTACAGATTGTCTTTTATTTGGCAGTGCCAACAAAACCCACAAAGGATTACATGTAGAAAAGGTTATGCTGCTTTCCCCACCACTGTGTTTTTTGTGCTGCTACACTTTGAACTACTGCAGATTATCAAAGCGAGTCAAAAATGACACAGTATGAAACATTCACACTTTGGCTGCTTGAAAAACAGGAATTTTTACCCCAAGTGCAACAAATAAAATAAAATTTCATTTCCAAGGATGCCTGTCAAATAAGAAAAGCTGCAGCCTCTATAAAATGAGTTGCACACAGTAATGTGCTACATTTCTCTCTTAAAAAAAGAAGTACATTTCACGCCTCCTTTTTAGTTTTCTTTACTAACATTCTGAAAACGCCAGAAAATCTCTAAATGAAATTATCAAATGAGTACTAGGAAATACTACAGTAAATTTTACTAAACTTAGTTTAGGCAATCTCTTCATTCTCAACTACCAAGTCACTATGAAATGGCAATGGCTGTTGCTTGTGCCCTAAATATACATTAAACAAACATGAAAAAAAAATGAAATTAGCATGTTCTGGATTCTTGGAAGGGCAAGGGAGTAAAGGAAAAGAGTTTGCATTGCCTGTTAGGGGGTGGGAAGAGAAGCAGTCATAAATGTAAAAATTTTGACCTGGGGAACATAATCTCAAAAGGTGAGTTTAGGTTTCAATTACTGTAATCTATTTGTATGGTTGAAATATTCAATTCATTAGTCTACACGTAAGCTGTTTTTATACACTTTAACTTCACCAGACTAATTAGCTAACATCCTAGGAGTTTACATCTTTTAAAAACATACAAACTGTCTGCTTAAAAGGAAGTGGTATAAAATAGCATCAGAGGACATTGTAGACTACAAAATCAAATATTTACACAGGATCTCTACTCTAATCATGTTGCATCCTCCTCTCACAATATTTACAAAGTTCAAATTATCATTTGCAATAAAGCCCAAAAAGCATTAGATTTGTTGTCTCTCTAGTTTATCCAGCGAGCTCTTCAGAGTATGCAATTCTTAATCATCTCTAGCCAAAATTTCAACATAGAAAAGAATCTACAACAGCAGCAGCAATCCAGGCAGGATAGGGAAATAAACAATACAACTGATCCCCAAGACCCAGAGAAGAAACCCATCCCGGCAAAGCAAACCAACACAGCCTATATTAAGTCCAGAAAAAACAACTCCAATGAGACCAGACAAAAGGATTTTGATAAGTCTAAGTTTTGAAGAAGCTCAAAATCTACCCATTAGAAGTCTCATCTGCGAGAACATCCCACCTTCTCAGCATTAGAAAAGGCAGCCCGAACCCAAACAGAACTTTGATTTCCAAACCAAAGTCAATTTATGACTCTACTTCAAAATAACTTGTACCCACTACTGTATAACAGCACAAGTATGACACACAGCAGGCAGATCAGCACTGATTAATCATGCTACTGTTTTTAGAACCAGCTAAATTGTTGGCAGTCATCCTTACAATATACCAGATCTTTAGACATCTTCCTGTGTCCTGGAGAAAGATACATCAAGTGAATTAAGAACAAGGATTTATTAAAGAACGTAGGGAGAGATGTATGATGAGATTGCTCCATTTCAAATTTAAAGGGGTTTCAGATGAGCAGGTCTGTAAGAGAAGGAAACAGCTACACTTCTGATCAACATTCCAAAATTCTAGTGCTGGGAAGTTGAAGGTAGACCAGAATTGAAAAGGGTTTCTCCCAATACCCTGGTGGCAAACCAAGCAAATACAAGAAAAATACAGGAAGATAATAATTTTCTCAGTACCACTAGTTCAGTCTGCAAATAAAGCTATTTGCTGAAAACAGAGCATCAGATGGATCTTAAATCAGAGCACGGAAAATAACAAGCACCTTCTCCCCACCATCCAGCTCTTGCAACAAACAGAACTAATTCAGGAGCTGGTTTGTGTAACTTGGCCAAAAGTTTCTCAAAAACAACGTATTCGCAAACTTCAACATCAGCATCACTCCAGTGATACCTGAACAGATTATCTGTCTGAATTCTCTACAAAGTAGGCAGAAATCAGGCATGCTTTTAGAAGCCAGAGCTACCCACCTGCATGCAGCTTTTTTCAAAGCTCCAAAGATGTGTTTTAAGCTGCCAATAGCTCATAAAAAGGAACTCTTTATAGGGCAACTATTTGCTAGGTCTTAACAGTAAGAACAAGTTCCTAAAGCTCAGCTTATCTAGAAAAGGATATGTCAATTTATTAGGAAAAGGCAAGATTCCCAGTGGCATAAAAGCACGGATTTTGGCCTTCCATCAGGGAGGGATGGCAGCAGCAGCTGCCTCTCATCCAGCATTGGCTACATGGGGACTGAAGTAACATAGAGCAGTATTTACTGTGGGACATGAGAAAAGGAAAAAGGATGAGTACACTTGTGCTGAAAAGGTTGTGAGCATTACACAAGAAATAACTACCCATGCACATGTGCTCCATGCCCAGCAGGCAACTTGAACGTGTCTGTTCAAAATTTGCTCTTCTGCAGGATGGTTGCCAGACATGGCACACAAGGCACGGTGCAACCCTGCTGCTTAAAAAGGCTGTACAAACCATTTCAAGTTTCTCACACCGTAAAAACGTCACATCTTGTGACTACAGTTTCATGACGGTAGAATACAAGGACATTAAGAGCCATGCACTGACAGAAGAGCCATTCTGCCACCTGACAGGGAATATTACTTCATATGTTTTAATCAACACACTGAAGCAAAAAGCTCCACTTCAAACAGGACAAGTCCTCATAGCATTTTGTGAGGGCCAATTAATGGAAAAACTCAAATCAGCAGAAGGGTTTGTGATACAAAATATAATCTCCATAGTGGTTACTCACTCAGAAACTGAAACTCGAACAGAAGAGCAGACGGACTAAATTTCTTTAAATGCACTCTACAAAACTGATTCATGGTTAGGAAGCAGGGTCCCACAACAAGGATACCTGTCCTTGTCCCTTCTGAACTGCATCACTCTAGTCCATGCATAATTAGCTACAAGATTCTGTGAGCATGGAAGTGATTCCACCAAAGTCAACTTACTAAAAAAAACCCTATGGGACAACTAAATTCATTTACACTTAAGTAAAAAAGACATATAGAAGCTACCAAATGGAGTATATTTAATAATTTTCCTGAAACTTCTTTTTAGATGTCTCCTGTTTCCTCCAAACAAGTAGTACATTATTAATTTTTGTGGTTTAAAAACAAAAGGGGAAAAAAAAAAGGTTCCTCCCCACATATTTATAACAAGGAAGAAAAAATACCCTAATCAACTCCACAGATTTCTACAAAATCCAGATGCATTTTCCTGGCTTTTTGCTAATATGGGTCACAACCAAAATAACATAAATAAGTTTCCTTTCAAAAAATTTGGTTTCATTCCTTTTGCTGACAGAATTTGTGATATCATGAACTCTGGTAAAGAAACTAGCTCAGGTATCTCAAGTTTTCAGGGTGTTAGTTGTTAACACGGAGTATTAATTATGGAAGCTTTTTTTTTTAAAAAAAAAAAAAGCTAGAGATGGCTTTTTATCTATTTTTATAAGTTTAACACTGCATACTTCCTGAATTTAAGTAAGATTGGTAAAGCATCTGTCCTCCTCCCCAAAATAAGCTCCGTTTGCTGGCATAATGCAACGAACTTACAAATTCCCTCTATTCTTTACAATCTCACATAGGACTTACTGTCTCAAAATTAAATCACTAGACCATAAAAACCCAGAGCCAGAAGAGGTCAGAGAGAAGAGTGAACAAAATTAAAATGTCATTTAGTCAATTATCCTTTTACATGCAAGGATTAAGATCCCCTCGGTGTACAGGGCCATAACACGACCGACTAGTTGCTGAGTTACGGCTCTCCAAGGGCACCACCGCTCTTCAGAAAAGAAGCCGTACTTCTGAAGGCAAACGTGGTGGGAGACATTCTCCCAAGTTTTGACCATTTTTTCAATAGAAAGAAAGCAGACTGCTTTCCTCCTAAGCATTTCTGAGAACATATTATCTGGATTGAAGTGTTTTTTGCTACAGGCCAAAAATAAGTTCCTAAACACACATTTTGCATGTCAACAGAAGCCCTACAGGACCAGGTTTGATGTTGGCCTTCCCAACAACACTCTCACTTGAAATTGAGTCTTTAACTCAAGGTAGAAAATTTACTGAGGAAACAGAGAGAGCTACCCACGTCTTCTCCACATCACATACAGTTCAAGAGACTGCATTTTGCTTACAATTGTGCACAGATGTGTGCGTGGGGCAGAAATGCTTCTCTGACTAAAGTTAGCAAGTTACCTCAGCATGTACTTCACACTGGAAACATCGTTTGGATGATGCTTGTTTCCAGGACTGCTCTTTTCACCAAGCAGTAAATCTTAAGCTGCATTAAGCCATAAGCATTCTTGCAAACTTAACATGGTAAAAAAATCCACAAAACTGAATATTAGAATACAGGAGGTTTTCCATTTTTCCTCTTTTAAAATGAGAATATGAACGAAGACAGGTTTGTGTTTTTGCATCCAGATTTTTCCCTCTGTTCCTTGGCAAAGAGGCTCTGAACCTCGCACATCACCTTCCACTCCCTCAGAGAGCTCTTTGGACAGACGTTATGAAGGAACTACAAGATATGGGCTTCATATAGAAACCTGAATAAACGGAGCATACATTTTTGTCTTTAAATAAATCAGTCCCTCAGAAGTTAAGTGTACCAATTATGTGGCTAACATTAGGGCAACAAATTTTCCCTTGCCTTCCTATTGCCATATGCCTGTCATTTTTTTCCTACAGTTTCCACTCACTGTTTCAAACATATGTTGCCACTTATGTGCCAAGAAAGGAATCTCTGAATTACCCCCTTCATGTATGATGAAATGGCAGACTGAACGGAGCCAGAGAGCGCACCATTAGCAGTTATTCACACTTCTGTTTTCTCTTAACTTCCTCTTCTCCAAAGTTTATTCCTCCTATGCAAAGCGATGTAGAACTATAAAGCCATCCATGACTCATGCTGCAAAATATATAGCTGCAGCCATGTACCAGAGAAGCAATTTTTTAAAAAAAATTTTTAAAGGCCACCTTAAATAAACTTTTTCTTCTTTCAGTTTCCAGATGGAGGATTCTTTTGTGAATCGCTTACCCAAGCATCAACACTGGTGATCCAACATTCTTTTCTTGTAAACTCACTGCTCAGTTTACCAGTGGTTTGCAGCCTCTCTCCCTGCAACTCCTGTTTCCCGGGGTCAGCCTGGGTGCACGCTTCACAGCTCCAGAGCAGCGGACCTCAAAAAACATCTATGGCACTAGCCATGCTCTTCTTTTTCTCCTCAAGAGGAGGCCATGAAAAGATAAAGTCATAAACATAATTATTCAAGGGGAAAGAGGATCAGTAAAATCTCAGTGGAGGGAAAAAACAGGATGCACAAACAACTAAAAAGCAAGTCAGTTGGTTGACTTAAATTCCCACAATGAGGATACACTATCTTCAGCATTCTAATAACTAGCTAGAAATAAAGCTATTCACTAAAACTTATGCCAGCAGCTACCTTTCAACCTTGCTAACGTTAAACAGGGGTACACGAAGTTAGTCCATCAAGAAACATTTTTTAAAACAGGTTAAAAATAACCAAGCGTTTCCAGAAGGAGTCACTCAATGACAAACACAGGGCAAAAGTAGATGTGTTGGATAGTTTCAAGAGAACTTACCAAAAAAAAAAAATTAAAAAAAAAAATAAATCATGAAATAGAAAGTGTTACCAAACTAAAATGGATTCAAATAAAACTAATACCTTCACTATTTTCTTCTGATGCTCTTGCATTGATTATCAGCATCAGAATTGCCATATGGTAATACTAGATTACTTTTTTTTCCTTTTCTCTTTTTTTTGGGGGGGTTTTGTTTTTTCTTAATGTGAGGAGATACAGACAAAAGTTTTCAAAGGAAAAAAATGGAACCATATATTCAATGCCAGAAAATAACTTAAATTGCACGATCAGAGGCCAAAGACCTTTTGCTTTCATTTAAATTCCTAAGAACATAATGAAACCAATAAAGATGCACAACTTGAAAACAAGTATTTTTTAATTTTATAAGGACATTGTTAATTACTTAAAGACATGGGTTCATGCTGAGAATGGAAATTATGCAACACATCTTTCTTTTACACTGTGTTTTGCCGTGTTTTCCTGGACATGCTTGGTTATTTTTACCTGGTTTTTAAACATAATTGTCATCCTGGGATTTTATGTTTGTTGCTTCCAAGGAGCCCTATTTAACTAACTCCAATTGATGCACACTACTGCTTTTCCTTAATTATCAGAGTAGTGGCTCCAAAGTGAAATGTTGTTATGCTCTTCTTATTCCTTTTCAGTATCACAAATTTCTGCCTTTACTGATACCAACCTTATCTTTTCTGGAAGTTAATAAGCAATCATCATATTTCTTGACAAACAGAAACATAGCAGAACATAGCTCAAACCCTCATATTTATACTGACTCAGCTGTGAAAATTTAAGAAATCCTCCCGCACTTCCATCACTAAAATGAACAAAAACAGCCCCACAACACACTTGAAGTTGTTTTTCAATTCAAACTTTCTTCAAAAAAGCATGTAAAGAAAAGGAACAGTCAGCAGGGTAAAGCAGTAAACAACTGGGGCCCAGAAAGTTTCAAACGACCCACTGTTAGTGAGAGGATGTAAAAGTTCTTTGGTTCTTTTTGCAGAAAAATTAATATTCAGACTAAAGTCAGAGAGGCCAAAAGGCAAGGAAGTCACATGGCAAGAAAAGAGAGAAATCCCACAGGCTGACGTTTCCTACCAAAATCCAAGGGGGGGTGGGTGTGGGGGTGTTTTATCAATATTGTTTTCCTGAAGACACATCAGTAATATGTACATTCAGCTCTATAAATTAACTAATAATCCTTTGTCCCAATGCCTGCTCCACAACTTTTATAAAGATCACTGGGATACTGAACCAGAAAGATGCCTACGTGAATAACTATCAGGGAGAAAATGTCATATATACGCACCCTAAACTTTTCTGAACAGAACTGTTTAGAAGTAAAACTAAAGCAAGCTGGCAGGATGCTAAACACCACGTATTGCCTATCCAATGGATAACAGGTGAAACTTGCATTAATTTTATTTCATCAAAAAATTGAGTATTAACTACATATAATTAAGCCTTCTGAGTACTGATCCATGCTCTGTCCTGTGGATGAATCACAAAAAAAAAAAGTCTAAGAACTACACTGTCTGCTGTGAATGGATAAAAATACAATGAAGTTTTAATTAGGTCTTTGCAGTGCGCACTTTTCTTTACACTTGAAGACCTTAAGTATTACACACACTTATGTCCCAGTTGTCCTTGAAGCATCAAGACAAATATTTTGAGGCCAACACTTCCAAAATCTGTATCTTGTTTCAGGATTTTATGGGAGTACTGACCATATGGAACTGATCTGGAGAAGAAACTGGGGGATTCTGTGAAATGACCAAATCAAATTTATTATTTCTGAGGATGTGTTGGGACAGGCACATTAACAAAAAAGCTGCCAACAAGTTCCCACTCTTCAGCAAATACATCTCAAAAGCAAAGCCAATGCTGATGGATGACTCGTACTGGTGCCTAATTTAGTCTATGAAGAGGGCAAGAGGAAAGAGGAGCAAAACCCAACATGGCCTTTGATTCAGTAAGTCTTTTCACTGAGGAACACCTTCTGAAGGTCTAAAGGTACACATACCCAAAGGTTGACTAGCAGTTTTAGTTTGAAAGTTTGGTGCAATTTTACTCTGAAGTCATGCATTAAAACTACGTTAAGACAACACAGCAAGTCATCTGTAGATGATCGTAACATAAAGCTCAAAATTTTGGTTTGGGATTGTTTGTTGGGTTTTTTTCCAATGTGGTCTCATTTCCCACAGAGTAGGGACCTCCCTATTTAAGGTGAAGTTTATGAAGTCCAGGGTCATTAAAACCAGGCTGAGATCACATAAAATAGCACAGCAATCAATAAAAAAACCCTCAAAGTTTGGTATCACTTTCATATAGCTGAAGAACTATAAACTCCATATCGTACCTTTCACAAAAAAGGTCTTACTAAAAACCAGATTAGTTCTGAACTGGCTGATTAAAGTTGCCAGACACATAATAATAATTTTGCACATATGGTCCTTAACAAGTGAATAACTCTAAAAAGTGCTGAAATTAGCTTAGAGAGACAAATTTAATATTCCATAACCAAAAAAGTTTCTTTCTAGTATTTTTAAGTGCATCATTTTCCAATAAATTAAAACCACAGACTGAGTGGAAATTGGTCTACCTCCTTTGAATTCATTAACAACAGGAAGTACACTGCATGAAATTTCAACATATCAGTCTATAAACTTATCCGTAAAACTCTTCTGATCCTTTTTGTTTGTTTCAATACATTTATGTACATTTACAGAAAAAAGGTGATCTCTTAACCCATTTAAAACTCTCATTTTCTTCAGTTACACCCTTCCCAACTGAATCCTATGCCTAGTCTATTATTTTACTTCATAGTTGTTAATAGGATGGTTAGGAAATGGTTAATTTTGCAAGATTACATCTTCCAGATGCAAATACCATTCAGCATCCCACCCTAAGGGTACAATCAACCAATAAAGACTTTGTTCTGATTATGTAATGCTTATATTTGATATCCCACTTGAGAGCTTTTTTGGATGTAAAGACAAGTATAGCATAGTGACTTAGCAAATAAGATGATGTAATGTTACTTTGGAAGAAACAAAACATCTGAGCATGCCCATTGTGAACCACACAATTCAAAAGCCCAAGCACATTTCACCCTGAACCATTCTGTTGCTGGAGAGATGTGTCTCTCTTTCTGGTTTGCTTCTCTGTAGCTCTTACAAACTTTCTGATACCAAAACCAGCATCAAAACCAGCATTTTCTTCAAAACTTCAAAACACACAAAACCACCCAGAACAACACACCTTCGTATGAAGTTAGCAGGTTCTCAAAAAACGGAATAAAAACCCTCTCCCAACTTGTATTTATGAATAAGAACGTGAAAAATGTTTTACAGATAACTTAAAGCAATGCATATGCCCAAAAGACAGCAGTCAAAAGAACACCTGCAGGATTTGTGCAATTCTTAAAAGAGACGTTATATGTGGAAATCCAACTTGTATCAATACACCTGTAGCTTAAGAGTTATGAAAGTGTTTTGCTTGGGATTTACATTCAAATGCTGCAAGTTAACACATATGCAGTACATTCATTGTTCATCAAAGTAGAAAGAGCAATTGCCTATTAATGTCATAAGACCACGCACACATGCATACAGTTTTAAAAGGACTGTTGCCTCACAGGGCTCTCTATATATAGCAGCTTTCTTATTTCAGGTCAATGAAAAAAGTAACTTTTAATGAGAAAAAAAGCTTACTAAAAGTGAAACATTCAAACATTGACCAGAAGAATCACACAGCAAAACAATAAAATTCTATTATCAACTCAGTAAAACCGCTCTCACTGAAGAGGTTACTATGAATAGTGAGAGACAGAGAACAACGTCAAGGTCAGAAAAATGAACAAATTGACAAACAAATCAAGCCAAAACTCTACTGGAAAACAAAATGAACATTTTTCTTCATTGCGAAAGAGGTGACCGTTTTCACTATCCTCAATGCCATGCAATTGACAGCAATAAATTGTCCCTGTTTGAAATTAAAGATTCCCAAGACAATTCCATGCAGAAATGCAAGATGTGGCCATTTTCCTTTCTAAACTCAGATTAATGCCAAAGTGAAAAGTATGTGTTTGAGACTCTGTGGACTACTTCCTGATTCTGGACCTCTCCCCTTGCCCATTGACCTCCCTTAGGGAACAAAAGTGCAATCATAAGTCTCCCTGCATTCCAGTACAAATGCTAAAAATGCCTCTTAATCATTTTTTCC
The DNA here is from genome assembly GCA_013400135.1 of Rhinoptilus africanus. Taxonomy (NCBI): domain Eukaryota; kingdom Metazoa; phylum Chordata; class Aves; order Charadriiformes; family Glareolidae; genus Rhinoptilus; species Rhinoptilus africanus. Next base: position 245,092 of record VXBO01000661.1, read on the forward strand.
TAGTCACTCCATCAGACACTGGCATCTTCGCATGGTCCTCCCTCGACCTTCTAATAATCCACTCATGCATTTTCTTCTTTCAACATGACAAAGGCAAACTGAAACCTTGCCTGACCAATGTTAGCCTCTTCTATTGCTTTTTGCATTTAAAGATCAGAGACAAGCACTGAATAGCACAACAAGAGAGGAGAAAAGACTTGTTAGTATCTGGTGAAGTAGTTAAATTTAAAAAACAACAACACAGGGTGATTGAGTCTACCTGTTCCCCTGCAGTTCTGAAAAGAAATAAATTGTATTTGCAAAAGAATCCGTAAATGTGATTTCCCACCTTCCTTTTGTATTACTTAAGATACCAGTGCTATTTCTTGAAGCCAGTAGGAATTCACTACCAAAAATGGTCAGCTTTCCTGCTTTTGAGAGATACCTAAAATAGAGAAGATGCTTCCAAGAAAGCATTTTCCACAATACTGAAGTGAAAGCAGTGAGTAAAAGTTTGGTTAAACAAGAAAAATTCTGTGACATCAATACACATACTGGTATGGCATGTATAGCTAAGTTATCACAAACAGCCGTTAGTCATTTTTTCTAAAGAAGAACTAGCTGGAAGAAATCAACATCCTTTGGAACCATCATCCATAAATGCTCAGAAGTATCCACAACTCCTTTGTGTACATTTGCAAACACAAACTCTTCAGAGCAATTACCAGAAGGTCTGGAGGCATTTCAGAATTCACTCCCACTCAGAGCCTGCTCTCCCCAAGCAAAGACACTGATAAGTGTTTCCACAAGCCTTTGAGGTATGAGTGTGTTTCTGCTCCAGGGATACCTATCCCCACCAGAACTGCTCCAAGAACTCTAACCACCCACTTCTCTGACCACTCAGAAAACTATACATAGCAAAATCTTTCAGGCATGACTTGCATTGATTTAGATATACATGGATAGCTACAAGTTAAGTCTCCACTTACATTCCCAAGCCCCAAGGTCAAAGGCATTTTATAACTCTCAAATAAAGCGTTTATTCTTGTCAAGCTCTGTATAACCTTACATCACTCTGGACACACCTTAGGCTTCCAGCAAAATAACTCCTCCTATTTTGGTAGAGTTGGATCCATGTATGCTCCTCTTTACTCAGGAGCAATATCAAGGACTGATTTGTTTTCTGTGCAAATAGCCTTTGCTCACCTACTATGCAGATTCCGAAATAAAAACAAATAAAATGAGAAAAATAGGGTAAAACAAAAATGCATCAAAACCCAAATAAACTTCATGTGTCCCAAAACACAGACATCTTAGAGTAGGAAAACTTTAATCAAATGCTAAGAGGTCACGCACAACGAGGTCTCATTTAACCAACATGACATACCTTAGGAATTTAGAAAAAAACTATTTTGCAACTTCTAGTTCTAGGCCTCGCTTTATCATACATAAAGACACTTCTTCATGTATCAATTTAAAAGTTAAAGTGAATAATAAGTGTTCTCATTTTCCATAAAAAGGCTGCAAGCAGTATCATAAGTACCATATTACGATAACTAGAATTGCTTTTCTCCTCTGCCCTTGCTACTGGCTAGAGTTATGTGCAAATATTTACTTACATACACACTTAGAGGAGGAAGGCACAGGACAAGGAGGGACAGGACAAAACAGATGGGACATGTGGGGAACAATTCATTTACCATGCTTGAATCTTTGTTCTGTAGAGTCATCCAGGAGTACCACAGTCTATGGTATTTCGTTGTACTATCCTTGCTAGGAAAACACAGCTATATTAAAAAGATATGCAAGAGAACAACTTGAAATTATATGTCCATTTTAAGAAATCAGCTTGTTTAATTTTTTTCTTAAATAATAACACAGTCTGTTTATAGGATGAATTATTAACAATTAGCAAAAGAAGCCACTTCAAATTTCTATTATATGAAATTGTATCTCTACAAGAAAGACTCCAACATATCTCTACATTTAATCAATTCTACACAGTTCAACATGATCACACAATATACACACAACCTTTTATGGACTTTTATGCAACTACCTATCATATAATTAATATTAACCTTTGTATTATGAGCTTCTGAGTTTACTAGCCAGAGCAAATAGAAGCCGGAAAGGATGCTCTGTCAGAATGTTTTCAACTAAGTTACCAAGGGCAAACAACGTTAAAAGGAACAGAAACTTCATCCTTACAACTAAAAATAGGTAACTGAACAAAACAGATTAAAAATAAAGTACTACAACTAAAAAAAACCCACAAAATAAAGCAGACCACAGAGCACCAGGGAGTGTTCCAGGGAAGACTGTTTGAAGAGCATAGGATTTTAGGGACTAAAAAGGAATTTTTGTCCTTCCTTTAGGTGCTGAAGAGAATTTCCTTAAATCACTTCTTTGTGCTTGAGTACAATTTTCAAGTATGAAGCAATCTATAGGTTATTCAAGCACTTAGTTCATCTCCTGAAAGACTTTCTTAGTAATAGTCCATCCTGTTGACATAACATCCAGAGACATGAGATCAATAAAAGTGTTCCCAGATAATGACACAACTTTAGTATTGCTGGGTTTAAGGTAACAGTTCTTGATGTTGACATGTCTCATGCAGGCTGCCATAAAAAAGCCAAATTAATACCCTTTTGTATTTATTCCCCTTCCTCACTCGAGGGTTTTGTGAAATTTTTGTTGCACTCTGCAGCTATGGAGTGTCTGAGTCTGCTAAATACATTTCCCCAAGCCCAAGAGACTCTTTGAACAGTGCCTGCTGTGGGCAATACTAACACAAAGAACTACATGGGACTACACACTAGGAGATCAAGAAATTCTGTAAATACTTTTCCAGACTAGAGAATTAAACCACACAAGTCAGTCACATTTCTCAACTATGAATTTATCAGATAGCTCAGCAATTCTGAATCCCAAAGGGATCAAAGTTTTATAAGGTACATTACATCCCCAGAAATCCACAATCTAAAATTGCCTGTACAGGATACATTTGCCTCTACATTATTTCAATACAGATCCCTTGAACAGGTCTTGAAATCGCTAACTGAAAGTACTGCGCTTTAAACAGGGACTAGCATAAGGCTACTGAAATTGTAGAGAATAAGGCAAGTCTTCTAAAATGTATTTTTAAGCACGTATCCAAAAAAAGGGGGGGGAGGGGGGGAAATTATTGAGGCAGAAAAAAAATCTTTTTATGCGGATTTCATAACATGAATGCCAGCATCTAAAGACTCAAACAAGGGCCTATGGGCCTAAGAGCACGTTTGTGTTTTACTCAGCTATTGCAGGCAGCCCAACAAAAAATATTTTTTCTCCTTGCAAAGTTTGCCGCCTTTTACAAGCTTACTACCTTTCTAGATAAGCTCTCTTTAAAAGCTACATTTTCACTGGGTTAATCTGTAGGAGGCAAGATAAGCCTGCTCAAGAGAATTATAACAATGAAATGGAAGACTCACGGTATATTTTGATCCTGGATTCTCTCTACTTAACCATTAAAAAAGAAAGAAGTATTAAAACCTTGTACTCCTATACGTACCTCAGTGGCTCCAACAAGCCTTCTTACGGTTCCTAAACTGCATTCAAGTCTGCATTCACCTAAGCGTGTGCCTCACAAGCTTATGCTCTCAAAGCAGACCATGGCCTGAAGCGACTCCTGTAAAACTTGCAACCTGTACGAAACACAGGTGTGCTGGGCTTTGCACTCCAAGGCATTGGTGCAACAGCATCACCCAGCAAGGAGTGAAGAAACAATAGATGTGAAGGGAAAAGCAGAAGGGAAGAGATGGTCAGTGATACAGAGGAACTGAACAAACTTGCAAGAACTCTTGATCTACTTTGTCCTCTCATCTGCATCAAAGCTTTGAAAGGAACATCCTCCACCGACACCACGTTCAATTCACATCTATGCAAAAAGTTGAGTTAACTTCACTCAGACCTGTGTGTTTGTTCTGGAAATAAGAATTAAACTGCTCGGAAAGAGGTGTGATTGATCACTTTGAACAAAATGACTGAATTCACAGCTTAGTTTAACACATACAAAAAATCCAAGATGAGGATTCATGTGGAGTCAGATTTGAAGCTCAAAATGTTTCAGTCACACCATTTCCCTTAAGTTCTACAAGAAGAATCTTGCTTTGACTGAATTTCAAAGGAGATGGATGAAGAAAAGTAGGCAACTAATTACACAGCGTCACATTTGTTTCTGAGGTCTAATGACTAAAGACAGACATTTACAATATATTCTACTTCCAAGCATCTTCACAGACGTGTAACTTAGCACCTTCTAAGGTACCTCACCGCAAGTCTTCACAAAATTACAACTCATTTGTGCTATTGCATTAATACTGAAGTGGCTGTCATGCCTCCAGAAATAGCCCAACTAGACAGGCACACTTATGGAGGGAGGGGGAGAATAATAATAATTAAAAAAATCTCAGCGCAGAACACCACAAACAAAACAAATCTCCAAGCCCAAACTGCTTCTTAAAATACACTATTGTGCAGAGTTTTCAAAGACTAAAGAACGTTATCTCATTTCTTTATGGAGAAAAAATTACTTGGCTGTATTACAGTTTATCCAGACTAGGGGAAGGCATACAAATTAAGTTCTATTAATCTTTGTTCATGGTAAGCTCTGCTGTGCAAAAAAAGTCTTTTTCATAAAAAATAATCTTGGTCCCATATACAAGAGGAAACCATCTCACAAGCAGACATGAAGCCCTTGCCAGTTCTCCTTAGGAGAGAAGTCATTAGTAGTTAAGCGATGCAGTCATCAACTTCTCAATGCAGCGCCCAACAAAACGGGATCTAATTATCCCTAATATTTGGCTAGGAATTTTATTTGTGTCTGCCAAAAAATGGAGAATAATGGAATCTGCAAACAATAGGAGAGTTTGGGAAAATATTTCTTCCTGCTGCCAAAAAAAATTAAAAACACACAGTAATGAAGATATGAATCTCTTTCCGTCCATGGTCCACAGTAAAAGACACATGAATCTAAAGAATGTTATCTTTAGAACTTTTCCCTGCTTCTCCTCCTTGCCTTCCACATGCAATTTATCAGTTTTCAGTGCATTTCAGACTGTCACTTAGCCACAATAGCCTCCATATTTCTCTTTGGAATATTCAGAAATTAACCTATGCATTAGGATATAAAACACTCTTTACTGATGAAATCTAAGAGTGCAGCAATCACAATGATAGCAGAAGTAATAAAGACAAACGGGACAGAAATTTTTTGAAGAGTGCTATCAATCCAAAAGATAATTAAAGAGTGAACTTTCTTCCACTGAGTTAATGTCAAAACTCCCACAGACTTCAGAGACAAAGCTGAGCATACATTAGAGAAAAATCCTTGAAGTCACATGAGTTATTAAAGCATTAAACACCAGATCCCGTTTATGCAAGTCATTAAAATTCAACTTGTCAATCTTGCATGTGTTTCAGTTCTCCAGTATCACTTGCAAAGCTTAAGCAGACCACCTTCAAAAAAGCAAACAGTTTTAAGTAATGTAAGATACTAATAAAACCTTTGACAGTATTTGTACTTCTGTAGATGTCTATTTTTGGAATATGACAGTAACCTAAAGATTTAGACCCCGTGGAAAATTTGTAAAGCCTGAGTTTCAACAATATCTACATGAAGTAAATGTGACCAAGAGCCTGATTCAGCCAAGCATTTCAATATATCATTAAAATCAGGCTTATGCTGAAGTCCTTTCCTTTTTCAACAAAAATACACAGGACTGTGTTTTAAGTGGTTTGTTGAACTCAGGCCCAAGTTCTAATTTCCTTTATTTATCTTAGATACAAAATGGCTAAAGGAAGGGGTCAAATGCTGCAATAGATAGGTTATGGGTTTAAGGACACTGGAACCGCTGCTATGAATTGCCATGGGAAGAAAAAGGAAAGAGAAGTAGTTTAGCGATGTAAGTAACGGGAGGAATTCTGATAGTTTAAGATAAAGTCTTAAAAAATGGCCTCAAAGTCTTTTAGCTTATTCATCCTATCTTTTCCTTGCCTGCTACAATCTTCCATCTTTCCAGCTTCTATTTTTTTTCAAGGAAAATCCTGAGAGAATGTGGGCACAAATAAAAATACAAAAGAACGAGCAGAAGGATTAGATGAAAGCCACTGCAAGCAGGCTGCAGGGAGCAGCCCTGCATTGTCAGGGGATGCACCAAACGATCTAATAAGGTTTTCATTTGGTATCTAATTTCTACAAATCCAGTTTCTTTCGCTGCCACAATACTTGCAAATGCACCAATTCTGAACAACTATGTCTAGTAACTAAGGAAACCAAATTCATTTTCAGGGAGGAACAGATAATGAGACAGGCATATCTTCCTGCCCAAAGGCTTTTTTTCCCCCTTTCCTGAAGTTCACCAGCACCAGGATTCCACCTACAGATACTGGAAGACACTGTAAAAAAAAAAGGTAGTAAAGGAAGGCTTCTCAGCAACTCTATTAATTGACTCAGATATAAGTAAGCTTTACATGTTATAAGAATCCAAAACGTGGAATTTTTAATGACAGAGTTCCTTAACAGGGCTTGGAATAGTACTGTACTCTGTCCTTCATTAAGTTGTGACAATACAAGAGAAGGAAGTCAGGTCATTACACACTCAGCTGATGCTCTTTGATAAAGCTGTTTTGCAGAAGGTCACAGATGTGCACTTTTGTAATGCAGAGAAGAATTAATTAAGAAACTTGAAGTTCATACTTTGGCCATTCCCAGATGTAAACACAGACTTATAAACAGGAGGATTTGCATTCCCTATTCCCTGCTCTAGCCTGCCCCCACACTGCCAATAAGCTTATCACCGGCACTATCTGAGCTGTGCTCCTCACTATCTGAGCTGTGCTCCTAGCAGCTCCAGAACAGAGCTGGACTGTAAGGATGGAGTTTTGATTGCCAGCTTTTGCGAAGTCCTCTTCTTCAAAGCTGTTTATGGTCTACAACAACTGTTTCATGTGGGAGGATAAAAACGCAGGCAATTTTCATACAGAGATGGACTAGAGAGATAGGGGGTGCGGAGGTAAAGGGGAAGATGCTTTTAAAAAAAAAACCTATTGCAAAGGGAAGGAAAGAAAAAAATTAACCAAGTAAAATGCAGAAACAGTAGTTCTCACTCAAAGCATTCGTATACTTGCACACACAAACGTATATGTAAAAAAGAATGCATGCACATTTAAAGCCTGCTCTAAGACAGTAACTCACACTTGCAATTGTCCAGTCTTTTAAACAGAATCCCCATAGAAAGGGTGACTTTTGTAGCTGAAGAGTAAGTCAACTTCATGTTCCCTATACTAAGGGGGCCTGGATGAGCTTTTATGCAGTTCAAAATGATCCACACTGGCACAATAATTTGAAAAAAACGTTAGTTCCCAAAAACATTAGCCAAGCAACTGAACAGCCCAATTTTAGCTAAAGGACAGATTATTTTTTCATTTGGATTTGGTTATTAAGTCTCCTTAGCATAAGAAATAAAATATTATCCTGGTCTCACCATTGGTATATTCAAATAAGACATTTCATTATCTCTGAAACCATTTTGGAAGGGCCGGTATCCAGGTATTGCACTAACGATGTGGAAGTTTTCTGATTGGATCTTCCTCAGAAACTCAAGAAGGGGACACAGGGATCATCCACACACACAAGTAGCAACACTTCCGAGCAAGTCTCTACCCAGTCATAGTGCAAAGGGCTGGCTGAAATTTTCCAACTAAAGAATAATTATCTTTTTCAGGCTACACTCCAGGTAAATATGTGCACGTTAGTAAGAGATGTCTGTCATTTTAATGACATGCAAACATTTTAATCACCTTCTGTAGGTTTTCATACCTACAGAAAACACCTCCAAATAAGTAAAGTGCCGTCAGTTAGTATTATGTTCAAGTATGATAAAACACACAAAAAGCAGGCAGTAGAACAGCATAAGTTATACCGAAGTTTATGTGAAGACTAAAACGCAAATGCTGCAAATAAGTGAACTGTGGATGCACCTACTTTAACAGAGCTGCACAAAATAGCGTAGAACATCTTTCAATGGTCTAATTTCCCCATCAACTCCAACAGAGTTTATTTCATTTCCTCCTGTTAACCCTTAGTGGAGTTTTATGCCTACTCCCAGTATTTCTTCCTTGTATTCTCAGTGTTTATTCAGGGTGTACACTGAAGGACAGGGAATACGAGAGATACATTTTGAGCTCTTCCATCTAAATCCTGCTTTTTGGCTTCCTGCCTCTTTCCTAAGCGTTAAAACAAACGACTCATTTCTTTAAGACCTTCTTACTAAAAATAGTTGGTTGGACTGCTTAATTGTGTTAGCTGAAACACAAACATACGAAAAGGAAAGGGGTTTGTAGGAAAAACATTGAAGAAAAAAAAAATAAAAATCAGATTTCATCTGGCCTTCCCATCATCACATAGAGAATTGTTTTGTAGTTACATCATCAGGAAATAAAATACTATCCTCTGAGGACCCCGACTCTTTACAGAAGGAAAAAAAAAAAAAGGAAGGCTCGAAGTTCATATCACCCTCTGAGGAGTTCAGCTAAATTCACATTTTTTGTCATATTAAAAAAAAAAAAGTAAGAAAAAAGAAAAAGCTCCCTTAGAACAACTAATTAAAGAAGATGACCTTGAATTGAATTTTTCCCTTCTCAAGTCCTAGGCTGCGAGACTAAGTGGAAAACATCATAACTAATCAGCTACCAGCTTCTAACGACTTTATTATCAATAATAGAAAGGAACTGCCCTAACCCAAACCTTCCGCACATTCTTCTTGGCCATGAACTAGTAGACAACCGAAATATTTCACACAGTCCTGAGCGTCAGCTGGAGCCAGAACACATTAATAAGCTTTCTAAGTTCTGGCTATCACTGAAGTACACCAGTCAGACACGACGAGTCTGCACAACACGGAGTGCCTTATATGGCAAGGCAATGACGTAATGCTCCATAGGCTTGGGGCATGCAAAGAGCCTATCTCTCATTGTTTAGTGGGACTGCTGGAATGCTCACATCTCTGATGCTACAGCTGAATGCCTCGCGCCATGGAGCAATAGCTGACCCAGGATTTCTATAGTCCAGGAGCGCAAGGTAAGGGAGAGGGTGGGAAGCAAACTTCTTCTGGCAAGCACCGGCACTTCTCGCTTTTTCCCTTTTGAGATACTTTTTAAAAAGAATGAGATGCCCTAAACCAGCACCAGGAGATCTAGAAGATGCCTGGTTACTCGGAAGTAGGATGACTCTTTCAAGCATTAAAAACTGCATTTTAAACAATTCCTACAGAGCCAACAGATGAGGAATTAATTTAATGCTGAAGAAGGAGGTAGTTATGAATTACACACACTTTCCGAATGGTCGGATAAAATCATGACTGCATTTAAAGCTGTGGAAAGAGTCCAACTGTATTGTAATATATTAGGTAGAGCTACTGCCTCTCTTTATGCTGCATTTATATGCATATGCTACATATTAGTAGACATGTACGCACATATGTCTCTAAGCGTTTACTATACTTTTGAATGACTTTTACTGCAGTTAACAGAGGGATGTATAAAATTGCCACAAACATTACTTTGCGATAAGATTATGCTATGTCTGAAAGAAACAATTGTAACTAGTCTAATTACTAACAAACTTTTCAACTCCTACACACTGCTTCCCTCTTCTGAGTCTTGTGTGCAAGTGACAAATCACAAGAGGACAGAACTGTCAGATTTTGATTAAAAAACCACCAAGCTTTAAATCCTGGTCATCAATCAAATTATAATGTTTTCAAAATTCAGAAACTCCCCTGGTCTCTTCAAGGCTTATTCTGCAAGATGCTGAACAGTATTGCAATTATTAACTCCAAAAAACAGAGACTGGAAAGCAATTCCGACGAGGCACGAAGCACCTTGAAAGATTACACCTTTGTGTGTTTCTAATTCACAACTGCATAGTATAAAAACTACACTGTCCTCTCCCTTGATTAAGGGTCAAACGGTATCAAACCCCTGTTTATAGGAACTGCAATTAAGTCAATTGTACTGTCCTACTTGCAAATTCAGACTACTAAGCAATGCTCTCCAGAGTTTTGTGTGTAATTTAAAATGTTAGAAAAGTTAGATTCCTTAAGACCTTTAAACTCAAACTCTTCTTAGAAGTTAAACATGTTTTTGTTGTATGCTTAATTTTTCCTTAACACAAAATTAAATAGGCATTAAATGTTAGTTTAGCAGAAAGGGTGTGTTTCCCCTGCATTTTATGTTTTAAATCCTGCAAAATCCTTGTTCAACTATATTATTTAAGAAAAATCAAAGCTGATACAATCATATGCATTTCTGTACTATCAAGCATACATGGAATTAGAGACTGAGTCAAAATACCACACGTGAACATTTTTGTCACTTCTTTTTTGCTTTGAACAACAAGAAAATATTAAGTAGCTACTTTCCACATGTTTCTAAAAATGTTAATACACAGAAAGACATTTCATTTCAAAGATAATTCAGGTATTTGTGTATTATTAACCTTTGCATTTAGATAAAGGTCGCATCCATGTTTCCAAGATAATCTTTCTTGTAACAAGCAAAGTTTACACCTCTATTGATGCCTTGAGTCTGCCTGGCTACAGAATCTAGGAAAAGGGCACTGTATAGTATATATAGAATGAAAAGAATCCTAGCAATCGGAACAAATATAAGTGTTTAGTAGACAACCAATACCCCGGATCAGTATCCTAAGCCCCTTACAATGTTTTCTGCTCGCTATTCTGTTGTATCTGCAGACTTGAAACCTATGTCCTAGCATTTTTAGATCTCTTTCCTGATAAACAATTAATTGTTTTCCTACATATCCTAAATCCAGTGGATTTAATAATAAATACACTGTCAAGTTATAAAGTGGAAAAGTTAGCTACGATATGAAAAGACAGGTTACAAACCAAACATAAGTAAAAGACCTCAAAAAATGTGTCTGAGTAGAAAGGATAAGCTGTAGTCAAAGGACTACAATATGATAAAGAAAAAATATTCATAGAAATGCTACACATGGAATACACATATATAGTTGATAACGGCAGTAACTAGAAAAAGAAAAAAGCCTACCCATAAATAAGAGACTATTTTAGCTCCTCTAAATCCAACAGAGGAGGGTAGCATTTATCATTAATTACTGCTTTAGCAATAGCCAAAGTACCATCTGTACTGTGAATGCTGCTAGCCTAATACGAATCATAACATCTGTCAAAAGCCAGAAGAACTCTATTTCCCATAGTCCGTCTTCCTTAGATCGAAAGGGAGAACATTCTTCACTCAATACTTACAGGGCCAATTTTGCTCTCATTTATACTGGTAGAAGTCAAAATAATTAGTTTGAGGTATAATGATGAAAATGTCTCACTGTTGTTTCCCACCCACCCCCAGCATTATACTCCTTTGTTTTATCAGATTTCTTTATATGTATTGAGACTATTTAATTTTAAGCAATTAAAATGTTAGCTTGCATCACTTGACAGTAAAAGGAGACAGTAAAGGAAAAGAATTACCACATAATTCAGTCTTCAACAATTGTATTTATTCACTTAAATTTATTTTTACAGTAACTTTTTACAACACCCAATGTAAAGAGAAAGCATATTAATAACCAAGTATATCCTCCAGAAATGAAAGTCAGCTTCCTATCAAACTGCATTGACCCATTGTTCCTTCAGCATCACTTCCCTTCACACCACTGACAAACACAGTGTAACTGCCAGCAGTAGAATTTTCAGAGATTTGACCCAGAAGACCAAGGGATATAACTTACATTTATTTTAATTTCCCCATCAGTACTAGTAAGATCAAGTTATTGCTTGATTTTTGCTGAGTAACAACAATTTCATATTATTTACCTAATATTGTGGTGAATTATCACATTTGCCATTGTCATGGGATAAAAACCAGCCTAGTTTTACTCCCAGTGAGCTTCCCCTTTGTGTCAGTTCTTAAAAGGCTGGCACTTTTCTTCAGGAAAAATTCTTCACTAGGTGTAGTTTGGCATGGGCAAGAGAGCAGCCACTGATCCTCTGGACCTCTGCTGCAAACAGCTTCTCTCAGCTCCTGGGTGTGGTATTACCTGAATACTGCTCATTAAAGAAGCAATTAAAATATCTAAGTCAGAGAAGCAATTAAAATATCTAAGTCAGGGAAACCTAATGAGTTTACAATGTAGGAAGATGTATCTTTAACAAATATCCTATAACATTTTAGTTATGACTCATTAATAGTTCCCCTTAATACTTTAGCCTGTCATCGAGTTGATTTGAGCTTAGAAACTCTGCCTTACCAATAAAAATAAATTCTTTTTAATTGCCTAGGTTTGTTTTTCTCATATTGAATGGATTCTGCCATGGCATCTTTGAGGTTTATGTTGAGCTTTTTTGAAGTGGTTGAAAGCTTGGTTATTTCAACCATTCACTAAACTGCATTACTCAGCTCCAAGGGGGTAAGGGGCACTTGCTGAAAAATTCTAAATATAGTCCCCGGTCTCGTGATTTAAGTGAAGTAATGGACATTTTGAGTCTTAACACCTCTCAGTATGTTATGCTGATTTTGAGGTTTGCTGTGTTTTCTGTTAGCAAGACAAAAATCACTTTGATTGCATGTCCAGGGCGACATGTTGTTTCTGGAAGGTCAGTAACAGCACTCACGCTGGTGGACCGATGGAGCACACTCAGGCATACACAGCTCACTTTCCTCAAGTGTTCAAAAATTCAAGGAAAATATATTTGAAGATTTTCTGTGGCAGTCTGTAGCCTCCAGTTAAAAACAGTACACCACCTCCCAAAGCACTGCCTCCTCACCAGAACAACAGAACTGAGGTGACAGTGAAGAGGTGAATGTTCATGGAATAAATGAATGCTAGCTGAGTGAACACCCAGCAACATTATTGTAAAACCCTCTTTAAGAGTAAAATGAAAAGCTTGGGGGTGCAAGTTCAAACAAACCTTGCCAGACCTTTCAGCACAACTCAAAGTCCTATAACCTTGGCCCCTCGAGTCGATAAATGCACATACTTTTTGCCTGTTGCAGAAGTCACCCTTTCTGCTACAGCTCGGTGTGCATATCACAATGATTTAACACAACTGCTTGACTTCAACCTCGAGCCGGGCAGGGGACCTATGGACGACCATCAGAGAGGGGCTGCTGAGGTAAATAAGGAGAACTTGGGCGATTTTGCTTCACACTGCATGCTCACAGAAACTAAGCAGCCAGAGCACGCAACCACCGAACCACTCATGCTCAAGCTTCCACAAACCTTTACAGACGTACTTCAGGTAGGGTACACAAAGCTCCAGTGTACGTCACTGAAAACATGGATGGAAAAATTACATACTTCTGACAAGAAAAACATAATCTTGCACACATTTCAGGGATGTGAAACAATGCATCAATCAGATATCACTGTCCTTTATAGGCTTCCAAAGGCCTGGGAAGGAACACAATTGCACCTAAAAGAAATGATAAGTTGGAGTTCTTAAAAGTCTCCCTTAAATCTAATAGTCAAAGTAATTTTTTTCAAATTCATTGCAGAGAGTGGATATAAAACTTTATCCTTTTTTAGCGGAGACACAAAGCTTATCTAGTGTTTGCATAGCAGCTACTGCAATGGGAACATAAGAGAAAGAGGAAAAATTTTAAAAACTGAAACGAAGCAGCATGTTGTTACTACCATGAGAAAAAGCACACAAGACTGGCTGTTTAAAAATGGAAAGTAATGCAGTCATAAAACTCACATTTTAATTACATATTGGATTTCAGTACATGGACAAAATCATCTTAGAAAAAGTATGAGCTGACTGAATTCCATCAAGTTTTTATGGATTAAATCAATATTCTGGTAAAATCTGCATAACTTTCAGTCATTAAGTCAAATTATGAACAAAATTAGGAAATTTTATCACCATTAAGCTTGGCTTGCCCAAAAATAATGTCATCCACCACATTCACAAACATGATTCTATTCTACTTAGCTACACAGAGGTTTCTCAGAAGAAGCCTAATAAATGCCACATTTGGTTTTGGTTTCAACTTCAAAATGCTTCCCCCCAAGTCAAGCATATTCTCAACCTCAGTAGAGCCATTCTGTTTCAGATCCCTACCTAGAAAAGACGAAGAGTGAATTGTATGATCGTAATTTCTTTTTTAAATTTTGGTCAGTTGAACCTCAGGGTACAACAGCTCCAGATTTGGGGCAGCCAACCCCTGACCTATATATCTGAAATCCAACGCTGACATGCTAACTTGGATGGGGGGGGGGAAGCCATTTGTTAATGCTCAAAGCTGAAAATTTTCTTAACCTGCAAAACAGTACGGTCTACTCTTTCATGTACAGAGGAAAGTCTTTTCACTAGCATCCCATGCCATTCCCAAATTAAATACTTAATTGGCTCCAATGAAAAGGCCACCATGAACCTTCGCAGGCTTAAAACTTCTCCTAAAATAAATGTTACTAAAAACATATCCAATATATAAATGAGTACGTGCATTTGCTTGCATGTGCGTAAGCAGAGCAGGGGGATAAAAAGCCTCTGAATCAGAGTCAGCAAGGACAGCTTCAATACAGGCCAATTCACGACAGATAAAATAGATCGAGTATGAGGGTGGTGCCGGGACGACACCAACCAGTGGAGAACGTTCAGGCTTGCGCTCAGAGGTGCACACATTCGTTCCCTTTCAGGAAAGCAGCAGAAAACAGATGACAAGAATCTTCAAGCTTACATATTTTGCTAAGCCCTATAAAGGAGGAGGGAAGAAACTGTAACATGGTTTAAAAAGGAGCAGCTACTTTGGAAAGTGTCTGCTTGCCCTTGCTGTGTTCCTATTCTCTGCTTAAATCTCTAGTTGGTTACTGCCATCTTTGTGAATAGCAAAATTGTCCTATTTCAATCAGGATTAACTGGTTGGGGGAATCAGAATTTGACAAGGTAACATTTTATAACCTGTAAATGACCTTCTCATATATCTAGGCTAATACAGCTAACCAAACAACTAGTAAGTTCTGTTTAGAGATAATTCTGTCTTTTTTTATTTTCGGCATTTGAAACCATGTTATAAATTAATAATAAAAGCTAAAATGTATTACATCAGAAACACGCTGTACATGAAAGCATGCTGAAGCTCCTTCATTTTCAGAGTGACATCTGAAAATAGGAAAATATAACCTAAACATCACAGACCATCAGCCAAGAGGCAAGGAAAGAGATCAAATAGGGCATGTAGCCAAATGCCCTTCAGTCACATAACCATATAGTTATAAATCAATTTGGGGTGCAATAACGAGGCAGAGAATGTTCAACTGAATTAACAGTTGTTTGAAGAACAGGGAACACTTGGAATCTAAAAGTTTTCATATGAAGGGGCAAAGGAAGCATACATACACATGACCCTCCTCTTTCCTATAAGTCTTTTCCTAAAAAAAACTGTAATAGGAATGACAGTTTTTGAAGGGCAGAGAAAGAAAACTGGAAAACAACTAAAGGTGGAAAAAGTAAGTATCTCTCTTGGCTTTAGGAAGACTGTTCAGACCAATTTTAATAGAGTTTAAGAAACCATTGGTCATAGAATAGCTAGAACTAGTGAAATCCACTTTTTCATCCTAACAGTTTTGGGGTTTTTTCCTAAGAAATAGAGGAACATACTGTTATTAGCACTTTGAGTGCATATATGGGCATATGCTTAAGCAGGGTATTTGGTCTTTAATGTAGTGAACTACCAACACTGCAGAAGAATGGAAAATCTTACTTCCACACATCATTACACATCTGAGAGTAAAAGATGTTCTTCAGTTAGACAATTCATTACAGGCGAAAAGGCTACTTAAATTATCTGTTATTTAATTATTTAAACATATGAATTAAATCTATGAAGTAAAACTTGGTTAGAACTATAACCACTTCAAAAAATTCTCAGACTATCACCTTTAGCTTTCCACTGCAGCTTCCTATCCCGTAGTCTAAAACAATGTGTTAGTCCTCTTTGAAGAGCATCAGTTTGGAGAAACCATATAAACTTAAATCCTGATCAAGAGCACCTATGCTAAGGATTAACACACTTCAAAAACAAACATGCATTGACTTTTCACCTTTAGATGATTCACCAAGTGCTCCCAGGCCAATGTGGCCCGAGGTCCTACTGAGACAAGAGAAAATGCGACTTACAAACATCCCACATTTCAAGTCTCAACACATTCAGATATAGGAGACATACAGCAAGGTGTTTAGCAGGATTAGGACAGATAGCAAGAAAGTGATTTATCTCCCAGGTAGCAAAGTCCTCAGAACTACAGAGCTTCAATGCTTAGAATGGTACCCAGAAGCAATTTGTAATCCATCAGAAATAGTTTTAATACAATTTCTGAAGGTCACATACTGCAGAACAGGAAGCTAGCAGCATTCTTCATCACTTGTAGCTTCAAAGCCATCTTCAGCTACTTAACAATGCTGCAATGCATTGCTACAACTTCCCTTTCACCTGTGTTCTCCAAGAATGAAGTGCTGGCCAAGTCCATCCTAGAGAAAATGGACACCCTCACATTATCAGCTCTATGTGACAAAGATGCATATTTAGCTTCAAAGTGAAGTGTCTCTGTTTAACATTAGTGTTATTACTGCTCTTATTACTTTCAGTCTTGGCTACGAGAAAAAGTTGCAAGTCAGCAAACCTGATTAAAGTCTTTTGCCTATTTGGAAATCCTCAACTACACTGCTTCATGCAACCTTACATCAAGGAAAATTTAAATATCTCAAGCTAAACTTGCAGTAGCAATTAAAGTTCACGTTTTCTGCCAAAAAAAAAAAAAAAGGAATGAGGTGCCACCCAATCCCAGTCTTCAAAAACTCAGTTTATTACACATATACACAGAGCTACTTAAGGAAGCAAGCATGCCAGAAAAATGGCTTATTTTTGTCTTAGGATGCCTTCGGTTTAACAGAGGAAATGCGCGTGGCAGTATGGAAAGTTCTAAATGTTACCACTGCTGATGACTGATAATATACAAATAAGGCCATGGTTAGCATAAGAGATAGGCACAGTGCCTATTCTGACCATGGATGAAAATGTGGCCCCAGACATTTATTTCTATATAAAATGTGTTTTAAAATTGTTTTAGAGAACATCCAGTTCCTGTAAATGTTATGGGAAAATGACATTTACGACTAACCAGTCTCCTCTGAGTAACATGATGTGTTATTATTGGCTGAGTGCCATTTTCTGTCATACCAAAAATATTAACTAATTGAAGTTTAAAAAAAGTTTGTATGAATTGAATCCTTGCACAATTATGCCCAGCTCTGGTCAAGGCAGCAGCACTAGCACAGCCCCAGGTGAATCAGATACCAGAAAAGCACCTATTTTCCCAACTGCCCCCCAGGAAAAAGCATCCATAAACAGAGGTCCACCCTGAACCTACACACTATGATGTTATATACAGAATTAAAAAAAAAAACACAATCAAACTAAGGACAGGATTTATCTATTTATATTGCTTAAAGGAAAAAAAAAAAGCTCATATTGTTCTCTTAATCTAAAATGAGTATTATCATTAAACTGAAAAGTGTAGATAGATGGCTTAAGGGTTACAAACTTATACAGAGCTGAAGCCACTGACTCATTCAGGGAATGGGAACTCACTGCAAACTCCTCAGTCACTTGAAGGATGCAGCCTAAACAGCCAAGACAAAAACTGGGCCCTCCAACCATCACACTTCCATCAACAGTAAACACAGCATGGCAGGGATAACTAAGTAGCATTTGCCTCATAGAAACCAAACACACATGGCTGGGGTAATCAGTGACCAGAAATCTCCAGAACTTGGGCAACCTGCACTCCCTTGTTTGTGCCTAATCTTCTGATGGGGAATGGGGGGAACTCAAGCAGGGCTCTAAAAGACAGTTTTCTGGAGCTCAATTAATTCCTGCTACAATTTTTCACTTGCTAAATCCTAGCAGTAGGCTGCAATGGTGACAATTACTGGTACTGACACTCAGAACAGACAATGCAAACACATCCACCTGCCCATGGATTGGGAAAAAAAATTAAAAAAGAAACAGAAAAACACCGTCCCGTTTATCTCTATAGTACTGAGTGGTTTATAACACTGGTGATTTTTAAAACAGCTCAGTAACTATGGTCAAGCAATAGTGTTCTAGCAGTAATGCTTAAAGTATACATTTAAAACAAACTCAGGTTCATAAAGACAGAGGATCTCTCCCACTAATTTAATTTATCATGCAATATTAAATATCAAATCATCAAATGCAATCATTGCACTGACACAGTCATTTAAAAATCACAAGTTATAAAAAGCAGTAGTTGTCTTGGTTTATTTTGTGTAGTTACCATACTATTAAAACCTCTTTGTGTCAATATTAATTCACAAAATAATCTGTTACAGTAAGTAAACATTGCTTTTCCATTTTAATAAATCTGAAGTTCAGGCACAAAATTTTACTTGTTAAAAATGAAGAAAAAACAAAAGCACGACCTGGATTAGTAACTGAGACATTCTGCCTCGGTCTTGTTGCTTTGACCCCTATACCACATCTCTTGTGGTTCATCTTTCCATTTCCTTCTGAAAGCTTTCCATCTGCAAAACTATAATTTCCTGGCTGACGTAAATTTGAAGAGTTCCAAATTCTGGTGTTGCATCTGAAATTACTGCTTTATTTCCGACTTTACAGGCAGTGTGGAGAGAGGGAGTGAGAGGCAGAGAGAGACAGGGGGAATGAATAGAATATGCACTACGGTAATATGAAAAAGTCCCAAACTACTAAGCAACAAAGACCAAGTCATATTCCCC
The DNA here is from genome assembly GCA_013400135.1 of Rhinoptilus africanus. Lineage (NCBI taxonomy): Eukaryota > Metazoa > Chordata > Aves > Charadriiformes > Glareolidae > Rhinoptilus > Rhinoptilus africanus. The sequence goes on from VXBO01000661.1 coordinate 263,919, forward strand.
TGAGTCGGTTAAGTTATTGATGCATTTAGATTCAGAACAGAAGAGGATTAACACTTACGCTACATGCACAATTTCACACCACTGAAATGCCAACAGTAATAGATACTGACTTCAAAGAATAACTGAAATAGCTGTTAGATTTAGAAAGAGGGAAGACGAAAGAAGAGTGCATCTCAAAAATGGTGACACATCAGAGTCCAGCTCACAGTTTACTGAGCCATGTTTTCTAGTAGCTGAACTGTGGGACCCAGAGTTTTTAAGGCTAATTTCAAGTAAAGTTCATTAATGTTTTCGTCTCCTCAGGTCAGCACTCATTTACAATTGTTTTTCAGGATATGCAGTCAAGAAAAAACAAAACAAAACAAAACAAAACAAAAACCTGCTAACATTTTAATAAGGTATCAACTTCTTCACTCCCATCTAAAAGTCCTGCACCTTCCTATTGTAATTGCAGACTTCATGGATGGCTACCATTACAAGATCAGAAATGAATGGACAGAATTAATTCTTATCACCCTGCACATTCAAACAGTCACTGCCACAGAAAACATTAATGCTTTTTACACAAGACTGATGTTATGCTTCATGATTTCCAAGAACATCTAGATATGGAGAAAATATAACTCAAGGTAGAAAATTATTTGCTTAAACTGAGGTTTCATGATAAAACAAAACTGAATTTTAGTGACGAATTAAAATTACTCCAACTAAAAGTGAATGTTAATCCAGTTTTAAATCTTAAATTAACCAACGTAAATTTGTTAAAAATGTCTCATGCGATTTACTGTCACCAAATTTACACAGGATTTCATAACATTTATGAGCACCAATATCCCTATATCACCAGGAAGAATTTTCAGCAGCTTAGTAGTTGTGAAATCATGGTAACAAACAACATTACTGTTCCAGATTAATTAATTTTTAAAAGAATATATTATCTGCGTATGTTTAGTCAGCATCACAGCTAAATACATCTGGTTATCCATTTGAAATTTTGCCCAAGTTAACCCTGAACTGGCAACACCATTCATCATATATGACTTTTATGAAGACTTGTTAAGCAAGTCAGCATTTTATGCATCAGATAAAACAATGATTGTTCCGTGGTAGTTTGTGGAGTAATAAGCAGAACTCACACCCTCCTCATTAGAAGTCCTCATTTTATAAAATAAGTTTCCATATTGGGAAATTTGCTTTATAAACAGGCTCTTGCAGTTGAGACACCATTTGTAGAGGTTTGCATCTTAGTATAAACTAATGATTTAAAATATACACATATAAATAATACACTGGGAAACAAATTTTAAAATTAGTGTTCGCATTCTGTTGGGAAGTGCTGACTGATTCAGATAAAGCCAACAGATTACACAACAGCTATGGTATGTTGTTGCTGCTGTAATTTCAAAGGCTTTTGACTTTCTTTATGACAGGGGGAAAAAAGAAGCATCAATAAAGATAACAGAGAGAACCATAAAAGTAGTTATAGCATATGTCTTCTTAAAAACTACACATAAATAAGTAGAACTGTAGGCAAAGAAAAAGAAATAAATGCATAGCCACCCCAAGACCAGAAAGCCATTTCAACAAATCCGAATTCTGTTGCCATAAGCAGTGAAAGGCACAGACTGGCTTACTTCCAAAAATAAATACTTAACTGCACTGGTGTCAAAAATTACAACAACTTGTAAGATTTACCAGAAATGATGAAGCATGTTTCTTCCCTTATTAAAGGCCAGACCATGGCTTATTGCTAACTGGGAAGAATGCCTCAGCCGAAGAGGCATGACTTCATCCACTTTTAAAAGCTTTCAGCTTAGTGTTTTTACTTGCATTGTAGAGAAGGAAATTCAAGCACATGTCCAAAAACTTCAGAAGCAAGTCTCCCTCATGTTATAACCTGTAGAACTTCTAGTAAGCCACATCTTTTACCTGAGGAAGGGTGAAGAGCACGAGCTAGATAAAAAAAAATAATAAAAAATTATGATTTACCAAAAAAAAAAAGTCAGACATTCAAAATCTCAGTCATTTCTGCAAAATGATCTGATAAAACCCACGATATTGATAAGGTATATATTAAAATCTCCTCAATGTTTTGGTGGAAGGAATGATAGAAGTAGAGCTTTACAAATCAACACCTATTTCACTTGCATCCTTAAAGAACACAGCCTTTTCTAAAGTTATCATTGCAAGATTGCTTAAAGAAAAAATAATCATTTTTATTCTTAGAATAATTATTCTAAGAACAATGATTAATTCTGGAAGAAACTCAAAAAAGAAAAAAAAAAGGGTCTTGCAATCTCAGTCTCCCATGCTTTCTTTGGTTTCCCTGAATCTCAAAAGAAAAGCAGCCCCCTTAGAATCCTGTAAAAACATAAATTAAACAACATCAATGTAACACGGATACCCCCATGACAACGGAAAACCCCACCTAAAGTCAAAATAGTATCCCATTACACTAAAGACAATTAACTGTTTAGGGAGTCCCAATGTCTTGTACAGAACACATAGTTATTACATTGCTAAATATAATTTAGTGTACCTAAAGCTATATGCACTTAAAAAAAGCCCAACTGAAAACAAGACAACACAATTTAATGCATAATATTAACACCAAGAAGCCATAATATGCACATTGAGGAAAGCCCTTGCAATGAATAGAGGAGACATGACAACTACAATTTCTTTAAGGAAATAAAAAAAAGCAGGCAACTGGTATTGCAAACAAGTATAATAGTAACCCACAATAAAACAGTCATTTATAACAGAAGCACTGAAGAAAAAGTAATAAGACACTGCCCTGACTCTGTTTAACTACCTGACATTCATGCTCATAAAAATCAATTTCCAATGCCTGGTTTTGCTGGGTGTATTCAGAAATGGTTCTTGTAGTCCTATGAAGTCAACTGCTTGGAATTATCAGTGAAAGCTTTGCCTAAATGCTATACCTACCTTTGCCTAATGTGAAGTTAAATGATCATGAAATTCAACTCAAAATGAAAACGATAAAAAGTATTTTATTGGAAAGGGGAGTGCCTGTTCTTTTTTAAATTATTAAGTCAACTTCTTTTGACCTTTGCATATTTTTGGTAAAATTGCTTTCTCAAATACCCTGGTACTCTTTTTGAGGAAGAGAGTATTTTAGATGAAGTTACCACAAAGTATTTCTGTCACAAAAGTATGCAAAAATATCACAAAATGCTACTATCAATTACAACAGTCCTTCAATGAAACACGTGATTTGTCTTAATTCAAATGATATACATAATCAAGCCCTGACCTTCAGCAGTCAGGTTCCCCAAAAGAGCTGACTAAAAGCAAG
>VXBO01000661.1:267262-277973 GCA_013400135.1 Rhinoptilus africanus
ATGAATTTATAAAAACAAACAAACAACACCACCACCAAAGAAACACACACACCCCACCCCCCACCCCCCAAACATTTTAGGGTTCTCTGCCATTCCTAAGTGCATGTGTGCAGACAAAGTTGCTGTGATCTACTGAACCATGAACCGGGAACTCAGCAGCCAAGGAAAAAATTCTTCTGCCAATATTAACGGACTCCCAGTTGACGTCTTAAAATATCAATCTCAACTCTGTCCAAGAAATCATTATCTATTCAGCACCGTTGAAGGCATTTTCTGTATAGGAATACATGACTATTTCTGTCTAGGAATACATGAATAAGCATACAGTTATCAAAAACAAGTATAAAAACTTGTTTAACTACACAGTATCAAAAAATCCCATACACACCATGCTTCATACATCCCTTTCTTCTTTTTTAAAACATGTTAAAATCCTTTAACTCGCAGCTTCTGCACTATGCTCTGTAACGTAACTTCAATGGAGTAATTTTAAAGAAGTATTTTTTTCCAAAAGAAACAGATCTCAGGGGTTAGAAACATTTGCTTGCATTTCTGCTTGAATCTTAAAATTGCATTTTATTTTTTGAAAGAAGGAAACATTTTTAAATACCCTAAAGTCTTTTGGCATAACCAACGAAACAGAATCTCTTGAAAATCCTTCTCAGTTTATACAGTGATCAAGGTCAGATACCAATAATTTAGGCGCTTTCATTAAAATAACCCTTGCAAGACAGACTTGATTAGAGGTTGGGTTAGACTACCTCGCTCAAGCACTCAATTTGGGCTGGAACCTCAAGTGCTTTACTGAAATAAGTCTTAAGCATTACAGATAGCTTGAGGAATTAAGTTATAGAAGAAAAAACAGAGGAGAAGACCAAAAAAATACAAATTGTACATAGACTGATGCTTACTGCAAGGATTGCTGTGATTATTCACTCAAACATCTGCCAAGATAATTGTGCATAAATAATAAATAAAATCAGTTATTTGCTTCACAAAAACTTACACAGCATCTCTATGAAAATTACAGTTGTTGGTTACCATTTGGTGTAAGAGATTTCTTTCTAAAGCAATTTAAGGGGCATCAGTCACTGGAGCATTACAGTTTCATTTGGCCAGAAAGATATTAACTAGCTAATATGGAAGTGTTGGGTAAAACACTGATTAATTTAGGTATTAATCGCCTCAGCTAAATTTGCCTTTCAAAAATAAATTATAGTGAAGCAAGCTAAAATAAATCAAGTGCTAATAAGCCCAAGTCTATTTTAGCAGTATTACTATGAGATGTCTTAACTTCATGCACACACAAAAACTGAGTTCATTCCAAATCAAATTGTTAGTTATGCTTCTGTTATGGTTTTATATCTATGGCAACGGTAGATCATCAATTGAACTTCACTACTAAAACATTTAGAGACAAGGGTGGGGAGGAAAAAGATTTTTACAGCAGAAAGAACCCAAACTGAAAGTAGCACTGAAAAGCAGACAAAAGTTTATACAGCAACAACACAGTAAAAAGCCGCCTTTGAAGATGGCGCAGTCTTCTCCCCATTTATTTGCTCTGCCAACCAGTGGCATTCTTTCAAGCTCATTTCACAAACCTCTCCCGCTCCACATATACCTCTTCATGTCTGTTTTCCCCATTATGTTAATTGACTGTTGTAAAGAATTAGGGACTGCTTTAAGTCTTCGATATCAACTCTGTTTACTGCTACTTCCCATTCTATCGATTTTTCATATAAAACATTTCATTACATTCAATATAGTGCAACTTATGCACTAGAATAAAAACAGTGGGGATGGTGAAGGTGTTGTAAGAAGTTTTATAGTCATAGACTTCTATACAATATCATCATTAAATCATACAACTCTGATGGACAGTTGAAGAATGCCAGGGATTTCCTCTCTCCATGCAAGAAAACTACAGTGCTGCCAAAGGGGATGTTGCTGAGGCAGCCTGTTAAATGCCCAGAAATGTATGCCTCCAGTCAGTCAACAGCTAATAAAGAGCTGTGCAAAGGAGGCTGTTATCTCAGCTCTTCCTGCACTAAAAGGATGGCTGCAACAGGAACTTGTCAGTGGGAAGCAGTAAAGACTCACCACATGGTCAAGGGCATCACGATAGTGACCAGAGACAAATGTGGAACAGGAATCTTAGGTTACAGCAGCAACTTCTAGAGAGCCATAGTCAAATTTCGGGGGAGGACAGGGACAGACCGATGACAGGGAACTGAAAAAAAGCAAGCGGCCTCAGCTAATGAGTGTTGAAGCAGTCATTTTGTGCAAGTACAATTCTGATACGTAATTTATTTCCCTTGCATACTCTACACAACTGGATACCTACCATACCTGTGAACAGCGAAGCATACAAATTCTAATACTTCATTACTTCAATCCAGGCTTTTCACACTTTTCTTTAATAGTAGAATATAGTTATAGGTTGGCTGTGGGAAAAATCTAATTGAAAGAAGGTAAATGTGCTGGCCAAACAAATCACACCTCAGACCAACTCCACAAACAACTCTCTGACAAAGAAAAGTCTACAAAAAAACCCCAATTATTTGAGGTATTTGGAGGTTTCTTAGGATCTTACATAAACAAATGAACAACCCTATCCCAAGTCTCTAACAAATTAAGTACTCTGCATCTCGGTAAAGACTGAGTACTAACATAAACTTCTAAAACTAATTTTGGAAAACCATTATGAAAACCTTCAATAACCATGTACAAGCAGGGTTGCACTTAGGTATATCTGCAAATTTGGGGTATAAGACTGAATCCAAGCCTAGCAGACAGCAAGACATTTGGGCTTTCTTAAGTTCAAAAGGCACAACCTGAACACCTGTTTACCTGCTGACTGCATTTTTTTGGCCTGTGTGTGATACAAGGTCATAAGCCTGCATTTTCACTGAGGACTGGCTTACCTACAACGTTTAGTTTTGCTCTGATGTGCTGCTTAGAAATTGACTTACTGCCTAGCGTGGCTACACTTCCTTCATGTACTTTAACATCCATAAGGTTTAATCATAAAACATCAGGATGGTTTATAAGTAACTTAAAGGTATTAGGAGATTTATGATGCTGTAAATTATACTTGCCCTTGAGGGCTGCACTGATTTAATTTCTCAATCCCTATAGTAATCACATTTCTTATGCACATAGCTAGCCTCAGCAAACAGCCAAGATCACTGTTGTTCCACTGCAGAATAGCAGAAAATTGTGTTGCACTGATACCCGCCAAAAGCTGAAAATGTAATCAAAGATGCATAATTACATAAGTTTTTAAGTCTAAATGATCATAGTGAAGTGTCCATTGACAGAGAACTTATGAGTATAAAGTAAGGCCAATAGGCCCCAGACACTACAGTGAGAAGTCTCATTGTAGTTACAAGTGGATGTTCATGCACATCTGGCAGAAATGTCATATTTCAGGTGTGTTTTTAAGTGCCCATTAAAATGGCTACAAAATATAATATTATTTCCTCCCACAGATTAAAAAAGCTTCTTGAACAAGAAACAGCATATCAGGCAAGAAAAGAGAAGGAAAGCAACAAGAAAATAGCTAAACTGAAAGAAGAATTGACCAAACTGAAGTCTTTTGCTTTAATGGTAGTGGATGAACAGCAAAGACTCACTGAACAGTTGAACCAACAAAGTCAAAAAATTCAAGAATTAACCACTTCTGCAGAACAAGCACATGAGAAGCTGGCTTTTGCTGAAGCAAAAGTTCAAGAACAGGAACAGAGAGCCAGCAGGCTGGAGGCTGAACTTCAAGTCCAAAGCAGTAAGATTTCCCAAGACCAAGAAGCAATGATGGCCAAACTAACCAATGAAGACAGTCAGAATCGTCAGCTACGGTTAAAATTAACTGCTCTCAGCCGACAAATTGATGAGCTGGAAGAGACCAATAAATCTTTACGGAAAGCAGAAGAAGAACTGCAAGACCTAAGGGATAAGATAAATAAGGGAGAGTGTGGGAACTCCACACTTATGACTGAAGTAGAAGAACTACGGAAACGACTGCTGGAGATGGAAGGAAAAGATGAAGAGCTCATAAAAATGGAAGATCAGTGCAGGGAACTTAACAGAAAGTTAGAAAAAGAAGCATCACAGAGCAAGAACCTTAAAGGGGAAGTTGACAAACTCAACAAAAGAATTATGGAGCTGGAGAAATTAGAAGATGCCTTCAGCAAGAGCAAACAGGAATGCTACTCCCTGAAATGCAACCTAGAAAGAGAAAAAATGTTAACAAAGCAGTTGTCCCATGAGCTGGATGGCTTAAAAGCTAGAATTGGCGAGCTTGAAGCAATTGAAAGTAAGTTAGAAAAAACTGAGTTTACACTTAAAGAAGATTTAACAAAGCTGAAGAGTCTAACAGTGATGCTTGTGGATGAAAGAAAGACTATGGGTGAAAAAATAAAGCAAACAGAAGAAAAGCTGCAAGCTGCAACTTCTCAGCTTCAGGTGGAACAAAATAAAGTGATGTCGGTTACAGAAAAACTAATTGAGGAAAGTAAAAAGGCATTGAAATCAAAATCTGATGCAGAGGAAAAAGTGTCCAGTGTTACAAAAGAAAGAGATGAACTGAAAAACAAACTCAAAGCAGAAGAGGAGAAAGGAAGTGATCTTGTTTCCAAAGTGAATATTCTAAGAAAAAGACTTCAGTCACTGGAAGCTGTTGAAAAAGAGTTTCTTAAAAATAAACTTAAGGACAGTACTAAATCCAGCACCTCCTTGCAGCAGGAGAACAACAAAATCAAAGAGCTTTCTCAAGAAGTTGAGAGGCTTAAGCAGAAGCTCAAAGAAATGAAGGCTATAGAAGATGATCTTATGAAAACTGAAGATGAATTTGAGTCTCTAGAACGAAAATATGTCAATGAACGAGACAGAGCCAAGCTCCTATCAGAGGAACTGGAGGCTGTGAAAATGGAAGTGGCTAGGTATAAATTAACAGAAAAGGCAGAGTCCAATCAAGAGCAGCGCCTTTTTAAGAAGCTCAAAGAAGAAGAAGCTAAATCAAGTCATCTTTCCAGAGAAGTAGATACACTGAAAGAGAAAATTCATGAATACATGGCAACAGAAGACCTAATCTGTCACCTCCGAGGTGACCACACAGTCTTACAGAAGAAACTCCTCCAGCAAGAGAACAAGAATAGGGAGTTGGCAAGAGAAATGGAAAGCCTCACGAAAGAATTGGAGAGGTACAGACACTTCAGCAAGAACTTCAGACCCGGTCTCAATGGAAGAAGAATTTCTGATTTGCAAGTTTTTTCTAAAGAAGTCCAGACAGATCCAGCAGACAATGAACCACCTGATTACAAAACCCTCATGCCTTTAGAGCGAACAGTCAATGGGCAGCTGTATGAAGACAGTGATAATGAGGACAAAGATAACAACGAGGAGGAACAAACTGTGTCTTTCAGAAGGAACTCATCCATTGCAAATGCTGTGAACAAAAAATTATGGATCCCTTGGATGAAGTCCAAAGAGAGCCATCCTCAAAATGGAAAGATTCATACAAAGCAAAATGGAAACTGTGCACAGACTGGAGACCTAGTGCTAAGCCATACACCTGGCCAACCTCTTCACATAAAAGTAACTCCAGACCATGGACAGAACACAGCAACACTTGAAATAACTAGTCCTACCACTGAAAGTCCTCACTCCTACACAAGCACAGCAGTTATACCCAACTGTGGCACTCCAAAGCAAAGAATAACCATTATTCAAAACGCCTCCTTAACACCTGTAAAATCAAAAGCAGCAGAAGGTTACATGAGCCCAGAGCAAGTAATTTCTCCTATTACTATGGCTACTTTTGCAAGATCTCAAACTCCTGAATCATGCGGTTCTTTAACTCCTGAAAGAACAATGTCCCCTTTGGCTTTACCAGGCTCAAGTTCTCAGGAACAAATAATCTCCTCGGAGCCTTTGGAAATGGGAGCCAAGCATGCCGTTTTTAGAGTATCCCCAGACAGGCAGTCGTCATGGCAGTTTCAGAGATCTAACAGTACGGGATCAAGTGTAATAACTACTGAGGATAACAAAATCCACATCCATTTAGGAAGTCCTTATGTCCAAGCTCTCACCAGTTCCAAGCCCATCAACCCTTGTAATCCGGTGCAAGACAACAGAACTCCATCACTAGCTAATGGTCTACCCAGTAAGCCCACCAATAAAATCACCAGCAGTATTACTATCACACCAACAGCCACTCCTCTCCCACGGCAATCACAAATTACAGTAAGTAATGTCTATAACTGACCCCCATCCACGCTGACACCCTTACCAGCAACCCATCCTGTTTTTCATCCCAGCAAGAATTATTTGGAACAGTCCCTTTACTTTGGGAGAGATCTGTGCATGAACTATACAACAGTATATGGAACTAACTTTAAGTTTTGCCTGCTTAGTGTTATCAAGTGTGCACTTACTGTATATCTTCTCATTGAAATACAGTTATGTAAAATATTTAGTCTTGCACTTGTATAAATGCATCTTTATGTATTTCCATTTTCAAAATAACTCACATTACTTTTGACTGCAACTTGCCTTGGTAAAGTATTTTAACATTACAAAAACAGTAAATAATTGATTATTTTTATCATTGCTTGCAGAATATTTTTGTTTGTTATGTGTGTTTTGTATTTTTTTGCATGTATGGTAGAATTTGAATTAAGCCATAATATTGCCTGCTAACTTCAGATAAGACTTGATTCATTATCTTCCCTGCTATTTCCCAACTCCTCCTAGCCCTCTCATTTCAGATAATTATCAGTGTATCAAACACAAACACTCAAAATTTTATGTATTGTATCTCATTACAAATTTATGATGCATATTTGATATGTTCCAGGGCACAACCACCACTTTTCTTCCCCTTTTCTTTTTTTTTTTTTTTTACACTGTTTGGTTAAAACTCTTTTTAAACCTTTCTTTGAACTGAGTTCAGAAGCTTATATCACAAAATTATTCTCCCCAAACAAGGCAAGCAATTTTTCCAGTACAACTGCTATTATTTAGCAGAAAAACTGCTATTGTTTAGGTACACGGTAAAAAAATAAACAGCAACACTTACATTCCTAAAGGATAAAACTCAGAAGAATGGATTCACACTTAACATTCAAATCTGATCTATGCTCCCAGCCATCAACATACATCACACAGGCACACTGAAGAAGAAACAAGATTAGCAAACTATGGCACACCTTCATGTTTTTCATATAATCGGCTTGACACAAGCATAATGAAGTCGTACTAGACCAACTCTCCAAGCACGTATGCCTCTAGAACCATGGTAAATAGAAGTACTATACGGAACGGACAAAACAGGTTGAGGTATTTCAATGATGGATATAGTATTAGTGCCTATGAAAAGGACAGAAACATAAGCAATTCCACCTTTTATGTGTGTGACAAGCAGTCAATCCTAACCTCCCAGAAAACACTGCTAGTAGTGGACCAACTTCACACAGAATGTAAAACAGGCCAAAAGACCTGAAATGCACTTTCAAATGTCTCTTTTTCAAAAGCTGCAAATGGCAAATATAAATTGGAGAAGCTGCTTCTTATTCTAAGTTAAATGCTGTGTATCTTATGCTCTTGGAGGTAGGGAAATTACTTATAAAAACCCAACAAACAACCTCCTTATCAACAATGAAGTTTGCAAGTAAGCAGAAAGTCCCTATTCACTAAACCTGTATCTTTATTCTGTTTCCGTTATCTAGAGGAAAGAAACCCAACATTTCTGTAGTATAACTTAGCAATTGATTCAGCAAAGGACTTTGACACATCATTTCACATAACAAGGGAACTTTTATCATTTGAAGTCCTTCTGATGGACAGGAATCTCAATGATTGTAACTGTAGGTAATAACTGATTTTAGAAGGACCAGTTTATATTGAAAAGCAAAGCTGCCACCCATATATGCTTTTCTCAGTAAAATTAACAAAGGGAAGGGGAAATATTAACTTGTAAGATAACGTACTGCAGTTGCACAGTGGCAATTTACATAAGACAAAATGTGGGCCTGCACAAGCCTAGCTTAATGTCATGCTGATAAAACATCTCCTGAAGTTACTGGGCTTCATAAGAGGTCCTTCCTACTTGTTTTGTCCCAGTTTATCTCCACTGAGTGCAAAAGTAAGATCTGACTAAGATCTGGTTCAGAATAAGTACATAGTCTTATTCTGCAAAGCAAACTTTGACTCCCACCAACTTCAGCAAAAGCTACTGGTCGCGACAGCAGCCAGCACTCAGGCAAGTCAAGATTATAATAATTTTAGTGTGCTAATTATATGAACAAGTTACTTAGCTACATTCAGGTTACACATTCTTAACCACAGGGCTCAGTCAGAATTAAAATATAGTCCATTCAAAATATGTTCTCTGCACTTCTACTGCATATCTTGCTGATCCGTACCCAAGATCTCTGTAGGGGCACACTACAAGCATGGTACTGAATAACTGCATCTGAAGTACACACTTGCCAGTGTACTAACAGACACCACAGTTTCCAAAAATTAAAGGATTAACAGCTGTCCTCCAGAAGCACTAATATTTTCTTCAGTTGGACTTAAAAATCTTGTAGGAAAAAAAAAATTCATTTCATACTTGTGTCCCAAAATACACAGAAATGTGTTGATCATTAACCACCTGGCCATCTATTACAACATCTTGTAAAAGAAAAGCACAAATCAGGACATAGCAATAAGCACACTTGGTCCTTTGGAAATTCCCAAGCTATTATGAATACAAAACCTAGGTGAGAATTCACACCACTTATAAGTTTAATAATTAAACAGGACAGTACTTCCGTTCCTGTCTTAATCCTTACAATGGTGATGATTTACCAGTAACTGTCCAGTTAACAAAAGAGAAAGAAAGGAGCCATTCATGACCATTAACTCCTAAATAAGAAGCATCATCATTGCCTGTAAATTAACTTGCTACATTTTCCTAAAAACATACCTTGATTAAGGGATGCTTATATTCCCCTGCTGATGAAACAATCTATGAGTAGATCTTAACTGACTTCACAGTGGAATTTTTGTCATTCATTTTAACAGATGAAAAATCAAATAATTATTTTGACTAAAAATAAGGTTTGCAGAATAAAACCTGCTCATCCTGTTCAAATTCCCAAGACCTATTTCAAAGCACACAGCAGAGAAATAAAACACCTACATGTATTTGTCAAAAGCTGAAACTCACCTAATTGTTTGAACACAAATAAGTTATCTGTAGTTTTATTACAAAATAACAAATAAGAAGTATAGCTTAATAACAAGCAGCTAATTACCTATTTACAAATTAACCTCAAATTGTTCAGATCAGCACTCCATACTTCAGATTATTTCTATTTTGCTGAGTGGAAATATTCACCTACTTTCTTGGCAGACAAAGAGAAAACAGCAGAGCAAGGAGAAAATAAAATGAGTTGTCTGCAAATTGATTTGAACACTCGGGGGGAAAAAAAATCAAGCAGAATCATATTAAAATTCAAACAAGTAAGGCAGCTTTTCCAGGAGTTTCAAGCATTCCATAAATGGTAAGTATTGCTGTTAATTTGGAGCCTGAGACACTTTTGTTTTCACCATTTGCCCAAAACCCTAAAATCTGACAGTTACGTAACAATTCGATTAAGTGTTAAAGGAAAATATGGGCACAAAGCATATATCAGAGGGATTAAACTGTGGAAGACAGCATAAAAGCAGTTTTCAGCAGATCATAATATCGATACTTCTCTTTTCCAAAACCCTTATCAGGCATCTCCTCTGAAGTCTAAAAATCCACCCTTTCCCCTAGATATTGAGTTAAGTACCCAGGAAAAGAAAGGGAGAATTAACTGATAAAAAATAGCAGAAGTTATCAGCTCACTTTCCTGCATCTTTTCAGTTTTATTTCAGTGAGTGAGCAAAGGAACACAAGCACGGGCAGCACAAACATTTGGCGCTCAGCACTTTTAAGTCATTCTTTTTATGCAATTAAATGTTTCAGAAGTATTTGTAGCTTTTGTCTTTACAGGCAGTATGGTTGAGGGGAGGCAGGGAAAAGGAGGAAAAGAAAAAAGAAGAGAATAAGAAAAAGTAATGGTATTCTGAGAACGAAATGCCCATCCATCAACTGAGAGGTAGTATTTCAAGTTATATAAAAACCTTTCTCAAGTAGCTAATTAAGAAATAGAATTGACAAAAATTACAGGAGCAGCTAGCTAATCTTCCTGATCCAAAGCACAGTAGATAATATACCGTCTGGGGACAGAATGTAAGGCTGTAATAAGAAGAGACCTCTATGTAAACATCTCATGCAAGGCTTAAGAAGGCGTGCTCCCCACACTGGGGAAAACATAATCAGAAACAGAGTTGTACAGCACTCTTTCTGATTAAGATTGAATGGATGCTGCAGGGTTAGGTGATGGAAATGGAGTAACCATCTGCAGGATGACTCTGTCCCTAGGAAACAGATATTGAGACAGGCAAAACAGAAACTGACAACTGCCTAATCTCCAGGCTTAAGCAAAGACTACCAAAACATTATGTTACCAAGAAACAGAAGAGAAAAGGATCTCATGGTTCAAGTACAGCATAAGTGTGTATATAAAGACATTTTAAAATTAACACCACGTACTGTAAGTGGGAAATTGCCCGCCCAAAAAAGAACAACCTTAAAAAGTTTAAGCAGCATGAAGTGTTTTCACAAACCTTCAGT
>VXBO01000661.1:278010-292631 GCA_013400135.1 Rhinoptilus africanus
AAGATGTCACTGAATTTTCCGTGCTAGTACATCACCTAATGACCTACCATGCTGTGGGCAGCCAGAAAGCCCCAAACATCAGAGCTGCCAAACAGATTTTGAGTACAAGAAGAAAGACCTGTTTTGATCAGTGACTCTTCACTTGCCAAGCAGTGGCCTGACATCACCAGGTCTTCATACAGGGACAGACAAATGAAGCTCCCTCCCCCACTCTTACCCTTACCACATCCCATATCACAAAATACTGCCCTTTCAGTTATGCTGTAATCAATGTTCAGGAAGGCAGCGCTGTCAACCAGGTCAAGAAACTAATCTGGATTATTTTTTTTTTTAAACCAAAACAAAACTCAACAAAACAACAAACAAGACAAAAAACCCCACCACACTCCACATTTCTTTATTAAAAAAGCAGGATCCACTTAGCAGCCCAACTCCACAAAAGAGCTACACCAGCTAACCAAAGGGACAAGCAAAAAGAATTAGCGCCTTATGCTGAAATCACTGCCAAAGCCCTGGTCTCATCACCTTAGATGCTACCACTCTTGTCTGAAGAGATACAATCTAGCATGGGAATACTTNCCCTACCTGCTCACAATCTGTACACAGTAAGAACCACTGCCAAGAATCTTACTCAGCAAGTGGCAGCGCAGCTTTAAACCAAGTGAACTGATGATCTCACACAGGTTTGAAAATACTGTATTCAATAAAAACACTAACAGTTAAGCACCAGTGGAAACATTTAAGTGCCGGCACTGCCCTCTCCTGGAGAGAATTAATATTGCCGTGTANTTCACTTGCCAAGCAGTGGCCTGACATCACCAGGTCTTCATACAGGGACAGACAAATGAAGCTCCCTCCCCCACTCTTACCCTTACCACATCCCATATCACAAAATACTGCCCTTTCAGTTATGCTGTAATCAATGTTCAGGAAGGCAGCGCTGTCAACCAGGTCAAGAAACTAATCTGGATTATTTTTTTTTTTAAACCAAAACAAAACTCAACAAAACAACAAACAAGACAAAAAACCCCACCACACTCCACATTTCTTTATTAAAAAAGCAGGATCCACTTAGCAGCCCAACTCCACAAAAGAGCTACACCAGCTAACCAAAGGGACAAGCAAAAAGAATTAGCGCCTTATGCTGAAATCACTGCCAAAGCCCTGGTCTCATCACCTTAGATGCTACCACTCTTGTCTGAAGAGATACAATCTAGCATGGGAATACTTTACAAAGCACTCCAAATATACCACAAACATTCACCAGTCCCATTCACATCCTTCTGGGGGAGAGAGAGGTAAGAGAGAGGACTTACTTGACTTGTGAAAATCACAGCAAGGCAGCTTCAATCATGATTAGAATCTAGAATTTCTTATCCTTTATTGTCTCATATTCAAGCCATTATAGGTTATGATTTAGCCCATAGAAATATCAATCTTGGCTGGACAAAAGATAGAGGTTTTGGTTTAAAACATTTTTTTTNNNTGTATTTAGTCCATAAGAAGTGCATACTACTGCTCTTCTCAGGGACCCTAGGTGTCCTTACAAAATGCTTAAGATCCCTCCTTGTTTCAAGGGGCAAAGGGAAGAGAACTAACCACAAGCAACTGTTCATTTCAGAGAGCAGGCAGCTGCATGGAGATACTGATCAACCCATGCCAGGTAAATCCTTGTCCTAGGGGAGTTGACCCACAACATAACCTTGCCTTTCTTTGCATCTTGTCAATTATCTATTAAAAATAAGTCTTTAACTACTTTATGTTTAAAAGGTTATCACATTTCCCAGTGAAGACATGTCCCAAGAAAAGCAAGGCACATAACAGAATTTTAGTAACTAGGAATACAACTCCTGCCTCCAACTCTGTCCAACCGTGCTGCTTTTCCCCACCACTAGAAAGTAGATTTAAACTTGGTGTTCAGAAAATAAGACCACTGTGGCACATTTGTGTACAAATTTGCACATTGAGTACAAATCATGTCACATACTAAAATTATTTCTAATATCAATATAGATTTTTCTGTCAAATAGGTCCTATTATTGAAATCAAGAGTGCTGTATAGGCCAAATATCAGGAGAAGAGTAGCAATCACAGAAAACAGAGCTTGGAAGGGACCTCAGGACATTTTCCAGCCTATTCCCTTACTAAAATTTGACTTAGACCCTTCCAAACAAATGCCTGGGTCATCCTATTCTAAAAAACTTCTGCAATGACAACTGTTACCCCAATGTGTTCACAGTTACCCCAGGAATCTATAGCAGGGCTGAAATACACTTGCCATTAAGTATCTTGCTAGTTTCTAAATTAAATTTCCTTTGCTGAAATTGCAATCCAGTATTTGCTTTCCTATCCCTCCACTGGACTTCAAAAACTACTGTCTCTGCAACAGACTTTCACGTATTAGAAGACAATTATCATATATATCCTCAGTTTTGCTTTCTCCAGATTAAACAAAGCCAACTGCTCTCCTAATTAATATCTCAAGTACTACAACTGTATTAATCACTTTCCCTCTCTAGAGTTGTTTATAACGGTGTGACAATGCAGTGCCCCGAGCCAGACAATACTCTGGCTAAGGTCTAACCCACGTTAATAAGTATAAGGATTATTTATACTGCTCTTCGATATAGTCACGCACACAAGTGGCTTGCATAAAGGAAATGCAGAGCAACTGAGAATTTTCCTTCTAGATTCCTAGAAGATAGATGCCAGGACCTAGCGAAAGAAAAGGAAATATCCAAATGCCCTGTGCAGTTGAGGAGGCCTAACCGGGAATTTCAGCCAAAGCTGCCTTGTTGAGAGACCAAAGGGAATACTCAGGTTTACCCCTTCATCTTCACTCATTCTCACTTGCAGACCTGGCTTACGTTCTGACTGCATTCAATCATCCAGGAACAAACTTAAGTCTGGCAAGAGGCACATACAGATATGTGGACTCCTGTGTAAAGGATCTTCAGCACCATTCCCTGGGCACTTTCACTGAAGTTGAAAATTATACTCGCTGTTGCTCAGATTTCTTCAACTAAAAATGTAAGCAATGGGAAAGAACCTTATCTGAAGTTATTTCTCCTAGTCAAGTTCTACAATGACAGTAGAAAGGTAAATAAGAAAACTTTTACAGCATGTACTACATGCTCCCCCCTATTTAAATGAATACAGTTAAAACAGGAAGCAAAGCATACATCATACTTCCAGAGGGAGGGGAAAAAAAAAATTAGGAGCAAAGGCAGGAGAACTACTTGAACAGCACAGAAACAGACATATTTTCTCTCCTTGACTCCCCCTCCCCATACACTTGCTTTAGCCCACTCCCCTGAAGGCAAGCATTGTATTGTGGTAAAATAGCTGATGGCCCATATAAATAACAGATAAACTACCTCTGTACCCGTGCGAGAAGAAAACAAAGTGTATATGGTATATAAATCCCGGTATTTCAGAGCATGCTTTCACAGCTGACTTCTGGAAATTAAGAAGGGCTATTTTCACAATCATATGTGAAAATTCCACAGTTGTCACACGTGGAGTGTTTGTCCCAGTCCCTGAAATACCTGCTGTCATTCATTATGAAATAACAAACAGAGCCACTGCATAGGAGTTCTCACTCATTAGTGTAACCCTTTCTTCTGCCAATTCCTGTTACAGGAGATTGACATCTACTTCAGAAGTTATTTTAAAACTGAGGAAGTTAGAAGATCCTTATGAAAAGTGCAGCTTTCGTGATTCTTAGATCATTGCTTGCCTTGAAAATGAGATTTAACTTCTTATTTCTATAACCATAAGCACTACTGACAAAAACTTTGGTATTCTCTGAGTCCAGCACCTTAAGCTAATATGACTAATATGACAGACATACCACACAATCTTCTCATTTCAAAAATATGGCTAGTTTAATGTCTTTTGGGTTGTTTGTCTTTGCCAATATTTTTTTTAATTGTGTTTAGACTCATTAAGTAAAGGAAAACCGCACAACTACTCAGATAGGTAGCTCCAGAGTAACATTTCATTTCCAGGGGTGTTTTGAGAGCACTGATGAGAACTCACAAGGGGTCTCCAGAACACATAAGGCAGCTCAGCTTGGTTTTTGAAAGATAAACATATCTTATTTCCTCTTCTGTCAGTTGGAAAGATAACAAAAATAAAAAGTGGCCTACAGATGGGAAGTCAAGAAGCTGTAACTAAACAGCAAAGATGAACACAGAGCCAGCAAATTCAGAAAACAAGCAAGTGTCAAAAAAAGAATGCAGGGGACTGAAAAATGTTCATCTTGAAGGAGGAAACAAATTGTTAGAAAGGGTGGACACATTTGAAGAGATTCTTGGTGTGTGTGCAGACTTCCCATACATAGATAAGAGTTAAAAACCAAATTGAAAAAGCCCACTAAAATCTATATAAAGGGTTTTTTTTTTTTTCAGTCATTCAGGTCTGCCAAAATGAACATCCCAACACACAGGCATGCCATAGCCAATGGTTGCATGCCTCTACACTAAGTAGTAGGGAAGGAACTAAGCGGATTCCACAAGAATTTTCAGTACCCATACAACTAAACCAATGCAGATCTTCATATACAGTCACTTCCAAGTGCTTTCCAGACAATTCCTACATAATGCCATTCCCTCTTTCCAGGAACAGCTTAAGCATTGATCTAGTCAACTGACCTAAAATGTTCTTTTTACAACTAAAACTTTCTTTTTACAACTAACTTCTAAAAAAGTAAACAAAGTTTAGTGGTCTAGCTACACATATAATTAAACTCAAAAAGTTAAGTGTCAACAAGTATTTTCCTTAAGTGATTCATTCAGCCTTTCCTCTCTAGAATTTCTATTAAGAATGATGAAAAAGAAACTAATTTTTAAGTGCTGAAAGAGGAGGAAGAGGACTAGATGGACAGTTTGTTAAATCCATGCTTACAACAGTTAGACCGGTACAATCACTGAAATGTGAGTTTAATTGTCCTGGCACAGAAATTTAACTCATATAGTTCACTCGCATAGGAAAAAAGCCCTATAATATAGCTGTTAACCTCAGGTTTGAGCCTATGCCAGGAGTTGCATCAATTCAGTTATTGTGGCTATAAGCAAAGGTAAAACACACAAGAGAGCAACATAAACACTGTAAACAGACCAAACCTTGACGAAGACATCAGTTACAATGCAACTCTCAGAGCTAAGTGATAATAATTCATGTGTATTTACTGTCATTCAGAACTGCAAAAAAAAAGAACATCATTTTGAATCACCAAAAAAATTTTTGCTTGAAATGAAATCTGACAGCTCAGAAGGCCATATTGTGAATGGTTTTAATGAGCTAGAAGTCGGCACAAACTATAGGCAAGAGCACAGGGGTGTTTCCACACCTAACTTCCCTCTGATTTAAAAGACTGTAGAGCCTGAATACCAGTTAGATGCACAAAACCTGTAAAAATCTAGGCTTACAAATACCTTCTTGAAATACTAACACTGCTGTTCAATCAACTGCAGACAGAAACCTCCAACCACTTTGCACCCTGTGGAATCTCTGAACTGCAATGCTTCTCAAAAAAAAACAAACAACCCCAAAACAAACAAAAAACCCCACCCAAACCCCAAACAAACAAACAAAAAAAACCCAACTCAAAACTCCACGCTTTCTTAGAGATATAATCACAGTTTAGCATGCAAGACTTTACATAAATATTTTTATCTAATCATCTTAATATACCTAGCAAATGATGGCTAACCTAATTCTTTTCATAGTTAGGAAACTGAGACACGTTTTATATCCTCTCTAAATTTACTTCAGAGAGTAGCACTGCTAGGAAAAGCCCACCCAAACATTTTATTCTCAGTACTGTGCTTCATCTACCAGACCATACCACACAGTCAGAAGGCAAACTGTCCCACCTCAGTACTGTAACACAACTATGACCTTTAACATCAACCCCTTCTTTCCTAACATGGTGCCTTTGGTAACCAATGCAAAATGGTTTTTTGTTTGGGGGTCGGTTTTTGGTTGGTTGTTTGTTTTTTTTCCTCCATGCATACTAATAATACGAGTGCTAAAGAGTACCATGACAATGCATGCTGATTTTTTTAATTCAGCATTTAACAAGTTTCAGCCCGATCACAGTGAAAATACTGGGATGCAGTACAAAAGAAAAACTTTGCTGCCATCTAGAGGTAAAATCTCTAAGGAACACAGAGCAAAGAATAAAGCATTTCCTTTTTCCTTCTCACTTTCAAAGACAAACTCTTTTCTTCCTCAATGTATTATTAAAAAAAAAAAAAGCTAAAAATTTTAACTTTCTGATTTTGAAAATAAAAACATGAACGGAGTTCTACACATCCAGACCCAGGATCTATGTATCTCATCTTTGGAAGTGACCAGCAGTGAATGCTTATGAAAAAAACATTTAGTACCAGGCAAACAGAATAATAAACCCAGCCTCTATCAGTCCACAACTTATGGCTATCCACAGCTGAAATCTACACCATGCCTTTGTGTTCAGCAGTCCTTGATGGATGCCATGAATCAGTTTAAACTCTCTCCAAATCAAGTCATATCACCACCTCAAAAACTGCCTGTCCCAATGAGTTTCATAGCTCATTGACAAGTGACAATACTTTTTACTTATCTTTAACCCACCTTCAACGGATGCCCTCTCAAGCACGTTATTAGAGAGAATTCCCCTAGTCAACATAATGCTAGATTTCTTCTGACTGTTTTTTTCCTCCANGATGGGTTTTGTTTTCTTCTATTCCTTTCTGAGTAATTCCTAACCTGCCTGTTACTTGTTCGACAATTGCCAGTTGCTGAGCAATGAGGACCATTTACAGGGACTCCAGGATCTGTGTTCTGAGTGACAAGAGATGTCATATTTACTACTGTATGCAAACTAGTTTTCCCTATATATATTATTTTTTCATTTGTTATCACTGAACTGACACACCTTTTTATCACCTTGTTACTCAACACCATGAGTTACTGTCATCTCTTTCTTCTAATACCCTCCACTTTTGTACCATATGGAAAGTCATCATTTCAGTACTAACTCTCTTCCCATGCAGTTTATATATGTCGAGGATCACAGGTGTCTGTGGAGTGTCTGCTTTCCATCTACTTGCCACTTTTTAACCATGAGAATTTTCCTTCTTTTCCCACAGAAACTTTGCTCTCACAAGATTCTTTTGTTAGAGACCACTATCACTTTTTTTTTGAAAAATCGTAGAACATGGTCACTTCTATAATAGTAACTTAAAGGCACCTACATCTGTCCCTCAGACACGAGTCAACCCAAACTACAAGAAACTTCCTGAGCCTTCAAAAGAGCCTATCCGGAGACAAATAACCTACTCAAAATGAACCATCCTCTGGGCTAACTCCCAAGCTATGCCTCAGAATTGTTCCAGAGTTAGATCTAGGTCGTGGACCATTCAAACAACTCAACACTACTGACAATGTAGCAGTTCCAGTGCCTGGGAGCATTCACAGATACTGTCTGGTTCATTATTAGACAATCTGATCCACATGCCTATATAACTATATCTGACTAACACATAGTTGAAGAAGTGTGGATGTTTTCCCATTGCAAAATTAATAACCATATTGGTGAACATGATTTCTTATTGTCATTTCTACAGTTTGATCAGTTCAGTAGTTCTACTTACGAATCTACTGTGAAGCTTTATAAGTGGCATCACATCCCTCTAGCATCACCAGCAATTTCAGTGCCAGACTGCACATCACTAATAAGGATTTGGCAATTATAAAAATCATCTCCTTCAAAACTCTTGGAAAAATACCACACTGTCCTGGGAGATCACTACTCTTCTTTCTGACTCTTGGTTCTCAAACTTCAATTAGCCCAGGTTGCTTTTTTTCCATTACTCATGATCCATTAAGTATGCCTGTGATGTGTAAACTTTCCCAAAATTCTTCCATACTGAGCACGTGCAATGATACGATATTGGCTCAGCTTTATCCTTTTGAGAACTCCTGTCATACACAATTTTCTACATTCACATGGCAGGCTTTTGAATTCTGATACTTTTTTAAAAGAGAAACATTTATTCCAGGCAGGGGTTTATGGATCAAAACTTGTTTTGATCTAGCTCATTCTTCTTTGTACTTAATTCACCAGAGTTTCTATGCTGTTTCCTATTGTCTTCATTTGAACACAGTTTCCACTTCATGTTTTTTTAAAAAATGCAGTGAACTTCTACTCTGTTGCTCAACTATAAAAGGTATAAAAAGGCTTGGGATGTAAAAAGCTTTTCTGATAGGTAGTGCGCGTTCAACTCTAGTTTCAGACATGGTACCTTTCAAACAATCTCCTTGCCTTTACAGGTCTTCACCCCTTTTCAGTGCTAGTTTTAACTTCTTATTTTTGTCTACTTACTTCTTTGCAATTAAATATGAGTTCTCTCTTATAAATACACTCAATTTGTGTACACTGTGGTCACTTTCAAAGAAACATCTCTTACAGTAAAGTATGAGCTAGGTAGTGCCTGCTACTCAGGACTGAATTAAGACTTGCTTCCGCATGTGGAAGTTCTCTGATTGTTCACCCGAAGAAGTCACACAGTTCACAGCCTTTGCACTACATCACTCACTCAGCCCCTAGGGCTGCTGCCCTACTCAGAGGGCTGACAGAATACTCTTATTTATACTCTGGATTTCAATCAATTCAGATTCTTTGATATTCACCAGTCAAGTAGGTAAGTTAAATACATAGCTACACTCTCATTACCAAGGAGAAAGGAAGCTCAGACAAACAGTTCTAAGCACAATGCATTTAGTTTTATGATGTGGAAAAGACACTGACAAGAAAAATATACAATCCTTCTTTCCTCCCTAATGCATGACTTATTTTCTTGGTTTATTTCAAGATTACTGATGCGTTCCGTCATTCAATTCCAACTCGGATCCCCAAGCCAAAGACTACGAGCACAACCAAAGTACCTATCAAAATTTCTGCCGGACATCTAAACAAACCACTCCAAGACAGCAGTTCTGCAAAGCTGCGCATTATAAGGACTGTGTCTAAAACCTGCCTTCAAAGCGGAGGAAGGTAAACAATTTTCTATGATCAATAACATTAAAATGGATTTAAGCAAGCGTAATCTCAACAGTAGCTGTTTCCATTGGGGAAAAGTCTGAAACCATCCACATGGTCAGCACGTCAATGGTCACTAATCACAACACATCAAAAGACAGCCAAATTCTTAGGAGGCAAAGGTGGCTGCATGTCTGCAGGGACCAAACTCTGCTCCCATTTTTCTGTTACAATTCCAGAATTTGGCCCTCACAATAAAGAAGCACAGACACAAATAAATTTCTGCTATAAGTTCACTTTTGACATGTTCCACAAATAACAACACTAATGTGGTCTCAGTAGATTTATAAAAATATATGGTCACTCAAATGAAGGCGGCTTGAAGGATGTACTATTTTGTTTTCAAAGTTGGTCTAGTTGAGAAGTGTTTCAGTATGGATATGTCATGTTCAGTAGTAAAGACAGAAGGAAGAGAGGTATGGAGAAATCTGCTCTTTTATAATGCATAGAACTTAAAGAAATGCAGAGCTCCTTCTTGTGCCAAGAATCGCTTTAAAAGCATCATTTTAAGATGAACAATTCACCCCTCTATGAGTTAACTACTGTGATTATCCCCACTCGAATTCGTGCAGATGTTATCTTAGGGAAAACAGATGTAAGAATTGAGATGACTATTGTTTGTATTAGCTGTATAAACTTTCACCATTCTATTTGGACTATAGTATTTACATTTTAGTTCACTTAAACAGTATTTTGGAACTGACCAAAATTTGTGCCAAGCTTAACAGTAAGCTGTGACTTACACAGAAGTGCAATTTTGTTCTTGCATTCCTCCACAATTTTGTCCTTCCTTTCAACTGCCTGCATTCAGTAAAATAGGTAACTGCATTCATAACTTAGTGAAGTTGGTTTTTTTAAACCAAACTCTTCGCACAAGTAGTTCCAGTTCATCCATGAGAGAATTTGCTTTTTCACTTTTCATAAAGCACAACTTCTTTAAAAGATATTCACTCAAATTCACCCAAAGTTTCTTTTCAGCCAACGCACACAAAAAAATCAAAACTTTAGAAGAGACTACAGGTTCGTTGTTTTCAATTTTCCAAAAAATAGCAATTGTTGCTCTGATAAGAAAATTTCTCACTATTCCTGTTTAGAAAGTTAAAACTAACAAGATACTATTACTGCAAGTAACTTCCCACAGGAATCCTGTAATACCAACTAACACAAGTTACTGTTTTAGAATATAAAAATTAATTTATTTCCCTGGTATTAATGTCTCCCTCATTCTTCTTCCCCTAACAGAGTGCATTCCAACAGTCTAAGTGGCTCAACTGATAATTTGTGGGAAAACTCCTTTCACATAGGTCTGTCTTTAAGAACTGCCAAATTCTAATTCCTAAATAAAGCAAAAGCTGGTGGTGATCACAGTGCCATAGCCAGAATTGCAATTCTTTTGCTGAAGCAAGGAGAGATTTTCATGCATTCAGTTACCCGATTTTTTCCCTTTTATTTCACAGCTAAAAGTTTAACTTAACCACTGAGGCAGTACAACACATTAGCACAGCTGCGTGACTATTTTTGCAAACCCACAACAGAAACTTCAACAGCTCCACAAGAAATTCTCTAGGAGTACTTTAAAAAGTGAAGTTTAAAAAGATCGGTCTACTGAAAAATTATTTCAGCTTTATGTCCTACAAGACCCACTTGTGTCAAAATGCAAAACTTAAAGAACGACTCTTCCATATTAAAAATAAAGGGTTTCAAATTTTATTCACTAAATCTGCAGGTAACTAAAAAGTTCCGAGGCTCCACATCACGTATGCTCAGATCCAAATAAAGTTCACAGAAGCACACCATTATATGTTCTACTGCTTGCAGAACGAGTGTATGTAGATGCAAAGAAACACAGATTTCAAAAAGCAGCTGTCAACTTGGAATGCTTATCAGAGAAATCTTCAATACAAGAGCAAGTTTCATCAGAAGGGATGGCAACTCACGAATGAGCCAAAAAACCCCTCACCAACCAACAAACTTCTCCATATACGGGTCCACCAATAGATCTCAGTCCAACCAATCAACAGAACTCCCACTAAATGTCCTACAATGAAGTCTGCTTCTCAGTAGTTGCAAATCACATATTACAAATTGATGCTATTTGGCACCCTTTATAGACAGTCTACAGAAAGAAAAGAAAACCTCTAGCAAAATAAATTAATTCCCGCAATAGCATCCTTTGCTTTAGAACCCACAAGAACTGTCGAATCATCCTCCATGGTACCATATCATTCTTATCACCTATTTGTACTGCTGACATAGAAGAGTTTCACTGTCTTTTACTCCTGTCTTGGGATTAATTTCTTCCTATGAAGGACATGGCCCACATAGGCTTTTACTTAAGGATCTAAACAAACTGACAAATGGGGATACTACAGTCTTACGGGATTAAGGGGACAAAGAAAGCATGGAGAATGAAAGACAAAGAGTGGTAACATAAAAGGAGGAAACTGGAAGAATTTATGAAAAACAGAAGTCCATCCTGCTCCCTCAAACTGCTTGGGAGATGTGGCATGCTGGCTGCAGGCAAGATACGGACATTTTTAGTGCTGTGAAAAGTGCTCTTTCTGTTCATGGAGAGAAGAGGAAAAAGTTGCTGTCATTCACCAGCACTAAACAAACTCCTCAGTATTCCTTATCCTCTCCCTTATAGTTCTGAATGCAATGTAAAAATGGCGTTCAAAACTGGACATAGTTGTGACACAAACTGGAAAAAGGGAGGGAAGGAAGCCCTGCAGTTAAATGATTTGGGACACGTGCAACACTAAACAACACTGATAAGTAGACAACAGTCTCTAACCTCTCTCTCCATAAATCTCTCAAAGTTAAAGGTTTGCTGAAGAAGTTATTGAGCAAGATTATTTGGTTTGTGTCATGTGACAAGGTAAATAGATGGCTAATCCCTTCACTCTTTTTTGTTGGGTTTTGGGTAGTTTGGGGTTTTTTACAGCTATAAACCACCTGCAGCAGGGTAAACATTCACGTCTCAAAGTGAAAGTAACTGCCTTTAATATGGATTTTAAAATAATGATTTACAATAATGTGGTCAAAAGCAAATTCAGAATTACTTATACAGCTGTATACTAGGATATACATTTTGTGTTTTCATACTCTCTCAATGAGTCTGAACATCTTTCATACAATTCATCTTAAAAGTAGCCTCTTCTAACTAAAAGTTGCTAAAATCTAAGACACTTTTGAGGGCTGAGTTATTAGGAAGAATATTCCATTGGTCAGGACTTACTCTAGGGCTAATCTTAAAGGAGCTGGCAAACGATCAGTATTTTAAAAGTACATTTCAAATTCTTCTGCTTTGCACCTACAGTTGTGGCAGAGACGCTTTTTTAAAATAGGTCAACAAATGAAGTTGGATAGCAAACATTTTTGTTAATGACATCTGATGTTTCACAAAAATAAACTTGATCAGGTCTGTCAAAAGTGTTCACTAATGGGCAATTATTTTCCTGTATTTGCTGCTTACATTGTACACCGTAAACCCTGATTTCCTATTTCATGCCAACTGATTTTAAAGCATTTTTCAGTATACATAAGATGTGATACAAATTAACCTTTGATTTTACATCTGTTGTACATCAAAAATGGCTACACAAAATAAAAGTAACAGATGCTCTTCTTACTTTACTGATGCCTTGTATCAACCTAACACAACAACAGGCTCCACGTAAAGAACCTGCCAACAAGTTTACAAAGATGGGATATAGACAGCAGAGTACATGGTTTGCACAACACTCACCTGTAATCATTACTGGCAACACATTCAAAGAATGCTCTTGGAGTAAAGCACATATAGTGCTTTTAGCACAGGGATGGATTAGGCACCTCCATAGGTTCCTTCCCACTTGAATTATTTTAGTAGCTCAACAATACAATTGCAAAAATCCCAAGCAGTTTTACGTAACTGGAAGAAGAGTGTTGATTCACAGTCTCATCTCACAGTCAGATATGGGTTTATACATCATGTCAAAAGTTTATCATCCAAGTCCTGCTTGGATCCAGTTTCTGAAGGAAAGCTGCCAGCATTATAAAAATCGGCTTATCACCCACCCCAAATAAAACCTCTGGCTGACATCACATGCATGTAAGCTCTTAAGATATTTAGGACTCCTGAATGAAAAATTCATAATGAAGAGTATTTATCACAGAAACTGGACCTGCTTAAGGAACCTACATGAGACCTAAAATAAAAATGGAATGCTCAGGAGCCTTATTAGGCCTTGTGATCCCTCTTTATTACATACATACAATTTTTATATTACTCCCTCTCAAACTATTCTCCAACTACCTTTTCACAGGAGATAAGCAACCATCATCAAGACACTGGAAGGTGTAGAGTCTTCAGAGAGGTGCAGATAATGCCAAATAACTCCCAACTCTTCCCAATATTATATTTTTTTAAAAAGAATTTAAATAAATCACTAAAACAGGGCCCTATAAAGTCTTAAAATCATTTTAGTTGCCTAGATCTACTTAAATTTCCACACTAAATCTCCACATTACAGATGCAATCACATGCTGTAAAGTGCTTTAAGACACATTGAAAAAAAACCTAAGTACAGGAGCCAGATATGATAACCATCAGAAAAAGAGACAAATCAGCCACAGTGTGATACTCGAAAGACCAACGGCTGGAGAAAAGGTGTTTAACTCCTGCCCTTTTACAGTAACGCATGGCAAGAGTGATGGGAGACACCCCAGCGAGCACATGGACGATGCTCTTCCAGTACCACAGATGCTCTTCTCTCCAAAGGCTCTCTCTACTATGGATTTAATGTCTCCAAGGCCTTTCAGAACGGTAAGTTACTTCACGTCGGTAACGGTACTAAACACAACATCCTTTTATCATACAAACTCGGTTTGGAAGAAAACACAGAAGCGAAATGAATGCAGGGGATAGCTAAGCTCTGAACTCAAAAGCAAGTGGGTTTCTTCCTCTCTCCTCCCTCCCCCCACCCCCTGCCTTTTTTAAAAATTCTCTTAGAAGTATTTTTGTCGAGTGGGTTCCTGTTGCTACTGGAGTACCGATGTTTTCGTTTGCCGCTTCACCCTCTAACCATCCCGGGCCTGAAGGGTGACAGGCGAGACCTCACCTGGCTGCGGAGATTTTGTTTACAAGCAAAACCGCCACCGGCAGCCAGCCGGCAAAAGCAGACACAGGGAAGAACCAGGAGAAATAAATTAAAAGCGGAGAAGGGAAAGGCTGGGNAGTGAAAAATAGAGGTGAAGGGTGAAAAAAAGGAAAAGAATTAATAAACGTTACCCTCTTCTTCACTATATACATATATACATATATTTTTAATGGCCTGAGCCTGCTTTGTTGCCGTAAAACACCTACTTTCTTGGCTTGTAGATTATTCCCCCCAGCCTTTTCCTGAGGGACAAAACCACGCGTGGAGGAGTTTGCGTTACTCCCGAGCCGCCTCCGCTGGCGGGACGGCGGGTCTCTGTCTGTGCCTGAACTTGCCGTGAGGTGGCACTGTTATTCCGCCTGTACATTACTTGAATTTTTTTTTTTTTT
>VXBO01000662.1:441-50219 GCA_013400135.1 Rhinoptilus africanus
TTTCGCCGTTTTTTTGCCCCGTTCCCGGCGGCAGGTGGGGCCGGGGGCTGCGGCAGGCGGGGTGGGGAGCGCCTTCCCGCCCCGGCGCGGTGCCATCTTCTGCAGCCGCCCTCGGGGAAGAGGTGTGTGGGGGGGGAGGTGTGTAGCTGTAATTAGCAATGATAACTTAATCAATAACAGAAAACCATGAGGTAAAGGCGCTTCAGAAAACGGAGCTGTCCGTGCCCCGCCCGAAATTTTGGGGGTTGGAAAGCATTATTGAGGTCAGGGCACCCAGGAGTTGCCTCGCTTTGTTGCATCCCCCAGATGCCCAGCCAAGGGGTTCCAGTATTTCCCGTTAACGGTGCCGTAGCCCAAGGTGGGTTCCCTTGCTCTTAAACCCCGGGTGTTTTCCATCCGGGCTGGGGATGCTGGTGCCCATCCCGGTGGGTTTGGGGATGGGATGGTGTAACTGGTGGTCTCGGCGAGCCCTGGATGTCCCTCAGACCTCACAGGTGTCCCCATCTCATGCTGGAATTGTCCCTTTCTCCCTTCCATTAGCCTCTCTCTTCGTGCTGCCCTGTCTTTCTTGTCCTAAAATTGCACCAGGCGGGGCATGGGACTGGCCCCCTTTGTGGGTTTTGCCTTTTTTTCCTTTAGGTGCTGGGTATTTCTTTGTTTTTAAGTCTGACTTCACAGGTGTGAAAAGGGAAGTTTTCTGGCCAGGTGTTCCCCGGCGCGCTGCGTGGCACGCCTGCCCTCCTGGCTCGGAGCAATTGAACCTCTAAGGAGTTGAAACCGCTTACTCCAGGTGAGGGATGGAGATTTCTGCCTGCATCCCCTGTCTGCCGTGTTAGCAGAAGGGTGGATTTGGTTAGGAAAGATGATTTTTACATTTATTTTTTAACACCTAGAAATGCAGTCCTGTTGTTCGTTCGCAGAGGGCAGCTGCCATCGCTTTAAAGGGAGTTTCTCCTTCCATTTGCTGGTGGTACCACCACGCGAGGTGCAGCTCCATTTGCAGCGAGGGGCTGGTCTTGCTTAGAAACGGGCTGGCTGGAAGGAGCAGCTGAGATGAGCTAAGCTGTCACTTCAGCAATTTGTATGCAGCGTATTCCTGAGCTGCCCTGCGTTTATCTGCGTGGATCTGGGCAGATGTCTAACGCGTGTCTGAATGAGTGGAACAAAATTCACTACTGAGAATCACTAATTCGTTCTGTCGAGCAATGGCTGCCGTCTTACATGCCATGAAGGGCTTTTACCTTTGCTGCCAATACCTCAGATTTGGAATGTTTAATCGTTTTCCTTGTGCAATTAAAATTTTTTGTGGTTTTTTTTTCTGAAGGCGGTCAATCAAAACAGCTCTCAGTTGGATGTTTACAGGCTGCACTCAAGAGAAGGAATGTCGAAATCTTATTCTCTCAAAATGAGAAATAGTCTAAGCCAGTTACACTTTGTTCCATCTTGATATGCAAAAAGCTTATTTTTTTTTCCCCCAAGATGTGCAACTAAGGAGAAAAGCAAGGTGCTGGCTGCCTTAACTGTAGTGCATGGAGGTTTTTCAGGCAGATAATTAACACCTGATGGTATTGCATGTTCTTATTCTTGCTCTAGATAGAATAATGGTGTTTGGAAGGAGGCGTGTGGCTGTGGCACGCTTCCCTGTGCCATCCCCCAGGGTTAGCAGAGGTACCTCATGCTGCTGAATGCTTTTGGGAATGAGGGGTTGTGTTCAGGGTGTTGGAATTAAGATGCGGGTGGTGTTTGGTTTTTTGAGACCCAGCTCCTGTGGTCTGGGGAAATGTGATGCCTGTCCCACAGGTTGGTTACTTGGGTCTCCTTCCTCCATAAGGCTTGACCTGTGGCATTAGATGGTCTTGGGACAGTTGAGTCTTGAACACGTAAAGCTTAAAATGAAAGACCTGTCGAGCTCTGTTTGGTTTAAAATGTTATTACGCCATTCGTGTGTGCATGGAGGTGTCCAGTGCTGTGAGTCTGTCTTCATCTTGCATAGCAGGATGGCCAGAAGTTGACCGTTGAGAAACTTGAACTAAACTAGCTCTGCCTGGTTTAACGTGTGAAAGCGTGAAGCATGGTTGTCATCGTTCAAAGCCTTTAAATAAATGAAGACTCTGTTTCTTTCTAAAAGAACTATTTTTTTAGCCCTGCTCTGAAACAGCTCTCTGCTGATCTGTTGCAAAGGTCCCATCTGACACAACATGAGACACATGAAGATGTGGTTTCTGCCTGGCAGAGCGGGGCTTTTGGCTACTCTGGAAGGCACAGGTGATATCATAGATAAAATATGGGCATTTGTCCTTCGTCAGCTGGGATGAGGACAGAAGTGGGACCTCTGTGTGCCCTGTGGGGAGCTCCCATGAAGAGAAGATGGGTCCACTCCCTTCAGGTGACAAGTGCAATTGTATGGGGTTTGTTTCTCTCCCTCCCTCATTACTCACCCTTTTCAAGTACTATGTTAAGTATTTACAGGTCAGGCTTCTAATTTAGTCTTCCTCACCCTGCATCAGTTACTCTGGGTCACCTTGATGCCCTCTGCTTCCAGCCTCTTCCTTCCCAAGGCATTTCATTCAAACGATCCCGTTCCATCTGTGCTTAATAAAAACTGCAGTTTCAGCAGGACCCAGCGGACCAAGTAAATGTATTTATCTGTCCTGAACAAGTAGTGCTGCAGCTTTCTCATTTCCTTCCTGAAAGCCGTGGGGAAGTCTGCTCCCCTGTCCAGAAGAGCAGTCCTCATGGCATAAAAATGGGAGAAATGTGACACTGCAACGGCTCCTTCCATGATGAGGCTGAGCCCAATGTATCTAGTTAGGGACACTTGTAGCATGTCAGTAAGTTGGATGTCTTAATGTCTTAAAAAAAGCCTTTCATGCTCCTCTGCTTCATTTTGAAGAGCTTCATTGCATGCTTGTTGAGCTGTGTTGCACCATTGTCTTTTTTTCAGGGTTTTGCCAGCTACAGGATTTGGAAGTGTTTGGGTGCCACCTTGCATATGTGCTGGGGCTTAGCTGAGTGGTTCTTGCTCTGTAGTAGCGGGGGGGTGGAGCAAATTGCTCCTCGATGATGTTTATATCCTCATTTGGAAGCTGGGCTTTGCAGCATCATGGGGCTGTTAGAAACGGTGGGGGAAAGCCACGTTGAAAATGCTTTTGAGATGGTGTCTCTGCCATTTCTTCTGTAAGCCTGTATTCATCAGTATGGGAGTAACCAATTGTCCTGACGCTTACAGCCACCCAGCCGTACCGGCTCTGCCAGTCGGAGTGTCCGTGTGCGCCTGTACCGGCATTTGGCATTGCCGTTTGAGATGCTGATGTGTCCGTGTCCAGACTGAGACAAATCTCTTTCGGTTTGTGTTGAAAATTGGATCGTGAAGCAGTGTCTGAAGGGAAGTGCTGAGAGCGGCGTTCCATATTTTCCCAGTAGGAATGTTATTCAAAAGCTGGAAGAAACGTGATTTGAGTTTGTCTTGATCAGGATAAGCTTATTTTGCCGGTGAGGCTTGGTTGTTGTCTCTGCAGCTTTTGAGGGGGTGCTGCTGATGTAGCTGTAGAAATGTTCTAACACTTGATGAATTAGGCAAGAAAGAATCAGGGTGCTGGCTTCCGCCCTGCTCCCAGTATTTTCCAAATTGCTTAGCCTGTTGGCTCGTAGGTTGGCTTACTGCTTCCCAGGCTGTACGTAGGTGTGGGGCTGGACTGTGAGAGTTGCAAGCTCACAGTGAAGTGTCTGAGGCTCGTGACATTCTCGTGAGTCCTTCGTGTGGATGATGTTGGGAGGGTGTGTGACGTCCTGGCTGTCTCTGGAGCTGCTGGAGCACGGCGCGGGTTTGGGAGGGTCTGCAGGGGGGTAAAGCAGCCAGCCCCCAGACAACACCATCGCATGTTGTGCTTTCTGGGTATATAGCTTGCTCTGCGGTATGTAGACCTGTGTAGTCTGTGAAATATACTGTGAGCCCTTTCTTGCAAAAGCCAAATGGACTTCTCTAGCCTTATCGGAACAGCTGAGACTGCAAAACAAAATCAAAATCGATTGCTTGTTTCCTTTGTGTGACTGCCCTGCAGCCAGGTGGAGGAGCAACCCCAGACTCGTCTCTTCCTAGCCTCTGCTCGTAGAAGCACCAGCTGATGTCTTGGGAGGACAGCAGCTCCCAGGGGATCTCTCACTAGTACTGAAGTCCCATCAGACCTGGGCTGGCTTTCTAGGTGTTTCTGCCCATCCACTGCAATCTTTGCTTGCTTAACCGTGGTGTTTAGACTCCAGAGGTGGGCTGGCGTAGTGTCTGGGGCTCACCCCAAGGGCATGTTCTTGCAGTTGGGGGGTGCTCATCAATAAAGTAGGCAGTGCTGTAACACACGGGTTGCCGGCAGCGCTCTGCCTGCCTATGGAGACAGAAAAGAAGGGAGGTAATTGCAAAGGTAATTTGAGCTGGATTGCTTATCCTTACAGAGCAGTGCCAAGATGTTCCCACTCATCTCAACCTAGTCCTGGGAAGGGAATTAGGATGGGTGATGCTGGGCAGAGGTTGGTGGGCTGTTTGTCGGCCCTGCCAAACCCTTGCAGAGCACCAGACTGTCTCGACTGTGCCGGAGGTACAACCCTTGCTGATTTGGGTCACTGCGCCGTCTTGGAGATGAGCAAGTGGCAGCGTGTCTGCTCTGTGTGGCATTGGCTTTTTGTCACGAACAGTCCTAGATCCCAAGCTGTCTTTGCAGATCACCCCAGGATGTGGTGGATATAGCAGAGAATTGTGGCCCTTTAGGTTACCTCTTGTGCAGTTTTTAAGGTGGGCACAGCTCTGCCCTGAGGGACTGAATGAATCTGCATCTCTTCTTGCAGCAGGGTAGATCTCCTCCATCTGCGAGTTGGAGCTTTGTTTCACATGGAAATCTCCCGGTTGTAGGCTGTTTTTTAAAGTGCCTGTGGAAAGCATATGCAGTTTACACTGGAGTCTGGAGGAAGTGTATCTGTGCCTTTAGTCTTGAGTGGATTTTCTAGGCAAGTCTAATGAGCCCTTCGTGCTCCTTGGAAATCAGTCCACTGATCTTTCCCTTCCAAGCAGTCCGATTAGTAAAGGCAGTCATTACATGTGGCGTGGCTCTTGTTTTCAGCGTCTTTTCTTCAAATATCCAAGGAAAGGGAGCACCAGGGGATACCTGCTGTTAAGCTAAAAGGATTATCGCTGCAGTTGGGCCAATTATTTCCATCTTTGCAGCCTCCCTGCTGTACCTGCCCTGACCCCTCTTCCTAGAGCAGATCCGGTATCACTGTCAGTCTGTCCCTGCCTCGGTACCCTCCCTCGGTACTCTTCTTGACTTGTTTCAGAGCGGTTGGTGGGATTGCACCATTAGTGCCCTGGGGAGGCAGGTGGATTTGTCCCTGTTGGGCTGGTTGGTGTTGCTCCGTGTGAGCTGTGGTTCTCTGTGATGGAAGGACAAAGGCTGATGGAGGTTATTGCAGGATGAGGTACAGTTTTAAGGCACAGATTATACAAGTCCATAGGAAGAAGGGCTGTATTAAAATCTGCTGTTTGTGGAGAAACTTCAGCACTTACAAGGGAGGTGATAAAACCACTCGTATTCAGGGTTTTGAATAGCATGTGTGTGACTGAACGCCCGGTGGTACAGAGTTGCTGGGCTTTCTGCCACTTACCAGCATTTCACTTTATGGCTCCTCATCAGCTCCTGTCCCAGGCTGTCTGGCTGGAAGTGCCTGATGTAATTTCATATGGATTTCATCAGTGTGTCAGGTCACTTGCTGCAGAATGAAATTCCTTGAGGTGTTTGTAAATGGCTCAAAAAATCTAAAGAAGCCTCTCCAGTGATCCTTGAACACATCCAGTTCAGCAATGTGCATGTTTGTGCTGGCCTGGAGATCTGCTTTTGAGCTAAATCAACTGTCTTCCATACATTGGAAATAAGTGTTTGCTGGGAAGTTTGCTTTTGAAGTTGAAATTGGAGATGTTCAGAGTGGTGTAATTTTTCCCTGCCTAAGAAACATTTCATCTTTTATTTGGTCAAAGCTTGACTTCGATCCTGGGTACATTGGCTTGGTCTTACCATGAAGGTGTGCGTGTCTTGTTTGCAAGCAACTCTGCTCCTTTCTCTCAAATGTCTCTACACTCGAGCTTCCTGGTGCAGGGAACACATCTGGCCAGCTGTGCATGTTCTCAATTGAGTTCAGGGCGGAGCAGGTATGAGGCAAAGTCAAGGTGTGAGGCGAAGTGATGGGCAAGCGATGTTTGTCTTGACTGGCTGCTGTGGCTTCATCTGTCTTTTGAATCTTTGGCAGTGAGTGAAGGGGATTGTTCCCCTGTGGTGGGTGGTGAGCACAGGGACCACGTGAGCCTTCATCAGGCTCAAATGCATCAGACGCAGCAAAATGCAAGTGGAAGGGGGACAGGAAAGGGGCCAAAGAGATGGAGTAAAGCTAACTGAGGGCTGAGAGGGTATGTGCCATACTGCCTTCTCCCTGGGTCCCTGTCCAGGGAAGGGGCTGTTGGACCTTAGTGACTGGAGGTACAGCAGTGGGAGGAGTGCAAGAGAAGCAGGAGGCTTTGGAGTGGTGATCAGCGGAATGTCAGCATCATAGCGTCGGAAATATTTGTCCAGGCTGAATATTTGCTTGCACTGCGTTTTTAGGTGACCAAATGTTCCTGTCCTGGTTTGCAGGGCTCAAGGTGAGTGTGTTTGTGGCATGGTTAATTTGAGGACATAGCGATGACAGAAGGGGTGTGCCAGAAGACACTTTCCCAAGAGAAGGGATAGTCCAGTGGGATGACATTCCTGGAGGTTGGTTTGTAGCTCTAGCCTTTTGTGAACTCTCAGGGTTATGTGTCAGCACAGGCTGGCAAGAGGAGCCCCTCTATAAAAATACAACTTTTATCTGAAAGTATACTTCACTTCAGTATGGTCAGAAATGAAGGAAACCCAAGAGATGTAAATGTGTCTCGTGTTCCTTCCCTAATGCTGACCCACCTTGTACAAAGTGCTGACGAGCTCCATGCAGGTGCTGAGTATTTTATTACCCTCCCACTGCAGATCCTGGATGTGATGGGGTAAGAATTGCTGGGACTGAATTACCTTTGTGGTTTCAGGTGTGACCTGTGATGAAGCTGGTGTGTGTGGTTGTGTAACAGAAGTTGGAGCTTCGTGTGCTCTCTGCTGGTGGCCATAGCTTGTGGTGTCAGACATCAGGTGTTAGTGAGCCTAAACCTGGGATTTACTCCAAAGGCAGAATTGCCTTTTGTGGTTCATTTTCAGCTCCCGCTTACTTTGAATTCAAGGGCAGGTTTTACCCTAAGCACATTCTGCCCTCTGAAGTTAGTTCTTTATATGTGGTTTTACCTGCTGCCTCATCAGCATGACAAACGATGCTGCCCTGGAGCTAGCTGGAGGGGTTTGTAGAAGTAGCTTTTAACAACGGACATCTCCAAATTGGACAGAAAACTGCATGCTTTTCCCTTGGCATCTTCTGGTGTAGTAATTGAGAGCCTGGCAGGCATATGCAGGCAGAAGTAATAAATGTTGCTGTTGGGTGCAAAAAGGAAAGCGGGTAGAAGTCCAGCTAAATGTCTACTGCTCAAGCTGTGGTGTTGCTTGTAGTCGCTGCCCATCAGTAAGCAAGAGAACAGATTCAGAAAGGATGGGACTAAAATGAGGATATTTGACCTGTACTGTGACAAAGGGAGTGACTTTCTGTGGCTCGTGGAGACTTGCAGGGGTTGCTGTGGTGGATGAATGATCTGAAAAAAGGGCAACTGTGAGCTTGGAGAAAGGAGTCTACCACAATGCTCCCGGGTTTTTTCTCCTCCTGAGCAGTGTGTGCATCTTGGGCACCTGCCAAATCCAAGCACCATGTGCACATGTGGGCATGCTGTCCTGTCTCCTTCCCTTTTCTCATCAATCTTCCCTGTTCCTGTCCTCTTTCCCTTCCATTTTAAATCCTCCCTGGCAGACCCAGATCCATGTTCTTCTGCAGTGCTCCTGGGAGCCTCTTCCCTGAGGCAGCCGAGGCTTGCCTGGCCTTTGCCTTGGGCAAAGAGCTAGGCAGCTGGACTTGCTGAGAGCGAGATGGGGCCTGGCTTCCAGCATTGGCAATCTCTCATCTGCAGCACTGCTGAGCTGTCATCATTGCATCCTTATTTTTACTGCTTTGTAGCCTACTTTGCATGAGTTTTGCCTTTCCCCTATTTAAGTGTTACCTGAATTACCTTGCCAGCTCCTCCCTTCCCCCAGGTTCCTCCAGGCGAGAGGGGAAGAGAGTCATGAATACTATTTAATGTGAAGGAACTTATTAATGCTTAATCTCTTAAATATGTCACTGCTTTTATTGTGTCTAATAATAGGGTTTATTGTCATGGCTGTCTGAGGTCCGTGCTCAGCTCCAAAGCACGTTTCCTTAGTTATTGTTGCTCACGTACTCCCCTTATGGAGGGGTTTTTGACTCCATGGGTTTATTTGCTCTACCAACATCCAAGAGCCTCGTGGCTCTTAAGTTCTTAAATGGACTAATCCTGTACTGCGATTGTAACAGTGTTTGTGTGCAGATGGGAAGCACCTTACCAACGCTCCTGGCAAAATAGCTTG
Source organism: Rhinoptilus africanus (assembly GCA_013400135.1). Taxonomy (NCBI): domain Eukaryota; kingdom Metazoa; phylum Chordata; class Aves; order Charadriiformes; family Glareolidae; genus Rhinoptilus; species Rhinoptilus africanus. Next base: position 9,027 of record VXBO01000662.1, read on the forward strand.
AAATGGCCTGGGTGAAATACTAGGAAGTCTTCATTAGCCAAGAGGGAGCTGAGCATGCCTGGGTGATGCTGAAGGGAGATCAGCATGTGTAAAATGAGTTTTTGGAACTGAGTGGGGATCACTAGGCACTACAGTCCTGTAGTCTGCAGAGAGGGAAATGCACTATACACTCCCCATCTGTGAAAAAGGGCAGTTCTGTAGGTCGGGTAAAGCTGTCAGGCTGTGGTGGGGTTTGCTTTGCTGCTGCCTGATCTCGATGTGAGAACAGAAGCCAGGGTCTCCCACCGGCAGTAAACTGCTCTCTGCCTCCCTCGATAAGGAATGACAAAGCGCTGTGGCTCTAGGTGTGGTCAGAGCTGCTTCAAGTAGTCTGTCTCTATTCATACGCTGCAATAAGAAGAAGCGCTACTGAAATGCTGGCAACCCCGTTTATTCCAGCCTTTGTATTAGTGATTTAGAGAGAGCCTGTGACCTTACTGAACATGAATGGATCCCTCGTAACCTGAAACCAGGAGCAATATTATTTTAAGCAAGAAGTAAGGCTCTGAAGCAGGCTGTCCTTTTATACATATCATACATGTGACAGCAGAGCTGCATTTAGAGCTGAAAGGGGATAAAATCCCTGAGGAGACTGATTGCACCCCATTTATTTTTAACAAATGTACTGAGGAAGATTGAGCCTGAATTCCTAGACTTTGGGCAGTCTTAGATTCAGACAGTTTCCATGCTTCAGCGCTGTGGAAAGGAAGATGAGCACCAATTGGGCTTCCAGCTAATTCCTGTGGAGGATTAAATGCACATAGATTCTGATTTTTAAACTTGTTCCTCCTTTAGCCTTTGGGTTGGGAGGAGAAATAATGGTTTTAAAACTCTTTGGCTGAATTTATGGTCTGAGTTCCCATGCGAATTGTCACTATTCACGCTGCCTGCATCTGCTTTTGTTGCAAATGTGCTCATGGGCTCGATAAAACTAGAATCAAGGCAAGACAGATTGCTGCTTGATTGTCATCCCGAGTGGCCCAAACTGGGTGAAGACCAGCTGGAGGGGAGACACATGAGTGCTCAGGAGGGATGTGTTTTATGTATAAAGGTTTTTATTTGCTGTCCATCCTTACTTGATGTGTATGAAACTGGGAGCTAAAACAAGCACCAGCCCCCTTGGCGGAATGGTGTCAGCCCATTAGCTGTACCATCAGCTGCTCCCTGTGACTGGGGCAGCCACGTCCCACTGCTCAGAGAGGTGGGAGCCCCTTGGGGTGCCCACCCATCTCCCCATCACTCACTGGCTCAGTCGGCATGCCGCAGTCCCTGCCCCCTCTGCCAGGAGTTGGACGATGCGCTCAGCCTGAGGCTGTGCTCTACTGCTAATGATTTATTTTCTTGAGCTTCACCAGATTAGGATTTTTTTTCTGCATTTATCTTCTTACTGCTGCTTTTAGTTTTTAATAAATACCGTTGTGAACATTTTGAGGGAACAGTGTTTTTTCTGCTGTTATGCAATAACGTGACAAGGGAGATGTAAGTATAGCAGAAATGCTTGATGAATGTCCTATTGTTTGTGTCTTTTAGCTTAAAAAAAGAAAGACATTCAGAAAACACACTCTGACTTTTTACCCAATCTGAAGTGTCTTTTAGTCACGAAAAGCAAAAATAATGTAGAAAAGCTAGACAGAAGTTAAAATCGCCTTCTCTGAGCCCTGTCTTGTTCCATAGTGACTGCTGGGGTGAGGACAAAGCCCCAAAAGCTTGTGAGATCTGGCATGTTTGGTTTTTTCTAGGGTAAGAAATCAGTGTGTCAAGAACGCATGATTCTTTCCATTCCCTGTATTTATAGAGAGACTGTCCTGGTAAGGCCTCTTGCTGCGCTCCAGTGCTGTCAGTCATCTTTGGGATGCTGGAATTGGACACTATGAGGCTAAAGGGTATTTGGTGCCCAGTTTGGGAATCAAGTGGCTAAAAGTAATGGCCTGGTGAAATAAGCACCGTGGGCAAACTGTGTGGTGATGGTTTGTCACAGGAGTGGGAAGAGACCCGAGTTCCTGCTGCAGCGTAAACTGTGGTTTTTAAGGTAAGCTGTCAGCGTCTGTTCCTGTAGGTGGCTGTCTGAGATGTTACCCTGGGCTTCTGCCCCTGCTGAGGGCAGTGAGCATCGCTGCTTACCCCAAGTGCCTGGGCACCCTCTCCATTCCCTCCCTGTTCCTTGTGGCAGCAGTGGAAGCCACTCTGCTGTACCCCACTGTACCACACCGCAGACCACTTCTGCATCGTTGATCTTTGCAGCCAGGAGCTCTGCAGGCTTGGATCCTGTAGAAGTAAAACAGTGCTCCCTAGGAAAACTCCCTTGACTTGGCTTCTTCCCTAGGAGAGGCTTTCTGTCACTGCAAGAGTGATGCCAGCCACGGTGGCATGGCAGTAGCTGGAGCAGATGGTGCTGTTGTCATCGTTTTAATTTCTATCTATGTGTTGAAACAGCTCAAAATAACTTAAGAAATGAAGACCCAATCTGAGAAGATACCTCGAATGTTTTCCGTGCCCTGAGAAAATCTGCAACATTAGTATCCGCAGCACTTTCCTGATTCTTTATCCTGCACTCTGACTAGGATCACTCCCTTTCGTAGGCTAGAGCTGTGGCATGAAGAATCTTTTATATTTATCTTCATTACTGTGGCAGCAGTGAATGTTCACAGAACTTCTGTCAGGGTGCAGCAAATGTTGTCAGCAATGTGAAATCAAAGAGGAAGGAGCAGCTGAGATGAAAGTAAGCAATAAACACATACCTTGTGTTTTGACAGTGTCTTCTTCAAGCTGGAGGCAAAACCTGGAGGGGCTCAAGGTGCGGCTGGTGCTGGCCTCCCATGCTTTCCCCCTTCTGCTACATTGGTGCTCCAAAGCTGGGGTGAGATGACCCATAGCACTACTGTCATACACAACTTCTGCTTGTGAGGGGTTTGGTTTCTGCTGGTTTAGTGTCTTGAATCACCTCCCCATTGGGGTGTCGGGGCAGTGCTGGTGGTGGTGTAAGGAACAAGGACCAAGCAGTGTGATCTGAGCCTGGCTTGTTGAATCGCAGCCTTGCTCTGCCCAGTTTTGAGGTAGAGGCCTCACTCTTTGGATTTTCTCACATTCGAAATATTGCTGCTCTGCGGCCAAGGGATCTACATTTTTCACCAGAAAATTTGTGCCCTTTCCTGGTGCTGCACCGCACACACACGCATTACTGTCTTAGTTGAGGTAGAAGGTGACAGCAAGTATCCAGATCTTTAAGTCCATTTACAGGTGTATGTGAAGTTTCTTCTCATTAAATTATCTTAATTTATGAGGCTTCTGGTTGCACATTGATCTCTTCTTTTCAGTGTCAGCATCCTTTTAGCCTGGCACCAAACACAGCAGCATCGTCTGCCTTTGCATGTAGAGAGGAAGGTGTGCAGCCTGCTCACTGCTTGCACTGAGGCCAGTGGCCAGAGTGACTCCTGGAAAGTGCAGGATGTGGCCCTTCCCAGTGCAGGAAGGTTTAATCCTGCATGTGTGTCCCTGGGCGCCCTGGCTTTCTGCAGCGCAGCAAAGGTGGCTGTTTTCTCCTGCAGCAAAGGAAGAAAAGATTCGTGGGGCTGGCAGGAATGTGGCTGAGTGGCTGCAGGGGGGTTCTCCCCTTGCAGTGGATTCTGCAATTTTTGCACTTAAATCCCAAATATTTAATTTAAGCTCTTCAATGCAGAGCGTGCTAGTGATGTGTGTGCTCTGCAGCTGGCTCAGGGCTTGTACTTGATCCCACGTTCACACCAGGTTTCAGATGTTTTTCTAGCCTGTGGCTCTGGTGCACTAAGTGAATGTTGTTGTACGTGTGCCACTATAAAAGCCTGCGGAGAAAGGAAATCAGCAGAGCTTTGGTTCTCATGCTGGCAGTCATCTCTGCTGGGTCCTGCAGCGCGTGGCTGTGCTGCAAAGCAGTAGGTTGTAAAATGGAGACGGTGCTGGAGAGCTCGTGTGAAGATGAACAGCAGAGCTGCTTTCAAGGAGTCGCTGTTCGTAAACCTGCTCAAAATGCCTTTATCTAGCACGTCGGTCGATCGCATCCCACACCTGCTAGGTGCTGTAAGTGCCTGTCTGAGAGCTCAGCTCCATGCTGTCTCCTTAGCCCAGCATAGGTGTTTTCGCTCTCCGGTTTGTTTGAGGGCATTTGGTGTCTGGCTGGGTAATAAAGAGTGAGTTTTGGGGTATTTTTCAGCTCTACGATTGACTGAGTTGCATTTCAGGAGCTGTGTCTGGGAACACAAGAACGGTGTGACCTTGCTCAGTGCCCTCCCGAAGTGGCTGTGTTTGGGGGAAATAGGGGTGATCCTGTATCTGTCAGCCTTTCCCTGCCCTGGGATGTGTTGCGGTGCCCGCTGGAGCATGAAATAAGTCCTGCTGCTTTGTTTCTGACCTCATATTAATGAATAAGATTGTGATAACTATAAGAAACTGCTGGCCACACTAATAGTCCTGCTTGTGGTAGATTGCAAGTGTCCCCAGACCAGATGAGTCCTGCCGGGCTCCTTTTACCACTGACTGCTGTGTGAAAGGGACCTTACTCGGCTGCTTATCCTGGGAACATCCTTTATAATTGTCCCGTGTGAGTGACAGAGAGGCATGTGGCAGCTGTCAGTTAGTGGGGATGGATGTCTCTCTTCAGGCAATGCAATCTCAGGAAAGCAATTTCTTCTTCCTCATGGTGTCATTTGCCAGCCCCGGTAAAGGAGACTTTTGATGGGGCAGAATGCCATTGTGCTGTCCACTGTCCTCTTTCATTAAGACTCCAGCAGCATTTTCGGGAACTTCTCTTCCCTGTTTTCCCTCTCCCCATTCAGGCACACATTAGCATTACTTTTCTGCGGTTGCTGGAAGGTTACATGCTAACAACACATCGACTTGTGTTTCCTTCCCTGCTGGATTCTTTTCGGCAGCAGCAGACTGTCCCAGGACTTTGCCACACCGCCACGCGTAGCAGTTCAGCCACATCTCAGCCTGCAGTGAAGCCTTTGAAAGGCAGCACAGGGGAAATATCAGGCTTCCACCATTTTCTGTTAAGTGAATAATTATTGGTACAAGCCTGAATGCCAGTGAGCCCGCCTTAAAACCTGCAGCAGCAGGGAAGATGCTCTGTTTTCCAGCGGGTTTGGCTGAGCCTGGGATGGGAAGAGTCAAAGAGAATTAGCTGGTAAATAAGATCTCCTGCCTTCTCTTTGATCCGCTCTACATGTTTAACTGCTTAAAGGCTTCCCAAGCAAGCAGGATTTTGGGGGAGGAAGAATTTATCCACCCATAGACCATCTCATGGCTCTGTGAAATGCACGACTGCAAGATACTCTAGCAGGGGGCTGGAAAGAAATCCAAAGGTAGCCTAATAAATCCCTGCTAAAGAGGCTTCTCTTCCTTCTATTCAGGAGGAGCCTGCTGAACAGACAGGACGAGCTTTAAAACTACTGTTGCTTCCTTTTTTGCTGCCGTGTAAGCCCATCTGATCAGAGCTTTAATCTAGCTAAAGTTAGTGGACTTAGAGAAAGCCTGATCTTTGCATCGTAGTACGGAATGAGAAAGGTGACACGGAATGCTGACAGGTCCCTGGGCAGTGGTCACCCTTAAAGGCCCTCCTGAAAGTGCACAGAGAAAGCTGGGGCAGGGGGGGCTGCTGTAGTGGTGTTGCAAAAGATTGGCTTTGCCTTGATCAGATAAGCCAGACAAAAAGTGAAGAAGAAAGGTAAGAAGGGGTAAAAGATCAAGGGAGGAAGATGCTGCAGGTTGACATGGAGGTTTCAGGGGAGGTGAAGGTGGAGCCTTGTGCCTCTGGGTGTCCCTCAGAAGCTTCCTCTGGTTTCTCTACTCAAGTGCTGCTCTGGAGAGCCCTACCTGAAGGAGCGCAGTGCAGTTGGGAGCAGGCAGGTTGTGGACTCTGTAGGAGCCTGGCTTCCACTCTAATTTGTCCCCAGCCTGCTCAGTGATAAGCCTTTTCATCACCTCTGTTCACCTTGCAGGGAGGATGGGAATAACGATACGTTTTGGGCAAACCACCTTGTGCTTCTGTCAGCAGCAACTGGTGCAAGATTTAGGGTTAATATTCCTACACTGTAAAACACTTCTGTGTGTTCCCTCAAGTGATCGCCAGCACATTGTTCTGGGAAGAGGCCAGGTTTGTGGTGCACTTCTGTTTGGTCAGAGATAAAACCATTTCCCATCTCCTGAGTCCAGCTCCTCTTGCAGCTCGGGCCAGGGGCTGGAGTTGCGCGCCTGGATAATCTGGTCTCCTAATTGCCACCCTGCTTGGAGGCAGCTGCTGGACTGGGCCTAAGCTGATTTGGGCTGGCAAATTCTGTTAGTTTAATTCTCAGCAACACTGAGGAACTTGTCAGCACATGAGTATCCCTTGGCTTTTCTCTAGCCATGAGTGTGCCCTGGAGACCTTTGCCAGCTGGTGACCCCCAGCAGTTAGCTTGCAGAGCTCTTGGCTGTGGAGAGGTTAGATCTGTAAGGGCTATTTACTGACGGTTCCCTGAGCTCTTGTGCCTTTGAACCCAGCTTTTCTGTTCCCTTTTGATGCCGTTTGTACAGAAACGTGGCATCTCATTGCCTGGGGCTTCTTAGCCCTCAAAGTTACCACCCTCCCCTTTCCCCATCTCCTTTCCAGACGTGGTAACATGTCATTAGCTGGTGTGGGAGTTGTTTATTGCTTGTTCTCTGTAACCTTCAGGTCCCAAATAGGTTTGCATGAAGCCAGTGGGACCACCCTTGCTGTGCTGAGGCTGCTGTGCTTCATAGAATCATAGAATCGGTGAGGTTGGAAGGGACCTTTAAGATCATCAAGTCCAACCGTTACCACTTCTAAACTGTGTCCCTCAGTACTAAATCTACCCTTATCTTAAACACCTCCAGGGATGGGGAATCCACCACCTCCCTGGGCAGCCTGTTCCAATGTTCAGTAACCCTTCAGAACTGTTCTGCTGTGAATCCAAACCCATCTCATGTCTGTATGGAAGACGTCCTGCCCCTAGGGAAAGGTGTCAAAAGTTTCAGACCCCCAAGGGGTCACTTAAACTATAACATGGAAAAAATGTGGAAAAAAAAATGAAGAAAGATGCATTTTGGGGATTATTTCTTTTGCAACACCCTCCTGTTGTTTTAAGAGGCGTTTGTCTTTGAACCTGAAAGTTTTTCTAGCCTCTTGACTAGATAACTTGAAACTCCATGTAATTTCTCATCTCACTTCATATTAGGCAGTGCTTGCCATTAATGAGATCACCGTCCATATTCCTTCCTCTGTCAGTCTTGGAAAAACACTACTTGGAAAAGTACACAAAGGAGATGAAAAGGAAGTTGCTTATGAATTATGAACAGCCTTTCAGGCTGATGTTATTTCACGGAGCTGTCACTCCATTTTAATTAAGTAATTCAGATGGAATGATGCCTTTTTTAAAACCCTGTTTGTGTTTGATCACTCTTCAGAGGTAACTTAGATGGCTCATGTTTGTTGAATTTTCATTTTCAAGTAACAAGAAACTGCCCTTACTGATTAAATAACGGAGAAGGAAGACACTGCTGCAGCTGAGCATGAGACACAATAGCCAAGAGGCTTTACGCTGCCTGTGTCGGGAAATTAGCTGGGTGATTGCTTGGACATTTAGTGGCTGGTGTGAAAGATGGAGCTGCTTGGTTGGACCTAGTGATGAGTACCAGAGTGTGCAAATCCTGCAAATGTCTCTCTCAAAGCATCGCACTCACCTTCTGCCGAAATGTCTAATTCCTGTTTTCTTACCAATGTGTGGCTAGTAAACCCCGCATCCAGCCGCAAGCAGATCTGCCAACGCCTGGTTTATTTTGGGATTTGTATGTATGTAAATCGAGCCATTAGTTCCCAGGCTCGTGATCCCTGGAGCTGCGCAGTTGGAATTGCTGCAGATTGAGACTTTACGTCTTCCTCTGTGATCCAGCATAATCCCACAGCCGTTCAGGAACGGCGGCTGTCGGATTGTGTCCTGTCGATCCTTGGGCTGTGGCTGTAACCCCGCATGTTGCTGGGCCCACGGGTGAGTGGGCTGCAGCTGCTGACCCACTTTCCTTGGACGGGCATGGTGGGATCACTCATCTCCTGGCACCAGAAGGATTGCGGGGATGCGTTTTTGTGCTCCTTTGTGACAGTGCTAATGATGTCGTCTGGCACAGATTACGCAAGGCTGAGTGGCACCGAAGCACAGCTGTGTGGTCCCTGGCATCTGCTTTCTTCCCCCCTCTGCCACCGGGCAACTCTCAATAGGGTATGTTGTTTTCAGCCCAGGTTTTATTTACCTTTCATTGCGGAGGAACCTTTTGCCAAGGGATTAAGACTTTGGGCTGCCTGACTTAATTTGGGATCTAAATCTTCCCAGACGGAGAGTGCTGGAGGCTTTGTGCGTGGTTCGCTGGTGGTTAGCCTGAGTGGCAGCAGAATGGGGGCTCTGCTGTGTCTTTGTGCTGGTGACAGTGTGTCCTGACTGCGCTCCAGAAAGACGTCTGGGGTGCCCGTTTGCTGGCTGTGCAGGAATTGGAGCTGCAGACTGGGCATGGGGCTGTGTGGAGCCGTGTGGCCTTGTGGTCTGCAGCGCAGAGGGGTCACCAGGCAGGAGAAACATGCTGCTGTACGGGAGAAGTTTATTCCCAACACCCGGGGCTGCTTTATACCCTATGAACAGGGTTTAAATGTGTTCTATCCAGGAACTTCTCATGTATTTCATTCATTTATTTAATTTTCTTTTGTAATCCTGGTTTGTATAGGCCGTCGCCATTCTTCTTCCCTCTCTGTGAAATAGTATTTGTAGCTGTTGTTACAGTTCCTCTTGGAGGAAGGATGCGGCAATTGTTTAGTTTGGACCAGTTTTCAAATGTGTGGGTTGTGCAGGGGTGGGAGATTCCGTGAATCAAGCAGTTGGCTTTACTTTAAACAGTGCCAACCCAGCCGTGCTCTGGTAGCTTTTACTTCTGCTGTCCGACCAGACCAAGCCATTTTATTGACGCCTTCAAGCCTAACAAGCTATTGAGGAAATAACTTTGCAGGATTGACAGTGGCAGGAGAGCAGCGCTTTCATTTCTGGCTCAGTTCTCCTGGGCATGGATGCAGGATGTGGCTTTGGTGTCTGGACTCAGGCTCAGTGCGGCTCGCGAAGGAGGGAAGGTCAGGCGTGTGCGGGCTGGCACGGAGACCTTGGTGGGTGTTGTACAAAATGCGGAGTGTGGTTTTGCAGGCACCGTGGGAACCATCACCTAAAGCTGATGGGCTTTACTTTCAGGTCTCTGCAACCTCCTGGGAGAGGAGGAATGTTGCTTTTAGTATCCTTGCCAAACTCCACAAGGAAAATTATATTTTTTTTCCTCTTTAAATGTCTTGTGGACCTTGTGCTGACTAATAGCTTTCCCTTCTTGACCTAAACTTGAGTGCTGTTGTTGGCTGTTAAGACTTTGCATCATTTAACTTAAGGCTCTTCCTTACTGGATATGTGGTCCTGCATTCTTTGGGGTGTAAATTGCTATTTTGGCTTTTAGCCCCTGACATTTTGTGCAACAGAGGCCTGCAGGGACTGCTCTGGGGCTAGCTTCAGCTCTGAAATGCTGTTCAAATGCTTGAGAGTTGCTCCTGGTTACGGCAGTGTTGAGCACTGCTGTCTGGGTCATGAAGTGCAACTGGAGTTGCCCGGTGGCCTGAATGCCACAAGCCACCCTGTGCTCCCTCTGCTCCGCCGATGGATCCATGCACACCTCCAGCCCACAGCAATTCCACTCCGATTACAGCAAATCAGAACATCTGCTCCTCTCCAGGTTACACCGCTCTGAGGGTGGGGATGGCAGTATTCAGGTCTCAAACAAGTTGGAGGCCACTGTTTGTAGTCTTTTATCATTGGGAAAGCGACTCCAAGCCTGGGAGTGAAATATGCTGTGTGCCAGCCTGCGTCTGGTCCTAACACTGATGCGAATGGCAAAGCAATTCCATTTGGTGGCAGGAGATGGACGAGCTCTCACCAGTTAAACTCGCTTCTCAGACAAACTGCCTTTATGTTTAGGGCCCTAACGAGGTTGCACAGCAGAGCAAAAACCGGAGGGACTGGTGGGCCGAGCCTACGCTACCAGAAATCAGCAGCTTTTTCTCCTTGGCAGTAAAAACTTTGTCCCCCTACTTGCCTCCTTGTGCAGCTTGTTGCACGGCTCAAAATGACTGCTGAATACGCCCCTTCTCTCCAGAGGCGGGCTGCGGGTTTGAAGTGAGGTTTGGAGGAGCTGTTAATTATGGGATAGGCTGTTGCTTTTTAGATAGTGTTCCTGGTTAACAAGAATAGTTCTGCTGGAAATGGATAAGATTCTTAGGAGGGTTTGTGCTTTATCTGTCATGCAGAGGGTGCTGAAGTTTATCTCCACGCAGCTATCCTTGGCATAATTATTCATTACTGAACCATTGCTTCAAGGTGGGGCTGGTTTTACAGTTTTTTTAGAACATTTTTTCCCCTTAATGTTCTGTTTATCCCCAAGAGGGATTTCCCCTTCCCCCACTTGAAAAACAAATAGGATATTGTAGACTTCTTTCAAAATTCAAAGTAGTTTTTCAAATGCACAATTTTCAGACCGTCTTTGTTTAATAAGTCTAATCTAAAATGCGCAGTTTCAGTAGGGTTTGAATTATCTTTAGTCATATTAATTTATTACCTGAGTGAAAAACTGAAGCAAAGCTGAGACTTTTGCGCTAGAATAAGAAAGGGGTTGCATATAGGCAATTCATTTTGCTTCTTGTTTTTAAGTGGACAGATCGTCAGGACCGTTTCGAGTGAGCAATGCTTTTAGCTGACATCTACAGTGGCTGAAAAAGAAAGGGAGAGAATGAAGTTCAGTATCCACTGGAGAGGCATAAAATGTCTTTATAGATGACGTTCCCGGTGAATAGGACTGTATGGTTATATGGCCTGGGTATTTCAAATTCTGCTGGGAGAGCTTTGCAGCTTAGAGATAATGGTGGCGGCAGCCGCTCGCTCCTACTTACCCATTGAATCGCTTTGTGCGCTTAATGTTATTTGTTTGCTTATCTGGTGCTGATGAAATTTCATCAGCCCTATTGTAATGGGTTTAAATCTCAGCCCTGCCAGGCCTCGGAGGGCGAGTGGTAGGAAAGAGGGGCAGGGCTGGCGAGAAGGGCATCTGTTGAGTGGGCATTTCTTCAGCTGAAAGCAAGATGCCGTGGGAACCCTGTGGGAGCTGGATCCCCCTCCCTGCCTCTTGGCTGGTGCCAGTTTAAGGAGGTTATGTTCTTTTCCACCACCGGCTGCTGCACACCATGGCTTAGGCGCAGGGTGACTCTGCTCTTCTGCCTGCCGTGCTGCGGGCACGGCAGGAGGACATTGTGCTTCATCTGCTGGGAGATGCTTCTGCAAACCGGGCATCAGCTCCCAAAATCACCATCTCCAAATGAATGAGTGTCTCCAAATGTTGTAAGCTGCAGCCAGGTTTCAGGTGCTCTCAGGGTCTCGTTGAATAGGTTTTCTTGATGGATCTTTCTGGCTTTTGGTCATGCTTTTTTTCCTTGTAACAGAAAAGGCAGCTCTTTCTCTCTTGTCTCTGAAAAATTAATGGCTGCATCCTCCCAAGCCCACCTCCAGTCCTTTAGCTCTGAGGCGGCTGAATCCTGCCATGCGTGGAGCTCAGTGGGAACAGGGGCTGTCTCTGCCTGGCTGCGAGCAGCACAGCGTTAAAGGCAGCTTTGCAAAGCTCAGGCAGATAGCAAGATCGTCAGCTTCTGTAAAAAACACCCGGCTGTTTCTTTGTGCTGAAAAGCCTTGGCACTGGCAGGTCAGCGGGAAGCAGGGCGACAGTCAGCCCTGTGACCAGGCCACCCCATGCGCCCGCCAGCAGATCCACCGGCCTTTGCTGAATCATGGCTTGCTGTTGTTGTGCCAGGGTTGCACGGATGCTAAATGCGCTATTCAGAGGAAAAGTGGAAGGTCTTCGGCTGTGTCGGATATCATCCATGGAGACAGCAGATGAGCCTCCACTGGGGTATGCAGGCTCTCTAGCTGTCAAACTAGGAGTCCTCCCTGGATGGTGTCCCAGGAAATTCTTGTCCAGAGGCACCAAAGAACCGAAATGTATCTTTCCAGGGAGACTGGGGGAGACACTAATTGCTCTTCTGCAAAAAACAGGTGGGAGGAAGAGAGAAAAGGAGGCAGAGTAAGGAGACAGTAAGCCTGATTTAAATCCAGCGCAGCAGATCTGTGAGTGGTTTGCCTCTGGGTCTGCAGTTGGGAAGCAAAGATCTTAATATCTGTAGATGTTTAGTGAAGGGAGCTGGGCTGGGAGGACCACCAGTTGTGAGTGGGGTAGGAACTGCTTCTCCCATCCACGTTTTCCTACCAACAGACCGGGTAGTGCCTGGGGAAAGCTGTACCCAGAGCTGTGTGTGTGTTTGGGGCAGAGAGGTCACTCTTCTGTACATGCACGCGCGCACACACACACACACATGCATGAGCAGCACATTTGTGTGTCATTTTACACTCATGTTCATGCCCAGGTTGCTTTTGTGCCTTGTACACTAGGTTAACATTATATTTTAGCGTTTCAGTGCTAAGTAGACCTGAAATAATATCAAGTGGCCAGATGAGACTAGGATACAATCAATATGATCCTTTGAGCTCTGGGAGGAGGGCACCCATATGTCTGAATAATTAGGGACCATCATTTTTGGTGGGCAACCCCACCCCAAAAAATGAGGCAAAAATTAGGTACTTAATTCTTTCCTATTTTATACTTCCATTTTTATGGGTGATTTCCTTTCAGGGCAGGTTCTCAAACTGACTTGATACAGTTCTGTCAAATGGCTTTGTAGCTGTCTAAGGCAGAAATTAAATTGCATAGTCATCTTGCTAAGGCTTAAAAAAAGCTGGGTGAGAGATCTGGTTACTAGCACTGGAGTTTCTCTTGCTTAGTTCCATGTATCCTGTTAATTTATTACTGGCAAACAAAACCACATGAGTTTGCTTCTTAGCTTACTGATGACCTGAGCTTCATTGCTGGATTCGTTTGCTCCTGGCGGTCATGGTAAACGTGCCATTACACTAATAGCTGGTTATTAATCACTGCCAATGGCTGTAATTATATCAGCTATTAGGAAGTCAGCTAAAAGCAATGTCTGTCCAACCAGCATGGAGAATAAGAAAAAACACGGTCCCTACTTCACAGAAGTGGATGTTTGTTGGTGACTTCATTTCTTTTTGCCGATAGATGCGCGATATAAAAATAACTCTGAATTTCAGCACCTTTCTGCTTCCACTCCAGTGTCCAGACCTATTTACTGTGCTTTGGTCTACACCAAGGTGTTGGCTTTCCGAGCACTGCAAGAAGGATTCGGGGTTAAGCGGTTGTTGTGCTGTCCTCTCAGACCCACAACCAAGCCAGACCCTCTTCTCTAAGAGTCCCTGGTCCAAATCCATCTCTGGAGAGTCCTGGTTTACCCCTGTATGACACTTTTGAATTGCTTTCAAGATGGTCAGTGTATCATTATAGCGGTGTATCCACAGGGGTGGAAGGCATCCCCTCCTGCAGCAGCATCACACCTTGCCAGTAGATACTTCTGTTGAGAGACTGATTAAATTGGCAAGTGCAGAGTTTGGATTGTGCAGCAGAAATACGTCTACACTATATATGCTGCTCCCAGTGATCACCTGTGACAAAACAGTGGCCGAGCAGTGTCCTGTGCGCACCAGGATGGTCCTTATGCTTGCAAGATCTGAAATACCTGTGGAATTTTGATGTTGCAGCTGGGCAGAAGTTGCCTGTATCGTTATTGCGATGGATGCAGTGACTGGCACATGTTTTTGCTTGTGCAGGAATAATTAGAATTTCCCTTTGTTCACAAGGAATATTTGCTCCTTTGTATGTCTTTTATGCAAAATCCATGTTTTCCTTTTGGCTCATGCCCCTGCATGATTTCTTTCTGTTTTGAGTGTGGATTGCTGTGAGCTTTTGCCCTGAGAACTTGGTGCAGTTCTGCCGAAGAGTGGGCTGGCTGGGGCAGCCCCTTTAGATCCCCGTTCGGCATGTTAGCACTCCCTTCCTGCTGTCCTCCTCCACTTGACGACTGTGGACAAAACATGCTCCTGGTGGATTTGGAGGGACTAGCGTTGATGCACCAGGGAGTATTTCAGCACTGGTGTGAAATCCAACAGGTAACACGTGTCTTGAGCTGTGACCTTCCCCGAGCACAATGGTGTGATTTCAGGGCTCATCAGGAAAAGGGAACAAAATAGATATCTTTTCACAGTGGCTGAAAAGGTGGCTAGCTGTTGTTGGCTGATTGCTTACAATAGGATGTTTAATGCTTCCGGAAATTGACTGGGAAACCAAAATTGTCTTGTGGAGCAGGAGATGGGAGCACATCAGCTGGCCTCCAGATGAAGGCGTCTTGTGTCAGATGTTGCCTGATGGATGTCTGTTTTCACTCTCCTCTTCAGGTAACTTTGCTGATAAGATAGTGGAGCAGCGTCAGGACATCACCATGATGGAGGATCACGCAGCTGGCCAGGAGAAACACATCCCATCAGGTGAGCACCTCTAGGAGGAGATGGTGTAAAGGACCTGCCTTGCCCACTGCTGAGAGAATGACCTAAATGGGGAGAGCGGGGCCAGTGTGGCAGTGCGAGGGGTCCTTGAGGGATGCCCAGGAGGAGGTGGTATGTCTGTCTGGAAGGTTACCATGGATCAGCTGGCTGCAGCCAGCGGATGGTGGGTGGCCAACAAGATTCTCTGATGTTTGTGGTTGTAGGATAATGCTGCTCTTTGATGTCATTGCCCAGCAAGAGCAAAACAAGCCCCAGCATCCAGAGTAGTGATGATCTTATTGCTGCAGCTTTGCAAATTTATGTTTCTGTGTTCACTCTTCAGTTTGCTATAAAAATACAGCACTGCTTTTATTTGGAGACACAGCTGCTTGCTGCCTGCGTTTCTCACCTGCACAGGGAGATGGGGAGAACTGAACAGAGAGCTCTGGGAGTGGGGGCCATGCAAGAGTCTTTCGCCCCATATTTCAGACCTGCATTTCTCAAGAAACCTTTCCTTTTTCATTCCACCATGCTCCACAATAGAGCTTGGACACCCATGTAACACCAGCAGACCTGGTGGGACTTGCTACTGGCTATGCTCCATATAAACATCATCTTAATTTTCTTTTCTTGAGGTGCTTTGGACACAGCTTGCACCAGATTAAATGAATTGCCTCTGTCCTGGAGAGAATCCATAGAATCCATTCATCCCGGGTTCTGTAATGCATTTCAGTCTGATAGCTCCTCTCAGCTTGTAGCCTCAGCTTCACACATCACAGGTTCCCAGGGATTTTGCTGATGTTAGTTTGAATCTTCTTTTCCAAGACATTTTCTCCGGTTCTCATTATTTTATTTGCCCAGACTCCTTGCAGAGAGGAGATTTACGCCTCTTGCCTTACTCTTCCAAAAGATGATTTTTGCAACCAAGTCTTCGCTCAGTACATTATGTGCTACACCAGACCCTTTATAAAGACTTGCTGGTTTGCAATGGTTAGAATTAATGCATCATGGAAGTGTTCAGCAGCCTGCTCTGGCAGGGAGGCTAATGGCTCCAGAAATGGCAGAGAGGACAACCGTGACTCAGAAGTTTTACATCTTTTCTGCTTACGTTGCTCAGATCTCCTTTCCTGCTTGTGCCATGCTTTGCTGTCCGATTCACTGGGCTTTTCTTTTGCTGATGGGTTTCTGCTTGCTCTTTTTGGTGACTACACTGGGGCTTTTGGTTGCCATTTTCATGCTTTGCTTGCTTATTAGTTCAGGTGTTTTATACTCTCTCGTAACAGTTTCTTGCTGCTGTGGATCTGGGCAATCAGAGTTTGTAACTCACAGGCCATAATTCATAGCCAAGGACTCGTTATAAGTATTTGAATGTTTTCCAGGCTATCCCCTTCAGATACCAGTCGATGATGGATCAGATGAGCCTGTTTCTGAAACATCTGATGCAAAGAGCACCCCAACTACGGAAGGTGGGAGCTCTTTGACTTACTGCTTTGAAACCATGATGGATGGGGTCGTGGTAAACCTTGCCAAAAGGCTCGCCATGGTGTGTTCTGGTGGGGTTTCTCAGGAGGAATGTCTACACTGTTGGACAAATGCTCTTCATTAGTCTTGTCACAAGCGATGTTTGCCACTCTGCAGAATGAGATAATGAGCTTTAAAGGTGGAGAGTGGGTTGGAAGGCAAGAGAAGGTGAAGTGTTAATTATAGTTCAGGAAGTTGCTTGTGGTTTGTTTCCTGAAGACTTTTTACACAGTGACTGTGAGCTCCTGTTAGCACAACCAGGAGCAATCCCGTGCCGTGTGCTCCCAGGGCCAGAGGTTTGCATCACTCTGCTCCCCCAAAATACTCACAGCACGTGCTCATCGCTGTGTTCCCTTTCAGAGTTAGCCGTACCTCATAGCTCTTTTTTTGCCCCTTCTGTATGTATATGTTCCTTAGTACAGCGTGATTCATGCTGGAATGATGGGATGGGCAGAGCCTATACATAAAACAAAACTTTGTGCTAATGTAAAGGCCACCTTTGGTAGGACTCAGAGCATGTCTGTGCTGCTCCAGGGTGTTATCTGAATGACTTGTTCACCGTTTTAATTAACTGCACTTTTTGTGTTCCTCTGGCTGCTTTAATCCCAAGTATCTGCCTCTTAGAGACTTTGGGTAAAGGCATTAGTTTGCAAAATTTATTTAAAAGAAAGGTGGACAGAGATGCTGACCAGTTCCAACCCTGTCCCACTGGAGGTGTGGGCCGACTGATCTGTGAAGTGGCTCTGTTCCTGCCTGTGTGGCTCAATAAATCAGTGCGTAAAACCTGGCTGATGCAGAACAAGATGTTGTCCCTCTTTCCAGTTGGATTGGGACTGTCATGCCAAGTAGACGTCCCTCTGGGAGACGGAGCCAGGTATTCTGTCTCAGAGCTGCCCAGAGTGCGACGGAGTCACGGTGTTGGGGTGGTTTATGAAGGTATCCGATGGGAGCTGTTCTTTCCTGCTCCAGACCAGGGAGGTCCCCATGCAGGTAGCATTGCCGTGCATGCAGATCAGGCACCAGCGGGTATATTTTGCTGTGCATTTTCAGACACTGTTCATGGTAAAGCCTCCGGCTGCGTAAGGAGTACGCTGGATATGTGTGGTTTGTGTGGCAGAGGGGACAGCTCATGCTGTCCCTGCGATACTGGCTTTGCTGTGCCATTTGCAGTTGTCTCCCTCCACAAGCACTGGCTCAAGGGAGGGAGTCGGGTGCTTTTCTGAGCAAAACACTCTTCAGGCATGTCCTGGCCTCCACAGAGTTTTGCCACTTGACGGCTATGTGAAAGCTGCGTTGTTTTTCAGATGCCACAGCACCTTTAGTGGAGGAAGGAGACCACGAGGATCAGGGTGGTGTCGAACAGCACGGGGAGATCCCAGAAGGAACCACAGGTGAGGGAGACCAAGGTGCAGTTTCATCTCTTGATGCAGACAAAGCAGAGAGCTGGACTGGTTAGCGCTTTAAAATAACACTGCAAAACTTCTCGCAGGCATACTTTGCTCCTGATGCGTGCTTCTTTCTTCTCCACGACCTGCAGAAATAATTCTTAGCTTACAGTTGTTGTCTTGCCTTCCTCATCCTGGGGGAAACTTGTCAGCCTTTTCTTTTCTCTTTCTCACTTCCCCATCTGACAATCTTTGTCTGGTGTCTCTGTGGTGGCTTCGCCTCCCATCTCCAGGTTAAGTGCTTTCCTGTCGATCCCAGTCATCTCTGCCCTTCTGCCAGCAGCCCCGCTTTGCTGGCGAGGAGAGGCGGTCACTGCAGGACCTTGCTGTTTGTCTCACTGGAGCTCTCAGCCCAGCCTGAGCGGTTGTCTTTGAAGCGGCAGGTGAAAACCAGGCCACTGCAGCAGTTCTTTGGCTGCCGACGTGTTTTAAGGATAATGCAGAGGAAGTGAAGTGGCTAATTCAGCCTGAATGCTCTGTGGGGAATCACTGCACCTGGACCTGGTTTTCCACTGAGGGATGGTGGTCTTTTAGGGGCAGAGTAAGAAGGGAGTGAGCTGCAGCAGTGCTTTGTGCGTACAAGAGGGCAGGAGCTCCTGGGAGAGTCAGGTCTGTATGTGAAAAATGAGTATGTGGCCCCTGTGTGGTAGCCGCTGGCTTTTCCTGGAAGCATCAGGCAGAACTTGTGAAAGGTGGTGGGTGGAAATGGGGTTGTGCCAATGCCCAAACACTGAAACAAGCCCTCAGCAGACTCCCTTGGGCAGCCAAGCTGTCTATCCTGCATCCAGTCCCCAGGCTGCTGGGGGAGCCCTGGGCTGAAACGCAGAATGGCTCGACTGTTAGCAAGGATGCGCAGTCTCTGGTTCAAGATCTGACTGTACCAGGGAGCCAGGAAGAAGCAGTGTCTCCTTAACTCTTTGGAAAAAAAAAATGAGGAAAATACAGAAAGTCCTAGTTTGACTGTAGAACTGTGACATACAAATATAATTGATTAACCCTGTTTGAAGGTAGTCCTATGATAAATTCAAAAAATTCTGATGGAGACAAACCATCGCTCCTGTGAAGAAAATTGTGCTTCTCTATTGTACCAGAATTCCCAAAGTGTCAGATTTATATCAGACTCGGATTTACAGGTATCAGATAGCCCCGGCAGAGTTCGTTACAGTAAGCTACGTAGTAGACACCAAGAAGGCAGGGTTCAGGTAAGACATTCATGTGAGTGCTGATGGCAAAGGAAACGCTAGGTGGGGGTAGAAGAGGGGATATAAATCCACAAGTTTCCCTGCTCCTTAACAGCGTTTTTTTCTGCACCTCTCTGCCTGAGGGAGCTTGTACTAACCTGCCACCCAGGATGTGCAAGTTGGTGAAACGCTTCTCCAGCCTGGTACAGCACAAACTGAATAAACTAGCTAGATCCATCATCGGCATGGGTTGATTTCCTTTCTGATGCTGCCCTGCTCATAATACAGCGCTGATGGGCAGAATCAGCAGGGAGGAAAATAAACTCTCCAGGTACACGCTTAAACTTAACTCTTGTTTTGATCATGTTTTTCCTATTCTTTCCCTGAACTGGGACCAGCTGAAGAAGCGGGCGTAGGAGCCACCCCCAACCTGGAGGACCACGCTGCAGGAGATGTCCCTCAAGGTTAGTGAATCATCTGTTGCTGGGGTCCAGTTATTGCTGCCCACACGTGTCGCTGGTTGATACTGGGAATTGTCTTCTGTAACGCAAATGCTCTGCACTGTACGAGCAATTGTGCAGTTCTCCCTGTTCCTGACAGGGGAGGGCCATACGTGCTTTGAATGTTCCAACATACTCATTTCAGGGAGCTGCGGCTTTTCAAGCACCAGATTTCTCTCTCGGATGGCTGAAGCCCTGGTGCTTGTTTGTCCAGTTGCAAACCAGGGCATCCTTCAGGCTAGAAGAGATAGTAAATAGAGCTGGGATGGTGCAGTTAGCCAGGAGGAACTGCTCAGCATTGAACTTGAGCCAGTTTTGGGCCCTGCATGTTACACGTGAAAGGGAATTGTTGCCCTAATACTGTGTCTCTTCTAACTTGAAACATGTCTTAAACCTACTCACTGATGCCCTGACTTTAAGGGTCTTTTTTTCTCATCCCAGTCTTAGGGAGTGTGACTGACAAAGCCGGGCACGGTGGGCAGTGCGTCTGCTTGGGTGAGACAAGAAACTATCCAGGAACCTCCTGGCTCTCTGGAAAGCCTCTCTTGATTCCACCTAGTTCAGACTTGACTGAAAACTTCAGGACAGGATTTTTGCAAAGCACCCGGTGCTGGCTTAATTCTGAGCCCAGCGGGGCAGATGTACGGGCTCATTATCCCTCCCATACAGCTGTCTTGGTAGCACTAATACACCACAGTGTATTTGTGCACCTGATTTGGTGCACTGGTTAAAATCTTCATTAAACCCCATTTTCTAAGGTAGTTTTCTGTGCAGTAGACATAACAAGTTCCTCTAGCTGCTTGGGCAGCATCTTTCCTTTTCATGGCTTCGTTAGTGCATTTACAGACATCCGTGCCTTTTAAAGAAGTAAAC
Source organism: Rhinoptilus africanus (assembly GCA_013400135.1). NCBI lineage: Eukaryota > Metazoa > Chordata > Aves > Charadriiformes > Glareolidae > Rhinoptilus > Rhinoptilus africanus. The sequence continues at coordinate 29,123 of VXBO01000662.1, forward strand.
GGGTCTTTGCCGCCTTGGCTCAGGGCAGGATTCAGGTTGTCCTTGCCTTCCACACACAGATCAACACAGTTCTGTGCAGTCTGCTCCCTACTATTAAAATAAAACCTTTCCTTGCCTGTCCAGCGGTTCTTGGACAGGCAAAATAGCAACGCCACTAAAAAAGGAAATCAAGACTGTCAGCAGGAGGGGAGCGAAGTTCTTTTTTCTGTCTGCCCCGTTCAGTCTGGCTTTAGCTGCTGTTTTCACCAGATTTTTAATAAGACCTGTCTGTACTGTGCTGGGATCAGAGCTGGAGCTCTGATACAACTTACACACAACATTTCTAGTTTCTTATGTAAATTATTACTTCTGTGAAAGTGAACTTGTAGTAATTCACTGCTTCCTTTTAATGGTTCTCTTTGATTGGGAGGAAAATGTTACCAATGCACGCCACAGTCTTGGATATCTTGTTACTAGCTGCCTTCATTTTTTGTATTGTGGGATTTGAAAAGCTGATCTTTGCAGTGAAGATGAAGCCTGTTAAAATGCTTTGGAGTCTCAGGTGGAGAAGCATCTTCTGATTCACAGTTTTTGCTCTGCTGGCATTCTCCCGCCTCCTGACCTTGCACAGCACATTTGCCTTGGAACCGCTGACAGGTCCAGCAATATGGAAGTATGGCTAATGAACCGACTGTTCACGCCTCTGCACCGGCGTTGCTAACGATCGTGTTGGTTGTTTGCAAAAGAAATGAGCCAAGATGGTCATCTGGCTACTGCATAAACACCCTTCAAATCCCTGTGGTTATAAAAGGTGTTTCTTAGTGCCACATTTCAAATATTACCTTCCAGTAGGTGCCAATTTAGGATTTCTCTTAAACCACAATTTCCAAGGTCTTTGTGTGGTATTTTCACTGAACCGTTATGGCTAAAGCAGGGAGAACATTGATAAAAGACCGAGTCAGTCTTGACTTCTTCTTTTCTTGTTTTGATCTTTGACATCTCAATACTGACGTGCTCTGATCTAGGCTCTTTAGTTTGCCCCATCAGTGTTCAAAAAGACCACAGAGTATTTGAAGCTGGACAAATTTATAATATAAGATGCGCATTCTTTCTAGGGAAGTTGACTTTAGAGCAGTTTACCTGTATTCAGGGCGAATTCTCCATTGCTCAGTGCATCTTTGCTTCAGTTGAATGATTTTCTAACAGAAAAGCTCCAGCTCAACCAGAATATATGGCTTAATGCAGCAATTGTTGGGTGAAATTGGAAAGGTCTGTGTCATGCATGAGATCAGTGATAGAACATCAGTCTCTCTTTTACCCAAAAAAAAAAAAAGAGAGATATCTGTGTCTCTGTGACCATAAGTTTTGGGTTTTAAATGTCACACTTTCTACTCTGCCCAAATAGTGGCAGCAGTGCTGGAGCTCTAATTAGCCGGAGTGAGTGCACAGTCCAAAATTGCTGTGGCCCTGTGGCTACATCTACATTTTTACTTACAGTCCTTTCCACCGAGGCTGGCTGCTCCAGTGGCTGTTGAAATACACAGCAGCAAGAGAGGAGAGATAGGAGTGCTCTTCCCCAGGCTCATTAGCAATAGAAATGTCCTGGAGAACAAAGCAGAGCTGGTTTGAGCTCTGGGGGTATGTAACTGATGCCATGTCGACATGAATATCTCCTGCAAGGGAGGAGAGGGCTTGAGGGATTTTGTAAGCCCGTGATAGAGGGGAGGTGTCTGGCCTGTTTTATTGAGGCACTTGAGGCAAGAAGAGGTGGTCACTGACCAGCAAACTGATGGTCCAGTGGTAGTGTTAGATTAGGAAATGGGTGTGGTTTTGGCTTCTGAAAACATACAGCTATAGCTAAACCAGCTCATAAAGCACGGATGTGGCTGATTTTGGCCTTTACAGCGCAAGCCTGGAATACCCCAGTTGCCACTGAGACCAGGTCCAGGGAGGAGTTTGCTCTCCCACGTGCTGTGCCTGTCACTATTCCCGATTCCCATGGGGATCAGAGTTTCTTTAAAGGCAAAAGCCACTGTGGAAGTGAGTTGTCTGTTCAGTGGGGCAGTGTGGGTCTTCCTTTTTTCCTCTAGATGGTAGAAATCCTTAGTCTCTCTTCAGCATTACATGTCTGACTGCTTATTTGACATGCCTGTGCTAATTGTTTGCCCATGCTTCGGACCCTGTGTCTTCAACTCCAGGGGAGTCAAGCTCTACAAAGCTACAGCCTGGCCCTCAGAAACATGTGGGAGATACAATAAAAAGAGAAAGCCATCCCACAAAGCAGGTAGCTGGGGTTCTCCAGCAGCCTCTTCTGTCGCATGAAACGAAGGCCACAACAGCAGCTCCCACCAGAATCGAGGTCACCATCCCAATACCCCTGGATATGTACCAAGACTCTAGAGCACCTGAAGACAACAGTGAGTTGTGGGATCAGCAAGGCAGAGAAGGCACTGGTGTGGATCCAGTGCTGGGAACAGAGCTAGGTCGGGATGTGCGTACTGAGGGGCTGGCAGGACCAGGTGGCACAGATGACTCCCATATCAAAGGCGGGCCATCTCCTTTGTACACCAGAGCCCCATTAAAAGAAGATGCCAGTGGATGGGAAAGAGATGAGGACCGTGATATTGATGAAACTTCTGAACAGGACTTTCATTCCCTGGTGGGACAGCATATTTCACCAAGACCTGAAATGGGCTTGTGTCCAGCAGGAGACAAGGAAGCTCTTAAAGAATATGCCTCTGAAGAAACCAAGTCCAAAGATGTCCTCAGAGACATAGAAAGAGAGGCGCTTCTTGTGGAAACTGAATCTCATAAAGTAGGAGAGGACCAAGAGGAGAAGAGACAACCATTGAAGGGGAAAGAAGACACAGATGTCACCCCATCAGAGCCTTCTGAAATCTCTGAAAAAGAAGCTGAGCCTGGGGAGGGAGAAGATTCTGGACCCTTACAGGAAACAGCCAAACTCCCTTTTGAGTTAAAAGATCATGTGGAGGACAAAGATGCTCCTTGGGAAGAGGCTGTGCCAGACACAGGAGAACGCCGGAAGCCCAAGAAGAAACCTGGTGCCCAGGCTGCAGATAAAGCTGTCAGTCGTGTCCCTCTCCTGAAAGGTGTGTGCAACGTTTGCCTGCCCTGAGCTGACATTGCCGGTGGCTTGCTCACGACAAGGCTGCCTGAACGAGTACTTCAGCTTGCTGCCACCTCTCGAATCCTGCTGCTTGGGAAATGGCCTGGACGTTTGCTGTGAACTGATCTACAAAACACCGCTGCTTCTTCCTCCCTTCCTTCCCTCTTTAGTTTAATCCTGGTTGTCCCGCCATACTTGCCAGACCTTTATGCTTCAGTTTTGCGACCCTTGCATGGTGCTGGCGTGTCCCTGATCATGCTTTGTTGACCTGTTTTTGTTTTGATTTTCTTTGATTTATGGGGTGGGGACCTTAAACCGCACCTGACACCTTCCCAGAGAAGATGAAGACCCGATGGACGTTGTTCAGGCATGTTGGAGTGGGTCTAACCCAGCGCACGCTGCAGCTTGTTCCAGCAAGACACGTGCCATCTGGTTTGCATGTGTCTACTATCCGGGCCACTAACTCTTTGTATGGACTTTGCTAAAGAGGGAGGAAAAAGGCAAGTGAGATGGCAGGTCTAACCATGGAAAAGGCCCCACATTGGTCTTGTTTCTTGTTCTTTTCCCTTAAACACCCACTACTGGCTGCTGCGGGAGGCAAGGTCTGCAGCTGGCCAGACCTTTCCTCACTACGGGGCATGTCTGATGCTCTTACAAAGCATCCTTCTCCGATCCCAGTTCTGGACGGTGTGTCCCTGCGTGGTGCAATGGGATGGCTGTATTTGGGGTGTTTTGTGGGAGTTGCCGGTATGTGTGGTGGGCTGGCTCTTGGGCACATCTAACCGTGTGTGTCTCCAGGCTGGGCTGGGCTGGGCTGGGCAGGCGGTCAGACTGTCTTGGGTGAAGGTCTCGGTTCACCGCTCAATGCACGAGCATCCCTGCCAGCAGAGCAGCCCTTAGACATTTTCTTTCTCCAAGAGCTATTTTCCGCCTTTCCTGGGGGTCAGAGAGATGTCAGCAGGGGCCCTGCTCAGTGGTGAAATGCACGTTTTGCAGTGAGTTGTGTTAATAAGCTGGGACAGCAGGACACACATTAAAACCCAGTGGTGTCTCACCGTGTTGTACCTCATCTCCAGCTGTCCAGGGCCTGGCCTGAGGGAAGCTCTGCCTTTCACCTCAGTGCCACATCCCAAAAGCTGGCTTGGCTGCTTCCATTAGCCTGGACATCCCGCTCACCGCCCCTCTGGTTTGCAGCAGAGAAGTGTGCTCTTTGGTGTGTGAGGTTCATGAAGGAATTGTTGATGTAGCTTTTTCCATTGGAGCTAAAGCTCATAACATATTTCTCATTTGTTCACTGCCCAATAAGCCAGCGGGAAGCTTCGCACATGTGCTGCAGGGCATTGGCATGGCTTGCTATCGCTAGCATCAGAGTCTGAAAACGATGGCAGTTTGGAGATGCATTGCCCAGAGTCACCCAGTTTCTGACTCAATAGGAGGAATTTCTTTAATTATTTAATGGTCTTTTCCTTCAAAGACAGAGGTACTTTCTGGCTGTTCAGCTCCAGCCTTGCTCCAGTCTGTAGTTCAACTGAATTTGGGAAGAGTAGTACATTCGGCAGCTCTGGGAGTGGCTGCTGGGATGGGTCAGGGCCCTCAGTGCTGGATTAACAACATTCTTCATGTCACTGGGAAAGGGCTGACCCCTCCAGGGCAAGTTTCCAAAACACTGGGGAGAATATCAGCAGCTTTTCCTCCCAGATTAGCGAGGAATTAGCAGAAGACTGGGAAAAGGGTCTTTGTTATGACTGCTTTATAATACAAACATTACTTCCTCCCTGTTTCTAATCTCCTAATTAGCAATAGTGCAGACTGTTGTGCTTGTAGACTAATGGGACCAAATGCTGAAACACTGTCAATCACTCTGTGCTTGATACGAATCAAGTAGGACAACAGCTAAAACTTTTAAGACGCTGCAGGGTCTGACGCAGATGGAAGGCACTCTGGCTGCCTGGGGAAGCAGAAAGCAGTGTGTCAGGAGAGATGGGAAGCAACAACAGCCAGGTATAAAAATGCTTTGCAAAGTTGATGCACTGAACAGCAACTTTAAATGAGATCATGGGCAACCTGATGCTCCTAGGACTGGGGCATCCTTCAATTTTAATCTTTACATATAGGGTTGGTAGAACCCATGGGTGTTTTAGAGTGGGAGATTGATGATGTTTAGGATTGAAGAGAACTGTTCTGTCCCGAACTGAACAGATGCTACTGGAACCGAGTATAAATCTGGGCCAAATGGTCTCATGCAGACCTTGTTGCGTGTGTCTGATGCTCCAGTGATGACTAATGCACCGTTGCCTGTGCACAGGATAATCTGTTAAATCAGAAAAATAGTGTTTACAATGTGGATGTATTTCTGCAGATAATGAGTGACTTTGTAGTATTGCCAAGAGTAGTATTTAATTTAAAGGAGAGCAGGAACATGGAACACCCACCCAGCATGCATGTTGCTGTAGCACAGGCATCATTACCTCCCAAGAGTTCACTGACCAGTCCCAAGAAGTGTAACTGTGTGTTTCCATTTCTCAGGTCGTATTGACAGCAAAGACAAGGAAGTGACTGAAGCTGAGGAAAAGAAACTGAAGGTAAGCTAAAAACCAAAACCAGAGGTAGTGTCAACCAGAGGTAGTGTCAACCAGAGGTAATGTCAACCCACTAAGTGCTGTGCATGTTCCCAACTCCCTCTCCTCCTCTCCTGGACTGCAATTGTGCCTCTTAGGAATCCTTGCCATTACCTTCCATTCTTCCATCTGTATTTCAAGAGTGTTTTTATTTTTGTCTTCCCTCACCCTGGTTTGGATGGTGCAATCCCTGGTGATCTTGGAGGGCACGGAAGCAAACCAAATCTAAACCAAACGTGTGGCTCGTGGGGTTGGGTGGGTGGTTAGAGAAATCATTTTCTCAGCCTGAGACTGGAAAGCAGCCGGCTAGCTTTGCTGGGGCGAACCAGTGCGAAAGCAAACTCAAAACTGCATTGGGCTGTACTGGGACAAGCACTGTAACAGTGAAAAGAGCAAAACTTGTAATGAAAAAAATTAAATAATCTAGGCCTTGCAGATGCTGTGTTCTGGGTAAGGAACAGAGTTTAATAGTGGGTAAATTTCAGAAGTTTAAAGGCCTCTGTCACACTGCTGATTTGGAGGAGGGTTAACTCAGCTGGCCATTACCCTGGCTAGTGCCTGGGCGAGATAATGGACAAGCTGATGGGCAGTTCAGTGGATGAAGAATTAAAGATGAGAAAACATAATTACGGTCAAACAATGTGAAATTGGGTCTTTCTCTGGGGAGGTTTGGCAGGAGGTTTGGAGGGTTGTATCAGACTAGACGTTTGACACAATACCAAGCAATGGTCTGGATAAAAAACAGTGATCCGTTATTGTTAAAGAGATACGGTGGGTTTGGGGGACCTGGGAGCAGTCATCTGCATCTCCCAGAAACCCTGGTGTTGACTGTACTGTACCTGCAGCATCCTTGTCAGCGGAGCACATAGAGAGTTTTGAGTAAACACAGCAGTTCAGATGGTAAAACGTGCCCCTGGTGTGGAGGGTGGTGGCCAAGGGCAGGCTGTCATAGGGGTGACACATCTCCCAGAAAGGGGCTTGGGGGGTGGTGCTACATTGTGTGGGAGGTAGAGCTGAGATATCCCCTGTCTGCCAGTGCAGCTGTGGGACCCTGGGCTCTGCAGCTCTTGCCCACCTCTTCTCCCTGGTGACAAGTGATAGGACAAGAGGAAACGGGTTCAAGTTATGTCAGGGGAGGTTTAGATTGGATATTAGGAAACATTTTTTCACTGAAAGGGTTATTGAACATTGGAACAGGCTGCCCAGGGAGGTGGTGGATTCACCATCCCTGGAGGTCTTTAAGAAAAGAGTAGATGTAGTACTTAGGGACATGGTTTAGAAGTGGTCTTTTGTCAGGGAAGGTTAATGGTTGGACTTGATGATCTTAAAGGTCCCGTCGAACCTCACTGACTCTATGAGAGGGCAGGACCAGCCATTGCCTGTCCCACACCCTGTTCTGTATTGCACCTTGTAATCCTAGTTCATGTTAGTGATCCCCTTTTGTTTCCCATCCATACTGATTTTTTTTTGTTCCAATTTTATTTTTTTTCCATGTTTAAGAAATCCTCACCTTCCACTGCCAAACCCCCAGGCGCTAGACCCTCCATTCCCCCCCAGCGACACACCTCCTCTAGCACAACCCTTTCGAAAACACCCTCCAGCCCTGCTTCCGCCTCTAAACGAGTCTCTTCTGCCACATCCCGACCTGCCAGTTCAGGAATGCAAGAAACGAAAGCCAAGGTAAGGAAATGGGATGTGAGACAGGCAAAGCAGCCTTGGGGAATACCTTAAAGCATTCCTGACAGGTCTGACAGTGCTTGACTGGGCAGCTTCTCCGTGTCCCGTTCAGTGGAGAGGGTGGGATGTGCTTCCACTTCACCTTCCAGTGGCTGTGTCCTGACTTGGCTCCAGGTTTGGTGTTACAAGCAACTGGGTCCATCTCACACGGCATGTAGACTCCTTGCTCTGCAATACAGCAAAAATAGCTCATTGCTGCTGGTGATACCTGGTCTCTCCAAGGCATTTCCAGGTCTCTTTATGCTCTTCTTTGTTTTGCAGCTTTATGCTGTGTTTTATGCATGCGTTGGCTGTAAACAACAGATGTATTTGAAATGTGCCAGAGCCAGATCTGCCAGGTGCCACACAGAGACTAGGAAATGCACGCACATCCGTGGTTATTCTACACTGTAAAAAGGAGCTTGGAGTTTCCCTTTATGGTTTTTAGTCATACAAATACACCTGTGGTGAGGGGAAGAGCAGAGATTGTGGGTTGCAGACAATGGGATATGGTTTTACTGCGATAGGGATTGCGATGGCTCTGCTCTGGTTCCCTGCTGCCTTGGGACCAGTTAGCGTGTAAATTGTCACTTGCGTGTTTTTCGCGAGCATTTGTACACAGACCAGCATTAGAAACTCATCGGAAAGAGGATGTGTTAGTTTATAGATTTGGGCAGGCTTTTCTGCAGGATCAGAAGACAGTAAATAGCATATTGCTGTTTACACGCCATTACAGATTGCGTACGTGTTACTGTAGTGTATTACAGTGGGGATAAAGGAGGTGCTTCTTTGTGTTTGGAGTCTGGCACCGTACTCCTGAATGGAGCCTCTGGTCTAGTCCCTGGATTTATCTTCTGTACAAAATCTTAGCAGGACGGGGGAAGCAAGATGGAATTTGGAGAATAGACAAAGGATGGGAAACGTGGTGTGAACAGGCATATCGCGGATTTGCCTGTGTGAAGGGAAACCTGTGGGAGCTCCTGTGGGCTGTCAGGGTCGGAAGCAGGAAGGTCTCGTGTGGCTCCGATCCATAAGGGGGTGATAGCCCATCACCAGACAGATCCCCCCTGCATCAGCCTTTTTCCTTTGTGTCCCCAGGGCCCGGAGATGAGAGGTGGCACGAAGATGGCCACGCCGCGATCTGGAACTGGGCAGGCTCAGAGGAACTCAACCAATGCCACACGCATCCCAGCAAAGACACCTACAGCCCCCAAGACACCTCCCAGCTCCGGTAGGTGATGGTGAGAGCAGCATGTTGCTGCCCTCCTGTGCTGTCTCCGACTCTAGAAGCTCTGCTTTGGTGGTGCTCCCAGGTTCTCTACGAAATTATTTGAAGGTAGTGAACAAATTTGCCCCGGTGCAGGCTGGGGTTACTGCACAGCAAGAGCACGCCCAGCAAGTTGAGGGCTGTGTGGTGGTTTGGAGCTGCTCAGCCTTGTTACCGGACTGTGGGTGCAGAGGTGGAGACGATTCCTCTGAAGTGAGCCTTTCTGGATGCTGCTTTATCTGCTCTGTTCATATAGTTGCCAGTGTGTAGAAGAGGGTGTTTGCTTTATCCCTTTGGAATTTCCTTCAATTTGGAAGATTAGGCAGCTCTATTTTTTTTTAATCCATCTATTCCTTTTCTTTTGATAATATTTCACAAAGACCAGAGGCAAGAGGATCAATTCCTCGATTGCAGGAATGGAGATTAGCACATTATTCTCAGAGAAGAAAACCCCAGAAAGCATCAGGCATTGTCAATTTCTATTAAAATGGTGCATTTAACTGTATATATATATATTTCATACTTAACCAGAGCTGCATAAAATCTTAAATCAATTAAATTTCCAGCTTTATTATGTTTAAGCATCTTTCTTATTCATTAAACAGGCAGAAAGGAGCAGAAAAAACCACCTCCTGCAGCAGCAAAGTCTGAGAAAGGTGATGTATAAGGGTTTTCTCCTGTTCATCCATTTCTTTTCAGGCTGGGGACACTTCTAAGATGCTCCGTGATCAGCCTTATTTAATTGCATAAAATAATTTTGTAAAAATGCTTCCAAATTTCTAATAGAAAAGTGGTTTTGTTTGAGCATCTTTTGTGTGTAATTTGTCATGCATGCTGATGTCACACTTCGGGGGGGGAGTCTTACCAATGGTCCAGACAATGAAGACCATTTTCCTTCTGAGATACTGGGAAATTGCCTTTGATCCCAGATTTCACTTCAAAATGAAGTAGAAGAAAGTGCAGTCATCTCCCCCCTACTGATGGTCTTCACTAGGAACAGTGTGTGGGTCCTGGGATGAGATAGATCAGCCCCATAGAGGCAGACAGTGAGTGGGGAAGGGGTTGCATACCCAGGTTGCTTATCTTCTGCTTGCCTCCCTCTGCAACTTCAGGTGAGCAGCCAAAGTCTGGAGACAGAAGCGGTTACAGCAGTCCCGGCTCCCCCGGGACTCCAGGCAGCCGTTCCCGCACTCCCTCTCTGCCCACCCCACCAGCCAGGGAGCCCAAGAAGGTGGCAGTGGTTCGCACACCACCAAAATCTCCTGCATCTGCCAAGAGCCGCATCCAGCCGTCAGCTGCTCCCATGCCTGATCTGAAAAACGTGAAGTCCAAAATTGGCTCAACTGAAAACCTGAAGCACCAGCCCGGAGGTGGCAAGGTAAATGTGGGCTCTGCTTTCCAGGAGCCTGTCTGTCAGGACAGCATCTGGGAAGGGAGAGCAGCCGAGCTGGGGCCAGAGTGAGCAGCCATGCTTCAGCTGATCTCCAGCCTGATGCTGATTTTGGAGTTTTTTGGGCCGATTGGGTTGGGTGCTTGTCCTGCAATTGCTTGCCTGGCTTAGTGCAGCAGAGCTGTCCCGCAGAGAGGACTGCAGAGAGCTTGTGATGTGGCTTTCGTGGAGTGGCATGTCACTGTATGGACTGGCTGCCAGGGAAATTACGTTCCCTCCGGGCGTCCAGTTAGGGAGAGCAAATTGTGACCTGCAGCCTTGAAGAGTTGCAAGATCAGCGTTGTGTTTCTGAATCCTATACTGTGTGATCTGGAGCGGTCCTTTCAACGCTGCCTCCATGTCTTCATTAGCGAGCAGACAGGATGGTCTCCTCCTTGTGAGGGACTCATGTTTTTCAGAACATTGTGATTTTGGATCCAACTCTGTTGGCAAGGTTTTGGATTGCGTTTTGCCATCAGGCGCTGTCTTGCTACGTGATGCGGTGTGGCACGCCCAGAGCAGGTGGCACTATTTCAGCCACTGGTACTTCTCACTCCCAGAGAGGCGGTTTCATGAGCAGCAAAGTGAACTCCATTCTCCCAAGTGCTTGGGAACCAGGGTCTTATGCTAAATTTTGCAAGCCCAGCAGAGGAGGGTTTGGGTGAGGGAGTGGTGTGAGCTAATTCATCCGTAGAGCCCTGAGAGCAGCAGTGGGTGGTTACATGGCTCCAGCTGTGCCGTTGGCTGCTCAGCACCCATCCGAGCCTCTCTGCACTGCTCCATTGCACTGTGTGGCTGTGTCCTGAGGCTTTTATAAGATCCTCCTTGCTGCATGGGTGGAGACGTGAAAGCCCATGGTGATGGGCTCTGACTGGTGGTGGTCTGGTGGCTTGTATACAGATGTTAACTAACAGAACTGCACATCTGACGGCTGGTGCAGTCAGGAGTCCCTGTGTGCTTGTGCTTGCCTGCCCTGGGGGGGGAACACCACCTTGTAGACATTGCTCTGCGACTGCTAATGCAACAGAGCCATGATAAATCTTCCCCTGACTGCAGTGCATGCCGTTTTATGCGACTAGGTAACTCCGTGGCTCTGAATGTTCAGCTTTGGCATGGGGAGAGGCTTTGAGATGGCTCCTCTTCACCATCTTAAATAGCAGCGTGCTTTGTCATTTCCTTATGTGCATTTTTCACCATGGCTGGTGATTTACTGAACAATGCACGTTTTCCTTTGTACTGCAATCCAGGGGGGCTCTGGAGCCTGGCAGGGCTGCTCTGGCTATTGGTCTTGAGCAGAGCAGCATGTGTCCTTCCAGCTGTCCATGTCCCGGGACCTCAGCCCTCCTGCCCACTTAGCACAAGGCATAAGGTTTTCCTGACACCCCTGCAAAACACTGCTTTTCAGGGATTTTGGAAAGAACCCTTTTATTTACTGTAAATTGTTTGCTCGTTCTTTTTAATCCAGCTTTTTGAGTTGAGGTTTTTTTTTTCTCTGTCCGCTTCTCAGTCGGGCAACATGTTTATTGTTGTCACTGAAAGAGTAAGAACATCTGAATTTGGGAGGATTCATTGTTCTTTACAGGGGAGAATGGCTAGATGCTCTGTTGGGGAGTTTGTAGGACACAAGGCTGCTCTTAGCAGGACAGTTACAGTTGGAGCAGAAGGGGCTGATCCCACAAGTTTGATTTTAGGGTGGCCAGAAGATGGGTCTGGAGCCAGCTCTCCACACAGATTTCGGCCTTCTAGCCTAGGGAAGGAAAAATATATGGGGCACACACGCCAGGAGTCAGCCAGGCCACATCTCTTCCAGTATTTCTGCGTTGGCTCAGCACTTTTGTTGTTGCTGGATCACTGACGACTACTCTGGCTGGACCAGGCTTTGCAGAACTGGGTCCTGATTTGCAGGATTACTTGATATGCACTTGGAAAATGGTGCTGGAGGTGCGTGTCAGCCTTGGTGCTTCTCCTCTGGAAGAACTGGGGTACAGTGAGGAGCTCTTCTGGCAGACGCAGCAGGCTGGGGCCATGCTGAAATGGAGAGTGAGGTTGCCTGCTCAGCCAGCTCTGTGGACGTTGTCATCTAGGGACCGCATGTGCAGTGTGATGTGATGCTGCTCTCTTGCAGGATGCTGTGTCTCTTTTCTTCTCGTGAGGGTTGTGCTTCAAATGGCGTTTCTCCTGAGGGAGCACAGGCCTCTGTGCCCCCTGGTTTTCACCCGCATTTACCTCTGGTTTATACTTGCGTAGGTTGTAAAGCCAATAATCCTGACCACGTAGGGGAAGGAACGGGGACTATCTTCATCTTTGTCTTGTCTGAAACAGCTGCTCCTATACGTCCAGTCACTCCAGCATAGCTGCCCTTATAAAACCCAGATAGGGAAAACAAGGCCTAAAGGGAAACAGCTTAATTAGTACAAAAATCTGTGTGTGGGAGGAGAGGGCATACAGGCCTTGGGACTGGAGAGTGAAGTTAGCATGGTATGTGGTTCCCCTGTGGGACAAAGCCATTTCCATCTTGTCTTGCACCCGAGATGGTGTAAGGAATGTGCAGTGGAGCTGCTGCCTCTGGGGGGTGGTCTGTGCTGCCCCTTTCATCTCATCTCTGCAGGAGTTAAGAAAACTGAGGCATGGGACTGCATCCCTGGCAGCATTTGCTTTTTTCTCTTTGTAACTGTAGAGGGAGTTTGAGCCCTGCACAGCACAGAGCTCAGGCGTCCTCTCCCAGACCATGCTGGACACACAACTCTGGCTCTTCAGCCTGCTGCCCCCACCAGCTGCTCCTCTTTGCCCAGTTTGCTCAAGCTGCTGAAACGTGAGGCCACGTCTCTCTGTCCTAGAGAAGGGGACACGTTCCCTGTCACGGAAGATGGGGCTGAGCAGGCATTTTTCCCTCAGCTCCATCCTTCCTCCTTCCCCTGGCTCTGCAGAAGCTGAGCCCAGAGCACTGGTGCCTTCCAGCACGTTTGCTGCCCAGCAAGTTCCCCATTTTGTTCAATGAAAGAAAATGGAGTTAGCTTGCTTTTTTGTTAGTGTTTCTGGCCTGGAAACCAAGGTTGCTTTGCTAGCCAGACATATCCTCTCTCTAGCTGTAACCTGCCCACCTCCATCTTCAGTTTCCAACCCATGAGTAGACAAATCTAAGTGGCAAGCCAGAGGTTCTCCTTTGCTCTTGGCACTAGAAGGCAGGTTCCTGGTTTTAGTGATATAACACATGGTCAAGCTGCAGATGGTCATGTTGTTTCTCACGCTCTTTTCTGGCTACCAAAGGTGCAGATTGTTAATAAGAAGTTGGACTTTAGCAGCGTTCAATCCAAGTGTGGCTCAAAGGATAATATCAAACACATCCCAGGAGGAGGCAGTGTGAGTACCTTCACACTTTCAATGCACTATAATACTTCTTATTATAAGTGGCATGTTGTATACACTAAACTGCCAATGCTATCTGCAGCGACCGTGCCGTCAGATAGCTATTGGTGACGTGCAATGACTCTTTTCTGGCTACCAAAGGTGCAGATTGTTAATAAGAAGTTGGACTTTAGCAGCGTTCAATCCAAGTGTGGCTCAAAGGATAATATCAAACACATCCCGGGAGGAGGCAGTGTGAGTACTTTCACACTTTGAATGCACTGTAATAATCCTTATTATTAGTGGCATGTTGTATACACTAAATCACCAATGCTATCTGCAGCAACCCTGCTATCAGATAGCGATTGGTGACGTGCTGTCATTTAACCCCATTAACCCAGAAGACATGGTTAGATGAACCCTAACAAGTCCTGTACATGCCTGACATGGACAGAACTAACTGACCCGTGTAGAAACCATGTCTGTAACAAAACATCCTGTTAACCAAAAGGTTTTACACTACTTAGAAGGCTTAATGCCTCACTGTCTGCAGGATGGGTGGCCTCTAGCAGACAGTGACGTAGTTGCTGATGCAGTAGGTGGATAGATTTATAAGCAAACGCAGTCCTGGTTGCTTAACGTACTGCTAAATTGCACATGACTCTGCACAATATGTGAAAGCGCAGGTTCCTGCCCATTCGCATCAGGCAAGTATGTTCTGTGCAAATATTAAGCTTCTCTTTGCTAACAAATGTGTCCGGTAGTGCCCAGGGAGGCTGAGCCTAAAGTAATATTGAGTGAATTGATTTGAATGCTGGCATTTCCAGCCATTCCCAGTTAAATAGCCAGACTCAGCTTTCAGTTACTGTGCCAGAAACCTGGAGAAACTCCACAGAGGTTGGTGGATTTACCCCAGTCTCTCTGGAGACGGAGTTTGGGTCCAGGAAAGATGACGAACCAAGGAAGGAGCATCACTGAGACCCCAAGCAGTGCAACTCAGGGTCTGTGGTTGCCTGGTCTGTGGCCATCTGAGGAAGCTATCTGTTGCCCCTCAGATGTTGCTGATGGATTATTTTTTTTGTGTGCTGCTTTTGATCTCTGCGGACTCCCTCCCTGAGAAACTGAACATTGCAGAGGGCTTGGCATGTGAGCACTGGGACATAACTGGGTTTGCAACCTCCCTCTTAAATTTGATGTCATTCTGCATTTATTTAACGGGCCAGAGGAGCTGCTTTGCGGAGGTCAGACCTCTGTGAAGCAGATTCCGTGCTTGTTCTGCTTTTTCTTACCCCAGGGTCCTGCACTGGCTGGACTGCCGGGTGCGTGGTGGACCACTTGTTAACGCCACGAGTTAGTGTTCGTCATGAATCATCTGTGCTGTGGCTGGTAATTAGCTTCAGCACAGAGTGGTGAGCTCATCCTTTTCTCCACTGAGAGCTCACACCATGAGCAAGCGTTTGCAGTGGGTTAAGAGTTACCTGTTTTTTTGGCTGGAGGTTGTCTATCCCCCCCTTCCCGGGCTGTGCCAGCAGTGAAAATTGTGTGATCGCTGCCTGGCTGTGTTAACACGGAAAGCAGCAGCTTAGCTCTGGGTGCGGGTGCTCAGAGCGAAGCCGTGTGCTGACGTGGCCAGAGCGTTGCTGCACAGGCTTCCGGGCGGCAGAGCTGTGCCTTGGGCTCCTCTGATGGAGGGGCAACAAGAGACCACCGGCGTTCGATGGCCATCATGTCTTAATCCTCCACGACACTGTCAGCGGTGACTGCCTGCTCAGCCATTGTTGCTTCAAGAGGAATGAACTCTTGCTGCAGTAACCTGGGGTTGGTACCTTTTTATTTTTAAAGTCAGCTGATGCTCTGACAAGGTGATTCGTTAGGCAAAAGTTGACTTAAGCATTGCTGATGCTGGGAGGTGGGATCCCCAGGTCTCTGGCACTGGTTTCCTGGGCAAGCAACTCTGTGCTCCTTTTCCTTCCTTGCTAAAATGAGGAGGAGCCTCCCAGCAGGATGGGAAGGGTTAATGGAGTCCTGTCTGTAAAAGAAGGGAACTGGAATGAGAGCAGAAAGTGTTTCAGTTGCTGATTGCTTGCTCTGGAAATGGGAGGTCTTTCAATCCCAAATCCCAGTGGTGCCCGAATTGCTCACAGGCCCTTTGGGGTCTTGGCTGGGATTAGAAAGGCGCCAGCAGTCCTTTTGGGGTCTGTTTCCTGCCTTCCGGCTGAATCTAGCTCTCTTCCTGCCCAGTGCATTAAACGTGTGATCTTTCCCCAACCCTGTCTTCATGTCTCTGTGTGCAGTGTGCTCCCAGACCCTAGGGTTGCTTTTCTCCCCTCTCTCTGTCTCCGCTCTCTGTCAGATGTGCCTTTTGGTATGAGTGAGCATCGGAGCTGGTGGGACGGTGGCACCGAACCCCTGTTCTCCCCTCCTTTTTCTGGCTGCATGATGGAGGGGGGAGTGTTTCTCATTGGTGTGCACAACCACAGTCCAGCACCGAGCTCTGAGGGTGATGGGGCCAACATAGGAACAGAAGGATGCACCTTCACCCCAGGGCTTTTGGGTCAGCACCGGGTGCTCAGGTGTGATGGAGAGTAGCGGCTACGGTGAATCCTTTGTGCTGACTTTTGGCCACGTTGGTCCGGAGGCTGTCTGGCCTCTGCAAAGATCCCTTTGGTGCTGGCATATCCTTCCCAAGAGCTGTGAGAGCAGCACACCCGCCGTGGTACTTGGTGAAAACACTCCCCTTGAAATCCAGACTGTTACTGAGAGCCAGACACTTCCCAGTGAGTAGGAGCCAACCTTGAGGTGCTGATGATCCGATTTCTCCTGCCCAGCCCCACTAACTATAGCAGTAGCCGAGACCCACCCTGGTGTGGGTCCAAAACCAGGTTCCAAGGTAACTTCTAGGGGTATGGAGATGTTTTCTCACCTCCTTGTCTCCTGCTCCTGACGTAGCTGGTGTGTTTGTGCTGTGGTTTGCCGTCCCCAACACACCTAGTGGTCCCAGACCTCTCCAGTCATTGGTGTTTTCCAGTGTGGTGTTTAACTGCTAACATAACCACTAAACAGCTCCACGTTAACCATTCCTTGTGTGTGCGTCTCGTGTAACCCAATTGTCCGTGCGCAAGAGGCCGCCGGCCCCGTGCCCAGGCATGCCACAGCACCGGGGCCAGTCTTGGAATGGGGTGGTTTAAGTGGAATTGCTGGAGCCCATGTTCAGAGACGTAATGGGTAAAACAAATGAAAACCACAGCATATCATCATGAATATGTTCTGGTTCAGTATATTGTAATTGCCATTTTAATTTATATTCTGTAAACTCCTGCCAGATATTTAGACTTTGGTTTGGTTTTTTTTAACCCTTATTTCCGTTACAGCATTTTTCAAAAATGCATATTTTGGTCACTCTTTTAAAAGTTCTGTGCACATTGATCATTTCTGTTCTTTCAGTTTTTGTGGACATAAGCTTTATGTTTTACACCAGAAAAGGTATTTATTTTTTATGTTTTCTCTCTGGTATATCTCCTCCTTTTGGATGATGTGTATGCAAATCTTAATTAATTACCACTCCACTTTCTCTCTCACTTAAGCACTTTAAAATTGCCTCTACTTCCCCCCTCTGTGGAGAGGTGATCTTGTGCATGCTGACATGTTAAGAGAGGCTACTGCACACGGGCATTAATGATCTCCCATTTCTGATGACAGTTTCTTTTGTATTATTAATCTTACTGGGGTTTAAGCTGTCCTTTCCCTTGAATCCAGATCAGGTGCCGGTGTGTGTTGTGCCTCCCCCTCCCCAGGTTGCCCGTGGTGGCAAGAAACTCATTGCCTTTTCCTTTCTCGTACGGACAGGTTCAAATCGTTTACAAGCCAGTCGACCTGAGCCATGTGACATCCAAATGCGGTTCCCTGGGCAACATCCATCACAAACCAGGTACCCTTTGACTCTGTGGCACCCGGCAGCACTGGGTGCTGGTCCCTGGGACTTGCAGGCTGCGTTGCGGTGTGCAGCTGGAAGGGGGGAGAAGGTTGGGGTAGTGCAGGCAGCGAGGGGAGGCATGTGGAGCAGTGACCAGAGCGTCGGAGTGAGCCCTGGGGTGCTGGACACTGTTCCCAGCTCCGTCACTGCCAAACCCACTCCAGTCTGTCTGACCACTTGGTGGTAGGGGAGGGATCTGGTGTGATCCATGAACACCCTTGACTGTGCCAACATATCGCTGCAAATGGGAAGTATTTAGGAATAAATAGGGAGGAGTGCTGGTGTTCAGGGGAGTAAGGCTAGCTCCCTGCCCTTGGTTCTGCAAAACACTGGGTTGTATGTCAGCTCTGCATAGCATCCTTTGGGAAAGTCTCTTTACCCTGGATCCAATTTGCTGTGGCTCCTGGATCACCACTGGATCCCTGTTGCTGCTGTTTTCCTGGTCCTTGCCCTCTGCTCCGCCTCCGAGTGCTTTGGTTGAGGCGCCTCGGAGCGGCAGCTCAGACCTCAGTGCTTTCTCTCCAGCCTGCCCTGGCTGGCACAGAAACTAACCCAGCTTGTGCTCTTCCCTTCCAGGTGGTGGCCAGGTGGAGGTGAAATCTGAGAAACTGGACTTCAAAGATAAGGTGCAATCAAAAATCGGGTCCTTAGATAACATCAGCCACGTCCCTGGAGGAGGAAATAAAAAGGTAAAGGGGCACTGGGTCGAGAACAGGCAGGCTGTTCTGCTGTGAGTGTCTGTCTGCCCTGGGAGCAGTGTGTGAGAAAGAGCGGTTCAAGAGTGGATGCGGAGAAGGTCCTGCTCACCCAGCTCGTCTTTAGACCACGTGGCCTCTCCTCTCTGTCTACCAGGCAGCACATCTTCCTCAGTGCTTGAAACGATGGGCTGCCTGTGATCTAGCGTGGGGGGTGGGCTGTACACACTTCGTCCTTCAGAGGACAAAAAAGCACCCTGCCCAAGCAGCCAGCTTGTCTTCCTGGCCAGCGGCTCGCTGTAGGCAGGCAGGGCCAACAGCTCCTGGCCTGCATTTGCCAACCTGGAGGACGTTACCTGGAGCACAGCTGTGGCAGAGCTGCAAGGCTGTCAGTCCGTCCCCTTTCTGGCCCGTGGCCACCTAAATGATCGTGAATCGAAGGGATATCCTCTCCTGTGTTTTTCTGCTCTTTCTACTGTTCTCTGAAGTTTGTGCAGAAACACGTTTGTGTCTCAAACCTTGCACACAAAGGGGTGCTGCTGTCAGCAGATGCTTTTGCGTGCTGTGGCGCCAGTTACTCCCAGTGGTGCGGCACAAAGCTGATAGCTCAGGGTGCTGCATAGGTGTTGGTTCCCCAGTGAAAGTGGAGCATTAAAGGCTTAGCTTTATTTAGAAAAGGTGACTCCATGGTAGGCCGTCACTTCAGAAGAAAGGTGATCTCCTCTTTCTTCGAGTCTCAGTCTCGCAGTTGAGAGTGGCCAAGGACTCTGCAGGGAGTGGTGTGCGTTTGGGGGGATTTAAATTGGAAGACAAAAGACAATCAGGTGAAATACTGAACTTGGGGTGAGCTGTTCCTGCTGGAGGCTTTGATGGTGACTTCCCAGTAAGTTTTAGCTGAGGAAAACACCTCTAACAACCTCACTTCAAGGACAGCCAGGTCCTTCGCAGGCAGGGGAGCAGGGAGCTCAGGTAAGCACAGAGTTGAGACTCCAGACTGGTGACATGTGTGGTTGAATGTCTCCAGGGAAAAGCGGTTATTATCTTGCTTGTTTTCCAAACACTTTTTCTCAGTGGGAGGGGAAAGTTCGCTTTTGGCTCCTGTATTTTGGCACTTTGTTCTTGGCCACGTTTTCTCTGTGCACCTCCCAGCTCTTCATCTCCCAGCAGCGCGCTGGCCTCTGACTGAGGGATCGCTTGACTTCCTTACCCTTCTCTCGCTGCTGCTACGCATCAGACTGCCCTGTGCTTCACTAAGCCCGTTTTCATCGTTTTTATGATTCCAGCGATGATTCTTTCATATCCTGGCACATTCACTGGGCCATAATTTGAAGAACTTGCCCTTTGGAGGAGGAATTTATTTGTAAGGGTGTGACCCAGCAGCCACATCCCCTGCCTCAGCCTTCCTGCGTGGCGCTTGCCCATACCCTACCTAAATCCACACCTGGAGGAGGTTGTTGGTGTAACTGGGGGTTCAGGTGCTGTCTCAGATTGCTTCCCTTGTCCAGCCCATTCCCATTCACACCTTGGCACCAGGGACCGTCCTCGGGCAGTGCTGCTCTGAGGTGGGATGCTGTGTTCGCAGGGAGGGGAGAGGACACAGTTGAGCCCCATCAACCCTCTGTGTAGAGTGGCTGTGGGCTGCTCCACTGTGCCTTCCCCAGCCTTTCCCATGTCCCTAGTCCTCTCCTTGCCTTGTGACACAGAAGATCCAGGGTTGGACACATCACCCACAGCTCTTCAGGCTGAATGTGCCACTCTCCTTGGGTCTCCTCTGGGGAGCCGGGGTACTCTGTGCTCAGCCAAAGTACCTGTGCCAGCAGCATCTGCTCTCCTCTGCGGCACATGGAAGGCTTTCCTCCCCATCTCCAAAGGCTGCTGCTGTTCTTCCTATGAGTCAATGAATGGCCCTGTTTTTCAGATTCTTCTCTCCCTGATTTTCTATTTCTTGTCTTTATTTTTTTTTGTCTTTTTCCTTCTGCTTGACATTTATTGGATCTTGTTTTTTTATTGCTGATGCGTTTTTTGCACCCCACCGCCCTGGGCGGGTTTCTTCACCTGTAGAGAGAGAAAGGCAAGGAAGACAAGACCCGTCCCCAGGCTGCTCGGACCCCGAGCCCAGACCCTGCTGGGCTCCAGTCTCTGGTGCTGGAGCCACCCACCCCCCCGGAGAGCCAGCTCTCGGCCTTGCACTCGGCTGGGGAGGGCACCAGTAAGTAGCAAACGCAATCCACTTCACCTCCCCTCCCCAGCCCTCGCGCTTGCTGGGAGAGAGGGGTTTGGCTTGTGGGAGCAGCGGTATGTGCCCAGCTGGGACGTGGGTTAAGGGGCAGCCTTATGAGCCGTTTGGGGATCCCACCCCCTCCGTAAATCTGTGCCAGCAGAGTGGGAGCAGCCCAGGTTGTGCCGGCCAAGTCCTGTGCCTGGGACCCACCGCCACACTGGGCCTGGGCATTTGGGAAGGATTTGGCAGCATCCCGAGGTGCTCCAGCCCCGCCATCCCCTCTGGTTGTGCCCCTTCCCCCTGTGGGCTACTGGAAGGGACGTGCCTGAGGACTGGGGGCACTCAGGGCATTGTGCCAGTGAACTGAGCTTTCCTCACAGCTGCACAGCGGCGCTGACCACGCGGACAGTTTGCAGGTAAAACCGACCTCTCCGGATGGCATCCTGCATCCTCCCCGCTCACTGCCCTCTCCTCTCGTTGCAGATTGAGACTCACAAGCTGACTTTCCGCGAGAACGCCAAAGCCAAGACCGACCATGGCGCTGAAATAGTCTACAAGTCCCCCACCATCTCCGGGGATGCCTCCCCGCGCCGCCTTAGCAACGTCTCCTCCACCGGCAGCATCAATATGGTGGACTCCCCCCAGCTCGCCACACTAGCCGATGAAGTGTCCGCTTCGCTGGCCAAGCAGGGCTTGTGATCGGGGCACAGCGGGCGAAGATGAGAGA
>VXBO01000662.1:58614-114752 GCA_013400135.1 Rhinoptilus africanus
CCCCCCCTCTCTGGGCAGCCTGGGCCAGGGCTCTGCCACCCTCACGGGAAAGAAGTTCCTCCTCATCTTTAGGACACAGAACCCAAACAGACGGTGCAAGAGCTGGCTGTCCGCAACTTAACGGGTAACTTCACCCCACCTAAGCAAGACTATGGCCCGCTCCCGCAAGGCTTCCTCAACCTGCTCTTGTGGACAGTGATACGACTTTCCAATACCACCACAAGCTTTTGAGCATTTTCACGGATCAGCCAACCTGCTGCCGAGAGCATCCCGCTCCGTTGGGAAGGACACGCTGGCCAAGAGAAACCCACTGCATCCTCTCTGTGTTCCAGCACTGTTGGTGCACCAGGACACCTCGTGCCAGCGCCCAGGAAGGGTGACGGCAGGACGTACCTGCTGCCCCGCCGCTGCGGGGGCATGCTCGTGCTCCAGAGCCACCGGGCTCGCTCCATCTCTTCACACTTGCCGTGGCGAGCAGTGAAGGCCGAATCAGACAAGTCCTCGATCTGGAAAGGGAAGGGTAGAGGGCCCGGTCAGAGCTTTCTTCTATCAAACACACACCTACGTGCAGTTCTTCCAGCATTAGCTACAGCATGGATTTAAATAAAGGCTTGTATCTGGAGGGAGGCAGATGGTGTCAGCGAGTGCGAGAGCACCCTCTTAAACTGAGTCCTCATTGCTTAGGAAGAGATTAAGAACCGAAAACCAAAGGGAAGTACTTATCCCAGAGTGAAAGCGCTCACGCAGAGGTTTAAGGAAGTACCATCATTATCAGTTTTGCTAAAACAATAACTAGAGCAGCGTGACTGGTCATGATTTCTTGATTAGACTATTCCATAAAAAGATGGCTGTGTAGAGAGGTCTCCTGACAGCAGTGAGACCTCCGATGCAGCTGTACCCAGCCACTTCATCCAGCTTCTGCTGTATCAGGAACCAATGCCAGGTTGGTTTCTGCAAGGCCAACTGTGCGTTTTGCTGCAAAATAGGAAGGGCCTTCGCACCCCCCAGCTGAGTTCCCTGTGTCCACCCCCTCCCCGCATCCTCCGTGGACGCTCTTCAGTCGTTACCAACCCCATCCCATGTCAACTCACAACGAAAACTCTTCTTACCTCCTCATTGTCTTCATCAGGGTTCACTTTCAGAGTGCCGACATCCACTTCACGCCAGCTGCAACACACAACGTCAGAGGACCGTCAATCCCAGCACGGGCAGCCCCGCACACACCAACAACGTATTTCGGGAGAAAAAAAATCCAAGCCTGCCACGATGAGCAACATATTTACGCTCAGTTTTAAGCCAAGCGGCCACGTTTGTCTACCAAAATCAGCTTCTCCTGGCCACTGCCACCCAAGGCAACAATGTTTGTCCAGCCCGGACACATGCAGAGCTGGGAAACCACCAGCACCTTCGGCTCCACACACTTGGCAGCTTTGTGGCAGGACAGAGGACAACCAGGATGACTTCAGATTGCATGGGGACCTGGGCAGGGCAGCTTTCACGCAGGAGGGACGCTCACGCAACATACTCCCTAACTCAGCAAGTCTGCATCAATGGGATGATCAGAAGCTCTCCAAACTTCCTCCTACTTTCAAGGAAGAAGAACGCCCTTTTCCTCCCCAGCATTAGCAGCCACTGGGAGCAAAGCCCTAGGCCAGGCTGAACTTCTGATGAGACATTTGCGCAGTAAAAGTCTGTGATGCGACAACCGTGCTGGAGCCAGGGATGGGGCACGTACCTGGGTGTGAGGATCTCTTTGTACTGCAGCTTCTCCACACGAGTCGTTGCAGCGACGGACATCGGGATGACAATGTTGTTAATATCAAATGAACTTTCACCTCTCCTCCTCCTTGGCTGCTGGAACATGAAGACGAGAATCAAGTGAGAAAAGGTGGTAGGTTTTGTCATGTTAAGTCATTGATGGAAAAAGGACGTGGCCTCATATGAAACGGCCTCATACGACTCTAGAACAAACAGCAATTTGCACCAGAATGGAGTTCACCTCCTCTTCCCAACCAAAAATCTTTAGTTTGGAGGGTACAAACAGGGCAGGGGCTGCGGTGGCCCTGCAGGCACTGAAGCGAGGTGACAAGGGCTGCTGAGCTCCGGCCACCATGTCCACGCTGGCACCAGCCGCTGCACAGCCAGGGAGATCAGGAGATCGACCCAGCAAAGTCTCCCATATATTCTAGTTCCCTACTGCCAAGGTAAAGAATCACAGAATCATTCAGGTTGGAAAAGACCCTCGGGATCATCAAGTCCAACCATCATTCCCAGTCGACAAAATTCTCCCCTACACCATATCCCCCAACACCACATAGAAACGACTCAAACACTCTCAGGGACGGCGACTCCACCTCCTTGGGCAGCCTGTTCCAGTGTCTCACCACTCTTTCTGGGAAGAAATATTTCCTAATGTCCAGACTAAACCTCCCCTGCTGCAGCTTGAAGCCATTCCCTCTTCTTCTATCGCTAATTCCCTGTGAGAAGAGACCAGCACCAACCTCTACAATGTCCTTTCAAGTAGTTGTAGAGAGTGAGGAGGTCTCCCCTCAGCCTCCTCTTCCTCAACTAAACAGTCCCAGCTCCTTCAATCGCTCTTCATTAGATTTATTCTCCAGGCCCTTCACCAGCTCCGTTGCCCTCCTCTGCACTCGCTCCAGCACCTCCATGTCTCTCTTGTATTGGGGTGGCCCAAACTGGACACAACACTCACGGTGTGGCCTCCCCAGGGCTGAGTACAGGGAGACAACCACCTCCCTAAGAAAGCAGTGAGACCACCAGGAAAGAGGGAAGAACCATCCTGTTTGGAAACAGCCCCCCTGCTCCTGTCCCTGCAGGGGTCTGCACCCTCCACAGGTGACACTGGGACAGAGGAGGGACGTGAAGCAGTCAGACAGGAATTCATCTCGGGTTTTGACAGCTGTACCAAGAGCCTAATGGTTTCCATCTGTATCGTGCTTTTGACGGAAATAGATTTTCTAAGACAGAAATAAGCTCCCCAGTTATCTATTTAAACCTGGCTGAACGCTGGGTGCTCTCCTACCATCTGTCTATCCCAAAACCTCCCCCAAAGCTGTGACAGCAGCACTGCCGGCACAGTGACATGGATCAGCTCGACAGCCAAACGGCCCGTCTTCCTAACGGAGTCACCTGCCGTTTACCATGTTCTCCGTCTCCTTTGATCCCCGTGGCTTATGGTGTGAAAAGACACGGAAACCCAAGTGCCTGGGACCTGCCATGGGCAGAGCCCAGGAGTCGTGCAATGGAGGGGGGTGGAAAACTATTGCCATGGCAGCAAGGAAATTCCAATGTGTCACTGTCAACAGTGAGGCCTGACCCACCGGGTGGGGAGCCCACGCAAACCTGCCCCAGGCGGGGATGCCTGAACCGAGGACTTGGACTCTTGAGCCCAGAGACGAGACCCTGGGTGTGCTCAATGCAGGACTCGGCCACTGAAGGGAAGACAATTCATCGTGCCTGCTGCTTGTGAAAGAGCAGCAGCAAAAGCAGCGAGAGAAGACCGAGATATGCGTGTGAAGCACATGGAAATGTCATCTTGACGTGCTAGAGCTGCTTCTCCAAAACAGCCAGCATGTTCAAGGCAAACTACCACTGCTTGTTGGGTTCTTCAGACACCCCGTGATGGCTTCACTGATGTCACAACAGCACACTCCGCAGTGAAGGAACCCACCCGGGACCCAGCAGCCCCAGCGCTGTTGCCTGTTAGCTTGGAGCAAGGACAGGGGCACACAAGGTTGAGCTGGAAGGGGTGTCCTCAGCCCTGCCATGGACAGATGTCTCTTAATCACTGTGGTTTCACCCTCAGGGTTTGAGGAACTCTGCCTTGTGATCCCTTGGTCACATCCAGCTCCGGCTGTGGCACAAACTCCTAACTGGAGTGATCAGACAGGGGCCAGGTCCTTCACTGGGGCATTTAAGCAGAATTCAGTCCTTGCATCAAGGGTTTCTGTGAAGGTGGGTCAGGAGCTGGCAGGATGGATGACGTCTGGCAGAGGAGCTGCATCACCGATCTGTCCCAGAGCACAGCGGGAGGGAGTTACGGTCCTGCTCACTGATGGCTTTTAAACACAGCTTCACAAAGGTCCCCAGTCCTGTCCTCCTTTAGCATCTGGGGAGGCTGAGTGTATCTCAGAAGACAGCGTGAGTTAAGCAGCTGCTGAAGCTTGCGTGTGGGTGAATGTTAAGGTCCAAACCACCACTGCCCTGGACTTGGCCCCAACCCCTTTTACAGCCCAGTGCCACCAAAGCCACGAAGGGAAAACCATCTCGATGGAAGCACCATTGTACCAGCAGCAGCACACTGGTCATCAGCTCTTCTGCTTCTCCTTCTGGCATCCCCAGACAACTTCAGAAACCAAAACCCAGATGTGAAACGCCAGGGGACTACTGAGAACAGAAGTTACTCAGCAGTTACTGAGCTGACACCAAATGCAGCTGGGTGGCTCTCTGCACAGCCACCGTCAATCCAGGAACCCCAGCAGACACTACGTTAGAGTCAAAAAAAAGGGCCAACCATCAGTTGAACCAAGGGGTCCAGCACGGTAAGAGGAACACTGAGCACTAAGATGCCTGAACTGCTTGAAAGCTGAGCCCCCGTGGTGAAGCTGAGCTCAGAAACCTCTCCAGAAAGGCACGAGATACTTACGGCCGTGCTGGAGGTGCCCTGTGAACTCGTGCTGGCTGGAGCGGAGCCTTCCGAGGAGGTGGACAGTTGCCGCGCTATGGGGCTGTGAGGTGTGGGGGTCGCAGCTGCTGACAAGTAGCTTGGGCCACCGATGTCCGTGTGATGCTTAAACACTACACAAGGAGGGCAGGAGAAAACGAAGAATGACATTAGCCAAAGAAACCAAGGGGGCTGGCGGCGGTGGACAGAAAAGGACCATGTGCACCAGAAACGGCCACTGCTGAGGAGAACTTTGCATGAAAAGAGAAGCACCTTCTGACGGAGAACTGTCAGCCTGAGAGGCCCTGGGGGAAGAAGCAGTTAGAGCACACGAGGCATTGCTGCGGTGGGGACAAGGCCCAGAAGCAGTGCGTTCCCCCTGCTCCGAAGCAGGGGGAGAGAGGCTGGATGTGCAGCAAAGCCCAAGCTCCCCCCGAGAGACCTGGCCGTGGGAGCCTACCTTCACTCCTCTCAGATGAGCTGTCTCGCAATCGCTTTTTGTCATAGGCAGGAGGCTGGACAAGCGAGCGCTCTGGCGCTCTCTCGGCCTTGGACACGGCCGTAAAATCGTCTAAAGGCGGCCTGTGTGCCTTGTCTGGTTGGATTTTTTGATGTGAGCGCTCTGAGGAGGGGAACAGAGAAAGAGCTATGAAACGCCAGTTTTCACCTCTCTTTCTGTTGGCACGGGAGGCTCGGGCAGAGTTTACCAGCTCCATAAATCCAGACAGGTTGGGCTCAAGGCCATCAGGGAGCAGGAGAGATGTGCTCAGAGCAGAAGGAGCTGTAGTACTGCCCATGCCACCTGAGCACGACCTCGGACTGCGTTAAAAGAGGTCCCTACAAACTGAGACCAGCCTGAACCACGGCCTCGTCCCTGAGAGCTGAATTTGAAGGAGATCCTCCTCCTCTCTCCTCCCATATTGCACGGCTGTCGGGTACGAAATGGGGCAACGTTTCTGTCCGTGGTGGAGGCAGGGAGGACACTTACTGGCTGCAGTGAAGAACGAATTGACCAGCTTGTGGCGGTCCTTGCGAGCAGGGTCAGACAGGCTGCTGGTAGGCATGGGGACTCTGTGCTTGAGCGAGAGCTTTTTGGGAGGTTTAATTTTCTCGTACGGTTTGTTCTGCCACTGAGATTTCAACATGCTCTGGAAGTGCAGGCTCGTCGGCACATCTGCAGAGAGACAGGAAACACGGCAGTCAAATTAACTAAATTACACACCAGAAAGCTGCGGTACCACAACCCTCTCCTGGTCCCCCAGTAAGAACAGCCCTTGACAAACATTCAGGCATCGACTGACTATAAAACGGGGGCTTGCCTACACCTTCCTCGCTTTCAGGGAGGACCTGCAACGTTAGGACCCAAAATTTCTAATCTGAAGCTCTTTGAGGGAAGGATGTTCCTACAGGATTCACAGCCCAACTATATCCTGGCAGGACAATGAAGCCTTTGTCAGAAAAAACATGTGTCTTTACCACTGAAGGTCTCGCACGGACTGCCACGCTCAATTCTGCTGTCTCAGATCTGACTTCCAAGAACCTGAGCTATCTCAGCACATCAAACCTACCGAGGGAACGGGCTGGAAGAGAGAAATTCAGTTTAAATCCTCAATTTCAGGTCAAGTCAAAAGCCAAGCAAGTACTGTATGACGTTAATCTGCCTGATGCGGCACCTCAATCGTCTAACGAGAGCTGGGTAAGCGAGCACACCTCAGAGGCTCGCAGAGCAGAGCTGCCGCTCGCTCCCCAGGCAGGGGCCGGGTCATGCAGCCATCTGCCAGCAGGCAAACTCCCGGGTAATTAGCTGGGTAACCGATGCATTTCGAGCCTGAAGTTTCTGTAGTAATCCAGAGTACCTGTCCCGATTTATTCCTGCCGTCTCACAGTGAGCACACGCGTGCTGTACTGCCACGAAAGTCGGCAGACGCTACTTGTGCTCACATTCCTCAAGGTCCGTTTCTCCCCAGTCCCACACAGACATGCACTCCCGACCTGAGCCAAAAGACAGACCACTAAGGAGATTATTCACTGTATTTCTTGTGCAGACAGGCTACGGTAGACTATAAAACCCATGAACTGGAGTGGCAAACTACTCCAGCCTCAGGAATCCCACAAATAAGCCTTATTTTCATACTCGGCTTTAAAGTTCGGATCTGATCACCAAATACTGCTGCCTAAAACTCCTCCAAGACTCAGCTCTCTTTTATACGCCTGAGGGCCAAAATAAAATCCTAGTTCAGAAAAGCTTTAAAACTTTTACGGTTAAGAGGAGAACTACTGTGACATGAATTTACCTTCTCCGACTACACCTGTAAGACTGTTACACGCGGCATTCATGGGGTGACACACCACCCATCTGCTCTCCTCACCCAGTACAGACCAGCAGCCCGTCGCCAGCAGGACACACAACCCGGTGCAAGCTCACCCTGCCACAACACGGAGTTAAAAGCACTAAGAAGAGCATGTGCGGTACAAACGTCCCCCCTCCACATCTCTCAAGCTCAGGTGACATTTTCACAGGGACTTTGAAACAACCCCCCGGGGCAGAGACAAATCTTCCCAGCCCTGCAGGAGGAATGAAGCTCCTCACCCTGCAGAGGGGACGCGGAGGCAATTAGGAGCTGCCACGGGATTTAGAAATTGCATCTAGGCAATCTCAGAGGGCAAGCAAAAGAGATTCAAGACATGTCGGTAGTCTCAAGGGCCAGTATCTGAACCCCTGCGAAATTTCCCCACCAATTCCAGGGACTGGAAAGCCCCAGGAGATCCGGGCAGGCAAATGGGATGGAGAGCGCTGGGCTGGAGTCGGCTGTTATTAACAGGGGGAACTTGACTCCCAGGAAAAAGCCAGGAAAAAAGCATTTTTGAGTGCCTTGATGGTTAAAGCTCCGGTTTAGCCCCATCCATTTGCTAACAACGGGCTCTCACAGTGCAACGGCAGCTCTGTGGCCACTGCCACCGGTTTGCTGGGACACGTCCCAAAGAAGAGAGAGGAGCCAAGCCAGAAGGATGTTGCCAGTGAGGCTGCAACATCGCCGTGCTGAAGTGCCCTGGCTTTGGGAAAACGGCTTCTTCTCTTTGCTAATCTTTTGCTTTCTCCAGAAAATACATCCCATCCCAGCAGCCCACACATCTGCGGAAGGAGGAGACAGGTCAGAGGGAGGGGAAAAATGCAGGACAAAACACCATCAGCAGAAAATGAGTTATTTGCTGGCTTGTCACTGCCCTGCTGCCAGCACCAGTTGCACCAGAGTCTGTGCAGCAAGTGACACCGTCACTCGTCCTCGTCTGAGCGGTGCAGGCCTCCCGGGGACCGGCAGATGGCAACCGCATGGAGCCCCGGCTCTCATCCTCCCCACAAAGGTTATTACATCATCTGAAAATTCCCAGTGAGAAATCCGATGAACCAGAAAAAAATAGAAAAAAAAGAAAAAAAAAAAGAAAAGCCCTGAAAGGAAGGGGACAAAGCGCTTACGAAGCGCAAGTGCAAGGGGTTAAAAGCCGCCGTGCCCGCGCCCAGCTTGCCAGAAGGATAAATGATCTTTTTCCTCCTGCAGCACCTGGTAATTTTGCCCTTGGCAAACTGCAGCGGAGATCCCCGGCTGCTGGCACCGCCGAGCCCTGAAGAGCCGGACTCAAAGTGAAAGTCAGCACATGCTCCCAGCGCTAAGGGCAGGCTCCGTCTAACAGCCTCCTCCAGAAGGGCTGAACCAAGCCTCTGCCTCTCAAGGTGGGCCCCCAGAATAATCACGGAGGAGCATCAGCAGCAACCTGGACTAATGCTCACGGGCAGGGAGACGCCTCGATGCAGACTAACAGAGTCAGGCAGGGCTATTTCCCTACCTGAACACGCTACCTGGCTTTACCTTTGGATAAAAAAGTATCTCCACCCCCAAAAACCAACCTGAGCAAAAACTACATTAAGCATTAGTGAATAATCAAAGCTAATCTGAGGCAGGGAGGGGAAGAATGGGTATTTCCGTATAGGTGTTTTAAGCTTTACACCGTATAGTTTTAAAAATGAAGTTTTTAATCTCAGGCAGCCAGAATGGATCTTCTACCACGTGAGCTGGCTGCAGCTGACCCTCAGGAAACAGAAAGGAAATGTGGGACGAGATAATTTGCCTGGTGGCCACGCTGCAATAGGAGACAACAGGTTCTCTCACCGCTTCCCAGGATATTGGGTTTAACACTATTGACAGAGCATTACAAGCGCTGTGAAAACAGGAAACAAAATTTCTGCTTCAGGAGTTCAGTGCATTGAGTCCCTTTAGCATTCCGTAACAGAGACGGGGGGAGTGTGGGGATTTAGTTTTTAAAAATAGCACCGATTTACTATTTTAGTCTGTTTTAAATATAGTGCTAGTGAAAGATGCCGGATTAATTGTGCCCAGACACTCCACGCATTTCCTACTCTTGCACAAAGTCTGTGCAAAGCTGGAATTTAGACTCAAAGAGACACTTCTGCCCAGAATCTTAACCCAGACCAACCACTCTGCATCCTCATGAGAAGCAGGGACAGACACCTTCCCCCCAGCATCACCAGTGGTGTTTTACACCGCAAGCAGCCCAGCACTCCTACCGAGGAAAGGAATGGCTATGATTTATTATTTGCTGCCGGTCTCTCCTAATAAAAATGCCAGTTCCTATCATTTGTGGTCCTTTATTTTGTGATCAGAGGAAGAAGATGACAGACAGACACCAGTCTCACGCAAGCCAATGGCTTTTGTTCAAAGAACAGGCTTGTGTTTAATTTGGCGGCTCATGAAGTGAAAAACTCTGGAAACTACTTCTTTTCCCTTGGGAAAAGTCCCTACACATGAAATCTGTGAATACCCCACAGTCAGGGTTGGTTAGTTATTCCACTTAATGAGGATTAACCCTGATACCGTAACACAGGGAAACGAGTATCTTACCAGGAACATCCCTCCTTACAGTACCCTCTGAACCGTGGAAGATCATTTACAACTCCTTACAAGGTCAAAAAAATTTCCTGTGACTTAAACCAATCCACAAATAATTTTACAGAGATGAATAAACTCTGCGGAAGCAAGTATTTCTCAAGTGGTTTATAGCAATGAAGACACCAGCCTAAGAGCCAGGTCCCAGCCCAGACTCCCAGGCTCTGCTTGGTGTCTCCAGCCCGAGTGAGGCTGCAGCTCAGGTTCCCAAAACACAGCTTCACAGCAGAGGTGCGACACTTTCCCAGACCCTTCCGCTCCAGTACATGCTCTACTCCTAAAAATATCTGCGGATGAACAAGCTTGATCGAATCCCAGCAGATCTGCACTTCCTTTGGAAGCTGAGGATGCAGGAGCAGGCTCTGGACCACCTCCAGGCATCCCCTGTAACCCACCTCAGGACCCACTTGAGAATACCCCTGGCGGCTTCATGGATGCTGGGCTTACCATCTGGGAATGACAGGACAGGATGAATACATGAGTCCAGCTGGGAGAGGCGCTCCAGCAAAGGGGCATCGTACTGGATTTCCAGAGTCGTGGAGCTTCGGGTGCCACACAGAGCACACGAGGGGTTCACGTCACAGCTACATCGCGCCAGGCTATTCCGATGGACCTGGGAAGGGGAGAGAGAACAGTGTCAACTTATCAGAGGTCAACGTGTCTAAGGGCTCTCTTCACACCTTCCCCTTTGACAGCTCATGAAAAACAGCCGAAAGGCTGTGTGGCTTTTTTTATACCTTGTATAAAACCTGTTCGTTAAGTCTGGACTCAAAAAAAGGATGCTTAAACTTTGCATAAACACAACCAAAAACTACTACTCACCAGCACAGACAGCTTAACAGCTACTAAATTTGACTAAAAGGGTTTCATTTTATCTAGGTTGACGCCTCATTGATAAAAACCATGAGGCAGCACCAGTTGTCAGAGAGGGGGGAAAAAAGCCTTTTTGAGTTCAGATGTGTCAGAGAACCACCACTATGTGCCAAGAGCTTCCACTTACAGGGACAGCTTCATAGAGCGAAAAAGGGCGCTTTTCAACCTCATTTCCTAAACCAGGACAGACTTTCAATTCACAGATTTGTAATATAGACTTCATTTATATGACACCACTGTAGGCAGATGCAGAACTGGATGTAAATCCCATACAGAGAAAGTAACCAATGATTCCCCACCAAAATTCAAAGATGTATCAAACTGGATCCTGCAGAAGTCTGCTCTGAGTCTACTATTACTCCAAACATTTCCATTAATGACTTGAATGGCAGAAGAGATAATATCCTTAAGCTTTAGCAAATAACACTAGAACTGGGATGGGCTGCAAGTACCTTGAAGGAAAGAGCTGGAAATTATCTAAAACGAATAAAATTTAATTCACTGAGGGCAAACGCAACACATAGATGCTTTGGTGAAGAGGAGGAAGAGGAAGCGGAGCAGCAGTTCTGCCCAGAGGATCCGGTGGTTGTTATGGATCAGAAAATGAGCATGAATCAGCAGCGTTGTACCACCATGGAGAATTAACACCCCACAGGGCTTTACAAACAGGGCGGTAATCCTCGGCATTGCCAGCATCTGAGCTGGAGGGCTGCACCCAGTTTTGGGCGCATAGTTCAAGAAATGTGTGCACCAAACGGAGAGGAAAGCAACAAAAAAAATTACAAGATTCAAAAAAATAACATCCTATGGGCAAAACCAGAAAGACCCATGGCGTGCTTAGGATAGAGGTGACCACATTAGGAATTACCACATCAACTTCCAGACTTTGGGGGAGAGCTTCTGAAGCGACACGGGGAGATGACCAGTTTACACCAGGAATTGGATTACTGGTAACGACTTTAAACAGCAGCCGAGGCAGCTTGTATTAGAAAGTTTGGTTTGTTTGGTTTTGCTGTCTGAAAAACAAGACTAGCTAAGCACACAAACAGCTTGGCTAAGGAGGTTTAGACAAACCGTCTGGCAGGGTATGAGGATAAAGCAGTCTGATCTGAGACGCGGGGATGCTGCAGGAGATCCCTTCCCGTCCTGTCTCCAACCCAATGGAGGCCACAGACCCACTCAGCCTTTTCGCTGCTTTTCTTTCCTACAGGACATCTCCTAACTTAAAAATGTCAAGTGATGTTGCATTCAGATTTTGTACAACAGGAGGCACAGTTACGGAGAATCTCTATGGTTGTAATTTCTGGTCGCGACAATCCACAACCACTTTGTGGTAGACGGGAGAGTGCGGTCAACTGGACGTGGTATTTGTGGACCACGACCTGGCCATCACTCAGCTATCCCTTGAATAAGACAGAAATCCCCTGCGATCTCGCACATCTTCCGCCCTTTGGAATGGCTCTTCTGAACCATCATCTCTGATTATCAAATGTATTTGATGACTAGACTTAAGATCTAACACAGAATTACCAGCTACTTCTTCAAAGACTGAGCACCCAAGTCAGCGTCACCTACGAGATAGTTCATAAACTTCCAAGTCACTGAAGACCTTGCAAGCAGTCACTGCAGAGCTCTACCACAAACACCCCAGGTAAAACTGCAAATGAGCAATCAGTTAAAGCTAACTCAGCTGAGCAAGAATCTATTTTGCTCAGAAAAATGTTGCTTTTTGAGCTTCCCTTTAAAACACCAGCACCCACAGAGCAAAAACCCCTGAAACCCTTCTGGTAAAGTTTGACTTGGAAAGACTTTGACTCAAAGGGTAAGTGGATTTTTGCCATCTATGGTTCTGCAATCGTGAGAGCTGCATGCACAAAAAAGGCCCTTACTCCCTCAATTTCTAGCTATTTCTCCTCCAACTGACAGTTTATAGCATTCCTAAGAGAAATTAAAAAGAATTCAGCACAACCTTTCCTCATACAGGCAATAAAACTCAATTTCCATGGAACTGAATTCTGCATAAGGGAGAGGAGTATAAAATAAATTTTTAAAAAAGAAAACAAAACCAGGAACAGTCAATGGCATTGAGTGATATCCAAACTTAAGCAGCGGAAGCGAACACCACCACCTCCATAGGCCTTGTGCAAGACATCCCACATACGCCTGGTCAGAGAACTGTAGTTTTAATTCGAGTAAGTAGCAGCAAGTTCCTGGGCTGTGTTAACTCCTGTGCTTAGAGTCGACACTTGACTTTTCAGAGTTTCTTTGGACTGCTCAGCCCATGCTGTATTGAACCGCCCAGCCTGAAGTTCACCTCTGACTGGCTGGTTTTAGAAAAGAAAACCCATGTCAGAGTTCAGCATCTCCCCATCCCAATGACCGCTACTGTAAGTCTCACAACAAATTAAAAGCTTCTCCTTCATTTCTCCTTTACTTCTCCATCAGCCTTTGAAGCCTCACTGTCCTCCTCTTTCTCTCCATTATTTTTACCCACTCAATATCCACAAACGTTCACAAGACAGGGAGAGCTCTTCATGCAAAGAGTAAAAGCACAACGGACCAACACATCACTGTATCACCAAGGTCTTTGGTGTGGAGCTTTAGAAAGATATATATATATAGACAGATATATAGATATATATATTACATCAAAACCCAAACAGCACGAACCTTTTTGGATAGGGGCATAATGCTGCTAGGTCGAACAAGCCGTCGCTTCTTACAGCTCAGTACTGGGCGAGTGCGAGCTGCTACACACGTTCCATCCGAAGATGAAGAAACCATGTTCAGCCGTTGCTTTTTATGCAAGAGCTCCTCAGCTTCCTGGCCATCTCCCTGAGCATGTTCTGCCAGGCCAGGCTGAAGACTGCCCCAGAAGAGAAGGAAATAAGAAAGGTAAGTGTTATTCATTCAATCCCCCCACGTCAGCCAGCAGTACCAGCCAGGTTCACGATTCAGACCTCAGCAAATGAGCTAAGCTGAGTTTAAAGCGTTGCAGTTCCATGAGGCAACGGCTTTTATTAAGGCAACTCTAATTTTTTGCTTTGACTTTGGTCGCTTTCCACACTCTCCCACCACTGAACCTTTGACAAAATACTTTTGGAAGTTCTGAACAAAGACCAGCATGTAAAGGTGGACACAGAGCAAGCCCAAAAGCCGCTCTAGCCCTGAACAGCTTTAATCCTGGAACTCAGCTTCCTCCAGAATTAAGTTCAGGGTACCTTAATACAACAGGTTCTCACAAGTCCAAATGCAGAGAGCATATGAAGAGAATGTATAAATTTGTAGAAAGAATATTTAACCTAGATGTGAAACCTGATTCTGATTAATATTTGAGAACTATACCTCTAACAAGTCTCAGCAGCGACAGCAGAAAGGTGCGATGTTAACATTAACCTTTCTGTTTTACATACAAAGGAGTTCCCCGTCCACACGCAGTAACCCTGCCCTACCACAGCACCGATACAACATGCCACCTACCAAATACCAGTGCGCCTTCTGGTCTACCGAACCTTTTCATGTATATTTTACAAGTGTTTCATTTCAAAAAATGCAAAACATTAAAGCCCTGTGGACTAAGGCTCTGTAGTTCAAAGGCTGTGTGCATACAAAGGGCTCTGTTACACCCTGCAGTGCTCTGGCCGTAGCGACGAGTTAGTTGACCGGTGCTTTCCGCGCCTGCTCGCATGGCGCCGGCGCAGCATCCCTCCCTCCTCGCGGGACAGAGCAACTGCACTGGTGCCGGCAACGCTCCTCCAGCCACTACAACTTGGAAGCAGCGTGCCTTCACGGGTTTTCAAGTGGTTCAATCCTAAAATCATCCTGTAGCACAGGAGAATTTCTTTCACTTGTTTTCATGTACCCACTTAAAAGACTTACTCAACAAAACCGGGAGAAACGAAGAATTTAGAAAGTCTTACTCCCCAAATCAATGGGATTTGGGTTTCTCCAGAAAAGCCACCCAGTGGTTACACATACTTCTGCAAAATAATTGCAAGCGGGCCACCTCTGAACCATACAATTTGCAAGTGTATTAAAAATACCCAGAAAGAAACAGTTTTGAACACGCTCACTGCATGGCTGCCTGCGGGGCTTGTTCATGTAAACACAGCTCAGTTTAATACCATTTTCAGGAAAACAATGCAGCAGAAAAACCTCAAGCAAGCAATCTCCTCCAGAATGTTTCCAAGCGTGATCTACTACCAAGCTTTTTTCAAAAAGAGTCCATTCACAACGTCACCAACCCAGTTACTACCCAGCAGTATGCTACAGTCTGGTTTCCAATGGGACTTTGTCAAGATCATAAAAATCAATCTCTTCCCATAATAAGCAAGCAACTTACGTGTTAATAACTCCATTGACGGGTCTCGGTGCTCCACAGGGCTTGGTGGGATAGGATTCAGGAGTATTTGCAGGAGAAATACCCAAGTTCTCTAGTGGCTGGGATCCAGAAACACTCTAAGGAAGGATGAGAAAGATCATAAATTAATTAAAAAAAAAAAAGCTTCTTAAATAGCCACAACTTTCTTATTCCCAGTTTCTGGTTGAGGATTCTACACCATAGCCGTGGGTTTCCACGTACGACTTCAAACCAAGGGTTGCGAAGTCACTACGAAACTGGGGATGTAAGGATTTCTTAGGGAACAGCTCTGGCAAGAGGACGAGAGGACGGATACACGGGGGCACTTTCAATGTGAGAAACAAAGGACTTCCTTTCCCCTCAGGGAACCCCTATGGAGCATGAAAAGCTGAGGTCTTTAAGGAGATTTTAGCATTTTGTCTCAAGAGTGCAAACAAGTCCGTAACCACCTGTAAAAGCTCGCAGGCTCCTTCCCAAGTTTGACGTGCTGCTCTAAGGCACCCGGCTGCGCGCTCCTGCCCAGGCGCTTTGGAGGAAAAGGGGAGGAGAGGGAGAGGAGAACAGACTTGCAAAACTGAATTTGCATTTTTAACTAAATCCTGTGCAAACACAGTCCCAACAGCACTTTAAAAAGTATTTTAAATGAGTACGCACACAAGCTGCGGGTTTTGGATATAAGCAGGCCAAGCCTATAAAGCTACAACTGCCCGATAAACACAAAGCTGGAAAAAACCCACTATTTTTTCTCAGAGGAAAGTAAGTAAAATCTAAGCTGAAGGCAGAGAGCTCCCCACGCCTCCTGCCTCAGGTCTGAAATACCGACCCCCTCGCCCTGCAGCAAGCAGCGGTTACAGCGTGGCCACAGCACTGGAGGTGTCACATCTCCCGCTGCCCTGCGGTGGCCCCAGCAGGGGGACTGTCACCGCAGCTTCCAAGGACACGCCGGTGGCATTCTTGCTCCCCATCCCAGCGGGTGCCAGGGTGGTCCAGCACGTTCGTACCCCAGCACTCATCACCCCCAGCCTGTTCATCCTCGCAGACCCTTCTTTTTGTTTTCAGATGTGCTCCTCCTCCTCCCCGGGGTTAAGCTTCATTTCTCCCTTTGCACAGCGCTTCCTGCACTCCCTGCCAATGCCTCCCAAACCGGGTTTCCCCCTCTGCGCACACAAGGGCGGTGGTGCATTTCAAATACTAGTGGAAAAAAGGCAAAAGAAAAGCTCCAACTTATCTACATCGATGTGCAATCAGCCGCCCCCCTCCTCCTGGCTCATCACATACTCCCATCTCAAAAGCATCAGTACGGCATCAATTAAAATCTCCACCTGCGATCACTCCCCCAACCCAACGAACAACTAGAATCAGGCTACAGCAGGGCTGGACTAACGGTTTCCAGAATAGCAGAGATCTGACTCATCAAGGGCAGAACAATTTCCAACACAGACAACTTCTGCCTGTTGCCCGTTTGAGGAACTTTGCTCGGTTTTCTACACTTCTGCTAAAAAAAAAAAAAAAAGGACATTTCTCCTCAGGGGGAGAAGAGACAGGATCAGACCCGCAGACCCCATCTGAGCGCGCAGATGTTGGGGCGAGATGAGATCACACCGGAGCGTTATCACAGCAGCACGACGCAAGAGCCCGGTGAGGTGACACCAGAACAGGAGCTCAACCTTCTCCCCCTGGTTTCCAGAGGCTTGGCAAGGCTGAGCCTTCACATGACACCTCTGCCCGGAGGCACCCACGGTTCGGGAGGGCGGGTACGCATGACTCATGAGCTCGTTTGAAACAGGATATTTATTTTCTTCTCCAGAAAGGGTCTTAAAGGAGGAACGTCTTCTCCAAGAGCTGTCTCCGGCCTGGTGGGTTATCAAGATGGGAGAAGACGGTGCCCCCTCTGCTTCCTGCGAGTGAGCTGGAGAGTGTCAATCCAAGGTCTATTTATCAGAAGCAGCCCAGGCTCGCCTTATCGCACTAAAGATGGGTGTACCCTAACAAGGCTCGGACAGGAGCAGCGGAGGAACGAGCAGGATGGCATGAACTGCCGTCTCCAGCCTTCAGAGCAGAGTCCGAGCTCTTGCACCAGCTCGTCCCGACGCACCTCCCAACGCCAGGCTTCCTCCGGGGCTGGCTGGGCAGCTGGGATCCAGAGGAGCGTTCATCACACCAGGATCACATCAACGCTCTGGAGTGAGATCTTCTCTGTGATTTGGGTTTTTCTGGGGTCTGGAAGTCCAGGTCTTTAGGATGCCTAGGACTCTTAGGGGGGGTCAAACATACAGCTTTGGCCACCTGCTTGTTGCACATGAAACCAGGAGCCTGTAGACGAGGGGCTCTCACAGCAGTAAAGAAACTCCATGCTGGCAGGTGGGTAGTTATGACCCAGCACCAGAAACATCCCCTATATTCCAAAAAAACCCAGACAAAACCCGGACAGGTTCAGACCTTCACCTATTTCTAGTAGCAAACCCCTACTGCAGGGAAAAGTCTTACCAAGATACTCCATCAATATCTTTTCTCATTTACTATTAAAAAATTTAAGTGTGTCCCCCTCGCTAGACGAGCAATACAAGCAGCGAACCATCATCAAAACAGCTGAGATATATTTCTTCAGGGCTTCATGTTATTCCCGTCTTCAGGCAAAAATATTTATTCACATACTGAGCTTCCAGTTCCCAAGAGACATTCCCAGGCCTTCTTTGCAAAGCCCTTTCCCCCACTGATGATGGGATTGGTTCCTCCTAGGGATTATCAGCCACATCCCACATATCAAGCCGATGCCCAAGGACATGTATCCTGCACTCACGCCGGCCAAGGGAGGTACCACAAGGGGATGAGATCCAAAGAGGAGGTGGGGATGAGACAGGATGGATTCCTTCCCTTCAACGTTGCAGATCTGTCTCTTACTCTGCCAGTTTGGGAAATCAAAAAAAAAAAAAAAAAAGAAAAAAGAAAAAAAAAAGGGCGCACCTAATTTTAAGCAGCCCAGAGAATGCCAAAACAATAAGCACCTCTTCAGGAGAGGCCCAAGAGATATCCTTCCAGTAAGTGTCCCAACGCAACAGGAATGGTCTCTGGGCTAATCTCTGGCTGGGAGCAGATGAAGGCTCTGACTCAACACCCCACCCTTATGAGCAAGTCTAATTAAGCACAAACCCTCCAGCAGCGGGGTGTAGAAGCCGGGTGCCTGGAGGCAGCGTTTTGGCAGCTGACACCTCCAGCACTGCCGCAGAGGAGCGGGCAGCATGCAGCCATGTGCGTGTCCAGCAGCAGCCACGCCTGGCAGGGAATAAAAAGTCCTTTCCAGGAGGAGTTACCCTCCAAGATGGCAAGCACGGCTGCAGGAGTAGCCACAAGAAGGTGCCAAGTAGAGACCCGCAGCCTGCTTTACACCAAAAATAATGTTCTTCACTGCTCTCGGTGTCTATTATTAGTGTCACTGTTGCCTCCAAGACGTGCAAGAGAGATGGGATCTCCATCGCGTTAGTGCTGCAGTAATAAAGGTCTCCTTCTGAAGAGCCTGGACCCAAGTGAAAGGGATGAGAAAAGGGACAAAGCAGGAAATCGAATAAACACGGTAACAGCGAGATGGCTGCAAGCGGCCACACCAGACACCACTGGCCAAGCATTTTCATACATCAGAAATCTACAGACATTTTCTATCCTCTACATACATGTCTAAAACAATCTAAAAAAGGACAACACGATGATTTTATAAGTATATGAAAAATATCTTTAGTGTGTAAAGACAAAGCCAGGTGGGACACAGTCCTTCCATCTGCAGATTCCAAGTTGAAAATATACTCGTGTCAAATAAACAGCCTGATTTAAACAGATAAGAAAGAAAATATTCCTCCTATCACTGTTAAATTTGATCATTTATCTGTGTTATCAGCCTGCTATACACAGATTAGCTCCCAAAGAACGGCCAATTCATCACTGCAGGAACACGTTATTTGTGATGGGAATCAGAGCACGCTGTCACTGCAACTTGTTTATTATTCTCTGAGCACTTTTTGGGTTAAGGCATGGAAAGGGGAAGAGGGGGGACGACATGACAGACAGACATCACTGCTCAAAACCAGACACTGCGTAATGCTTATGATTCAATCATGATCTGTAGCAGCCCCTGTCGTCCCGGCTCTCCAGCCTCCCCTCGCTCCTCTGGCATGGCTCTGGTTTCAGCTCAAGCACCATCCACTATTTTCAGTTGCGAGCAAAACCTGCGCTTTGGACCAAATTACACAGCAGAGTTTCGGGCTTGGCTAATCTGCTAATTAAAGACTTCAATTCCAACCAGCCATCTGAAAGCCAGTGTCAAGCGAGGAGACGTTACAATCACTCGTAATGACGCGGTCTGGCATTAATCACAAATTTCACAGTTATTTCAGATTATCATTCAATATCGGGAAAACTCTGACAAAGTCTTGCCAGCGATAAGAGAAAACACTCAAAGTCCAATTTTATGGTCACTTCTCCTTAAGTTTTTTATCTGTATCGACACTGAATGTTGGTCTAAGCAGCTCAAGCACTCCCCTTGCAGTGAAACTCGGTTTCTCCCAAAAAGTGGGGTTAGGACGGAAAAGCAGGAGCGCTGTGGTTTGGTGGCAGGAGTTTGAGCCACGTAGGGACCACCCTTCTCCTAGTACTACACCTCCTCAACATCCTCCATTTTAATATGTGGATCTGTCCCCCAGGATCAAAAGTAATCACAGCCAGGATGAAGAGCAGGATCAAGCCTTTAGTCTGTGCCCTATATTTCTGCATTAAATAATAAATACCCGGCACTCCGCAACGCTTCCAGTGCATCTCACTGAAATCATTAGTTCCCTTTCCAAGGGGTAACACTCAGGCAGATATTAATAGCCGCATCTTTAGAAGCCTTTGCTAATTGTGCTGCTCTCAGTTTGAGGTACTTTTTTGCTACAGGGAAAGGATTAGTTAGGATTTTTAAGCTTCGCAAAATGCTAATGCATATTACAAAGGTATCCTGAGGAACTCTGTGCTAAAAGGTGTTTAAATCCTATCGTTTATTAACCCCAAAATAACCTGGGAGGGGGCGAGCTACACAACCAACAGTGAACTCCCACATCAGTCCTTTTGCAGGAGGTCCCACGGCCAGACACGCGGCTCGAGTATCTTAAAAAGATGAAATTTAAAGGATGAAACTTCCCTACCCAAAAATTCATGAATGTGCAGAATCTGGACCCAGTCACTTCTGCTGCTGGCACTTACCAGCCGGTCAGCCCCAGGCTCCAGCTTAACTTCAGCACTAATGGGACGGGCTGCATCATCTACAGCAGGATCAGGGGGTGATGCTTCACCAAGAACTATCAGCCCCTGGAAGAGAGGGAAGGGAATAGGAATTAACTGCAGGTCCTTCAGTCTCAGCAGGGAAACTGCTCATCCGTCATCCCTGAGAAACTACCCCCGCCGCGCAGCAAGGCTTGCATTCCCACCGCATTTTTCAGACATGATGCCAAACCGAATCCCCTGCTGCCTGGATTTTCCTGACATCCCCGCTGAACTCGGAGGGGGGAAGGACGGGGGCTGAAGCCAGATCACATGCCTTCAGCCCATTAACAGCAGAGAGTTAGCTCCCTCTCGGGCAAAACTGCTGAAACGCCGCCGTCGCATTTCCCAGCCCTTCCCCTCCTGCACGCGAGGAGCTCAGCGAGCTGCACGCCAGCAAAACCAAAGAGAAGGCTTTGCCGTAGCGCCGAGCAGGAAACGACGGCACTCCGAGTACAAAGCGGAACTCGCCACCGCAGCCAAGCAAAGCGTTTTGAGCAGGTGCCAAAAACCTACCGTCAAACTTGTTACTCTGAGCAGATTTTTTTCGAAGAAGTGATATTCACAAAATTCAATAAGGAAAAAAAAACACTGATAAACAAGCCATTGCTATAAACCTAGCAGGACAAAACACAGTGGCAGAGCACTGCTTTATCAGGACTAACATATGTTGTCCTATTTATGTTTTACTCTAAGTGAAGCTTACTCTGAAGGCAGGACTGCTTTCTCTCTAAACAACACAAAGTAAAATAAAATCATTATCATTATGCGTATTCTGAGCTATTTTATAACAAAGCGGGCTAAAATGTGCAAGGGATTAGAGAGCTGGTGGAACGTACAGGCCACGAACATAGTCCAGGGTGGACAAGCCAGAACAAGTTTGCATTTGGTC
Source organism: Rhinoptilus africanus (assembly GCA_013400135.1). Lineage (NCBI taxonomy): Eukaryota > Metazoa > Chordata > Aves > Charadriiformes > Glareolidae > Rhinoptilus > Rhinoptilus africanus. The sequence goes on from VXBO01000662.1 coordinate 79,671, forward strand.
AAACAAGGAACTACAGAAAGGGCTGCTCGGATTAAGAACGGGCAGATCAGTCATCTGAAAACAATTCTGGAGGTTGCACGGTGTGTCACAAGAAAGTGAGGCTGGAAAAGAACCTGGACACATTCTCTGGAGAGTGGAGAGAGCTACCGGGCTTCCCTCAAAGTCTACAAAGTCAAACCGTACATGACCAATGCCATAGCATGTGGTCATGGAAGTCGTTCGTAAGGTTCATTTTATGCCTTGACACAATCTTCTACACAACAGATGGGTGGCTTTCCAGAAAGACAGTGGTAGCGCATAGTTCAGGGATACTTTATTTAAAAGCAGTTCATAAACTAAATACAACTAAATAAATGAGAAAGTAGCCAGCTTCCAGAATAAACATGGTGATGATATTCTAGAGTTTTCTGATGTCCCAGAAGGATGTTTAGTGGATGTCAGGGGCTGGAAGTCTAATCTCAATTAAACACTGCTGTGCTTTCCCCTCTACTCTTGAAAGATCCCTCTCCAAAAGCAACCCATCACGTTTCTCCATTGCTTCTATAAACATCCTCAGGCATGCTTCAGCAATCAGGGCGGTCATCTCCAGATGACAAGGTGAAAGAGACAGCGGACATAAAAAAGAGAGAAACTGGGACTGGTTTCCAAATCCAGAATCAGAACCCAGGAAACTGGTTCCCTTTGACACTCCAGAAAGCACCTGGGCTTCTCATTTGCTCAGCGAGAGGAGGAGATAGGGAGGGATGGGCACCAGGAACACAATCAGCCACCAAGGACTTTTGCCTTCAGTTTAAAGGAAGAGGATGGAGGGAGCTGCTCCATGTCGCAGGAAGGAGCAGGAATTAAGCAGCCGTCCTCGTGACAGTCACGGCTTGGGGTTTTGCGCCACTGTAAGAAACTGCACTGCCCAAACCTACCACGCACACCAGTCCGCCTCTCCCAGCTCCTGGCCCACCAGACAGCCTCTATGGACCTACAGCTTGGACGGCATCTTCCTACTGAGGGCTCGTGCTCTCCGCTTTGCTTCTAAGAGTTTTAAATCTCTGTTATTTACACGCTTCTGAATAACAGAGAGGAATTAGAAGGGCAACATCATACTTCCATCTCCCTTTCGGGAAAGGGAAAGGAGCAGCGCATCTGAATTATTCCAAGGTCATGCAATACTTGCTATTCACCAGCACTCTCTAAAACGAAGGAAAAAGGCAGGCCCCCTCCAATATTTATGGGCAAGTTTGCTGGTTCTTTACTCCCATTTTTATCACTAATTATGGTATTAATGAGAAGTCAGTCATCTAGGTCTCAGACAGGGACTGATGTAGAGATAGATCTCAAATGTCTCACGGTCCTGTAATAGTCAGCAGCTTCTGCCAAGGAACTAATGGGTGAGGAAAATGGCTGACACACATTAAGCCACATCAGAAAGAGAAGATTGAGTGTCCCAAACAGCCCCGCAGAGGGACAGCAGCATCTCTCATCGTGCCCTAAGCCCGACATACCACTGCAGACACAGGAAACTCATGTGAGAGCTGCAAATTCCTCCGGCAAGAGGCTCCTCCTCACTCCCATCCCACCCTTCCCATCACGGGGTTTCTCTTGACTCAGCAGCTCGGAGCAGACCCTGGCCCTCCCCCCAGGACCAGCTGCACATACCCAACACCAGAAGCCCAAAATGAACACGGTGAACCCATCTTGGATGGTCTGGGAACAAGTCGAACCTGAGGCTGCAGAGATGATCTGCGAAACAACCTCATCTTCAAGGAGTTACGGTCACTCTGTGTGACCCAACTCTGCCACTGCACGGAATTCCTGCAGAAGCCCTTCATCCTCATTTACCTCTTATTCCATCTCAAGAGTGAAACTCGTAAGAGACACAGAAAAAGATGAAAAATGCTGTTTGTTCCTTTTCGAACACGGAGCATCTGCCGCCCACGCACGCAGGGAGGTGCAAAGACTCTGCGTGGGGGGACCGGCACCGCGCTGCACCCCGCCTAAAAAAGGCCCATCAAAGCACATTTGTGAAAAGAAACAAAAACCATCGTATTACTTTCATGAACATCCAGCGCCCTTAAATTAACTGTATGCACTCTTTAAAATCAACACAAAACCGAAGGCACAACAGTCCACTATTTTTAAGCGCCAGAAAACACGGTGCTTTACAACTAACTTCAAGCACAGGTTTATTGGTTTGTTGTTTTTCTCTGCATCTCACCAGGCTCTGACCGAGCTGCTCCAAATGTGCTGAAAACACAATTACTGCTGAGACACCCCGGCAGCAGCACTCCTTCAAAACAGAAGGTTATTTTTGACCGCCTGCCCCTTCTCCTGCTTCCATTTGACAAAGCAATGCATCTTTCTGGAAGGGTACACTGAGATGTAAACTTTAACATATAAAGGTAATTAGCCTAAAAAAGGAATAAAATAGAATAGCAACTTTGAATTCCTGCAGCAGCTACATTTTCATCTCCTTATGGCCAAATTAGCTAGAGTTATGTTGACAGAAAAAATAAGGTGTCTCCAAATTCTTTAACTGTTGTCCTTGTACAATTTGAAGCCAAATCCATTCCAACAAGACTCTCGTATTACCAAAATATCCACTCGCTTCTCCAGCCTCCTCCTCTTGTACCAAGCTGCTTTTATGAACCTTACTCACAGTTTTTCATTGATGAAAACAGAAAGCGTTCAACCCTGAACTCAATGACACCGAGACGACGAGAGCCGGCTGTTCAGTGATCTCTGTGAAGTCCTACCAGAAAGACTGGGTATTTGTACCCGTGTCCCTGCTCGGGCAGGACAGCCACTGCCAAACCCTCCTCACGGGAACCCTTTTGCCACTTTAAGGGGCGTGCTGTATTTAAAATCCACGTGTTGGGTTACTGCAGCTGAGGAGGTTTCGTTTGGAAAAAAAAAAAAAATCAAAAAAGATGACATCCTGTTTTCTGAAACCTCAGCTATACTTCTCAACTTTGACACAATACCGTGACGTTCTCCTGCCAGAGCTCGAGACTGCAGCCTTAGATAAAAACATACGGGATGCTTGTAGCCACTCTCGGGCCATTTCCCCACTCTGTCAAATTGTCATCATCTGGTGAAAGCACTGAATCTTACACTTAATTAGATGAATCTTCTCATTTCTTCCATTACTTAACTTTTAGGATATAAATGTTTAGCTGTTCTGTATTTTCTATTTAGAGACCAACTTGCATGATCGGCTTTCTTAAGACAGAAAGCAGATGATTCTGAAACTGGTTCATTATTCTGACATACCGACCGCTTCCCACAAGCCTTTTGCTCTAATCTCGGTAATGTATTCCGTTCAGCAAGCCACGCTCCTTCGCCTCCTCATTTATAGCCCTCACTCACTCAATTAGCCTGTTTTTCTACATAGTTGCATAAAAGTCCAGTTTCCCTCCCCTGCCTGTGCTTCTACCCGCCTGGAAACCTCTCTCCCCGCCGCCCATCTTGGGAAAAGCCTTTGGTAGACTCGGAATTCCTGAGGATCCTTAAGTTGATGCAATACCCTGAGCCTTCTTGCCACAAACTCCAAACATTCCTCGCTCCAAGGCCTGGCATTTAGACCTGCATGCCCGAACAAGTCTGGGTAACAACTCCTTCCTCACCCCTTCTCTGCTCTCCCCCTTTCTTCCAAAATCTCAGAGCAAGTCCAAAAAAATTAATTCCTTCCACAGAGAAAGGCCAGCACCTAGAAACAGCCTTTTTTTAATGATACGGACTCAATTTTAAGCCTGTGCTATGTGATAGCATCTGAAGTTAACTTCCTCCACAGTCCCCTCCCTTCCCCAATAAATCTCTTGTTAAGTCGTTCCTTATCCCCATCTTCAGCTACTCCCAAAAAGAAAGAATGGGAAGGGGTTTTGTTTTGTTGTTGGGGTTTTTTTTAAATAAAAATAAAAAAGAGAAAGGCTCAAACAATGGGGAACAGCAACACGCATGCAAAAGTAACAGTGATGTTCAGTACCCAAAGACTGACTTTAAAGTAAGGTATTGCTCTCTTTATGTTGAACCAGGGGAAAGAATTACACTCAGCCCATGCCAAATAGCATTACCATTAGTCACAACTCTGCAATATGCTTTTTGAGAGATGCTGGGGGGTAGAAAAGCATGAGACTTTGCATAGTCTCCGTTACATCAGAAAGGAGAGCCATTAGGAGGCAGACAGAAAAATCACACGTATCCAAACGCGCTCCTGGTCCTCACCTTATTGGCTCTAATCTGCTTGTAAATGTCCGTTTGCTGCCGGATTCGGTATTCCAGGTCTGAGACGTGGGCTTGGAGCCAATTCCAGCGACTGACGATGGCTGCACGGTCTGCTGCCCATCTCCACTCTGCCCTTCGCCTCCTGGAAAAACAGAGAGGGGAAGGGGGGGATTATTTTGAGTGTGATTTTAATTATACAGTCCACAAAAAACCCTAGCCGAACTGACAGATAGATCAAAAGCTACACACTGAATGGCATGACTGATACCATCTACCCACTGCTAATAATTACCAACCCAACTACAGACGTGCTATAAAAGCCATGCCTCCGCAGCGCAATATTAAAACAACTTTTGGTACCCAGTGATTGAAGTCCTGCCTATGCAAGCGTTAAGATTTTATTCCACGCTTTGCTGAACCAGCAGCTCCAGTCCTACCTGGCCACATCTGCCAGCCCCACTTTTCCAAGGCTTGGAGAAAACAAAACCCATCTGCCCTCCCTTCCTCGACACAGCCTCTTGAAAAAAAAAAACAAAACACCAAACCTCTGTCATCAGTCGCAAAATACACCTGAACACCAGTGCGTCCCACGTGGCCACCATTAGGACTGGGTGGCAAGTTTCACAACACACCATCCTTCGGTTTTAAGAGTAATCACCGCTCGAGAGGTGCAACAGAGCTAAGAGGGCCTTGCACAGGGTGCTGCCCTGCAAGGAGATGTTGCAAAGGAAAGCGGGCAACAGAAAACTTGATTTCTGCATCTGATGGCTTGAGCGAGCAGGGTAAAACATCGCAAAGACATCGGCTCCTCCTGATCTGCGGGGCCAAGCGGCGCGATGCAAGAGAAGGCGAGGACATGTGGGTGCACGGGGGGAACCCACAGCCTTTGCAACTCTTGACTGGGTTCCTACTGCCTTTATCTCTGCTGCGAACGCCAAGTGCGGTTCTGCAGGAGCATAAATACGCTTTCACTAGCGCAAGGACTACACCATTGCATTTTATGGTCCACTGTGACAAAAACACCCCACAGAAACTACCGCACTCCAGGGCAGAAAGGAACACAAAGACCATAAGGTACGTAGAAATCCAAGGCTCCTCTCTCCCATGTTAAAAGTCTTGATATTATGAAAATAGAAACCAAGCATTCCAATTCCAGTGAATAAATATGACGGCTACTCAGAAAGGAAGAAAACCACAACATGGTGCAGAAATAAAGCATCAGCAGAAAGTGCACGCACAAACCCAGTGCCACCGCACAAAGCCTCTGCCACACCTGGGTGTTTAGCAATTAAGAAATTAATCACAAAATAATTCCCTTTGCCCATCTCCCCCTCCTTCTGTTGCATTTCTGAACCCAGCAAGAGTGCACGGAGCAGGGGGGCCACAGGAATGCACAGATTTTTCTTCCAAAATCTAACCCAGAAGTCTTCTGTTGAGGTTAACCCGTTTCAAAGCTGAAATCAGCCCTTAGAGCAAGAAGCAGCACGTGGAAAATGAGATTTACTGCTGAAGCACCCCCAGCAGCAGAGATGGTAAGCAACAGCAATAATCAAGTTCTAAGAAAAATCTACACCTTCTCTGCATCCGCACTTATTTACACACACTGCTACCAAATGCACTTGCCTAAAAAAAAACCCTAAGAAGCACCAGGGTTATTACGAGTTTCAAATCTACTGATAGAAATACCCTGAAGAGGAGGAGTTGGTGCCTTTGAACAGCAAGTGAAACCCACAAATTTAGAACAAAACACGTTCTCCATACCCTTGCTGGACCTCCCAGCTGCGTGGGCAACGTCGTTTCAGTGCTGATTTAGACAAGTCCAGATTTCCACCAAAAAGGGCAAATGTATCCGCTGCCTACAGTCCTCCCAGCCCTATCCGTCTTCCCAATCCCTCTCCAAGACCATTTTCAAAGCATTTTTAGGAGCTGAAGTCCTTCTCTCTGGAATATTTCCCTGTATAAAGTGCCCGCTCTATTCTGATTAATGCTGACCTTATGTTTGGTGGGAATTTCAGTATTTGTGGATGCCACAGCAAGGCCAGATCTTAATCCTCCATCACTTACACGGGGGATACAGTCGGCAGAGCCCAAAAGGCGGCCAAGGCAGCTGAGCACCGTGGCTAGGTAAAGGTCCGACATACCCTCCCAGCAAGGCAGAGTGACCACAGGGTTAATCTGGCTTACAATGGGCTGAGCAGCTGCCAACACCACCCCGGCGTCACCCCATCACGCAGCTCTAATCCAGACCTCAGCCGCGTCACGCTTCGCTCCGTTCCAAGAAGGATGACGCCTTGAAAGCTTTACGGTCCCTGCTCCCCGCGAGGGATCTCCAGCCTGAGCCCGGACGGCACGGAATTCCCCCGCGGCCAGAAAGGCGGCATTTGAGAAGCGGATCTGCCATATCTCCGAGACGTTTCTCTGAGCATCGCTGGAAAACGGCACGGCTCTGACTCCATCACCCATGGCACCGACAGCATTTTCACATTGTAGTTTCCCACAAGACTTTCCAGAACATGTTACTCCTCTGCCAGCCAAGTTCCTGTGAAATTCTACCATCCTCTCATTTCACAGATCCATAGAATGGTCTGGGTTAGAAGGGACCTTAAAGATCATCTCGTTCTAATCCCCCTGCCATGGTGGGACTCTGCATTTCAGAAGGTAAGAACAATTTTTACTGGAGAAGGGTTCATTTTTTTTATAGCTTAAAAGCAGGAAAGACCTCTGCAATGGCTGTGGCTGCTTTTCTGGCATCTTCAGCATCTGTGGATGCAACAGAGCATCCGGACCCCTATAAAGTTTAGAGCTCTAAGCCAGATCTCAGCAGGCTTCAGTTTGCTCTCGGGGGATCCACATAGCCTTGGGAATTATTTTTAGAAATACCAAAAGCTGCTGAAAGCACCTCCAAACTGCCAGCCCCCTTGCTTGCTTCTGCAGTGTTATAAAGCACTTGTGCCCGCTGGAATAATTCTGGCCGGCTCCATTAAATACATCCCATTCTTTTGCTCAGATTACACAGAAACTGATATTGAGTACAAAAAACCATTTACATCCATTTAGATTCCTAAGTGACAGGGCAGAGTAAGCAGCAGCAGACCTGCTCTTCACCTTAAAATCAGGACACATCCTACCCCAGAAAAACCCACTGGATTTCAACCAAAAATAAACCAAGAAAGCGAAACACGGTAACGTATACTTCATCCTCTGACACCCTGCGGCACAGGTGGAGGAGGGGAAGATACATAATGATGGCTCAGCCACACTTTCCAAAACAGTATTGAGCATAGCGTGGTCCTCTAAATTTAGAATTAAGCTTTTTTCAGAGCTTGTTCAATTACACCCTTTGATGCCATGTGCTGTCACCAACATACATGTTTTCCTCATGTAGCTCAGCTGCTGGGTAACAAGCTCTGTAGCTTCTTTAGCTTTACTCTCTATCCAAATATTTTGCAGGAATGATTATTTTCTCGACTAGCACTAGAAAGTAGGAACCATGCACAAAACGCAGCATCTGAAGTCACTGCAGTCAGCACCAGCAGCTGCCCGAAACCACGGCCAGACACCCCGCTCTGGGGAGGGAACCCACTTCCCTTCTTTCTAAAGATCAGAGGCTTGAACAAATAAATGAGTTTAATGCGCTCGCCCAAAACGGGGTTTGGATTAAACCGAAGAGGACGGCTGAAGGGATGCCTGGCAGAGAGCGGTGTCACTGATGGCTCGGCTTGAGAGCGGTCCTGTGCTTCGAGAGGCAGAGCTGGTGTGGGCAGTAACGCCAGCAGCGCCGGTGCAGTGAAATCCTGCATCTGCCCCGGGAACCGCTCACCAGGCTCCTGCACACGCGCTGGGCGACCTCCACAAAATACAGCCTATTTTGGTGGCACGGGACAGTCCCTCCCACTGGGACAGGAGGGTGAGCTCATGAAACAGCACAGAAAATGAATTATTTAAGGGTCTGATGCTTAAAAAAAAAACCCCAACAATTTCCCAGGTTGACTCGTTCCCCTTCTGCAGGAGTCAGTGCGTGCAGGAGAGCGGCCACAGCAGTCGAGGTGATGGGGACGACAGCCGTCCCTCGCCTCCGTGCGCCCGGCTGGCGCGGCACTCGGCTGGACTGCGGGGAGAGCGTCCCACCAACTTCAGCGGTGGGTGGTTATTGTAAATAGTGTGTGTGCACAGAATTAGCAGCCTTCGGTCCCCTCGCGTGGGGTGAACCCGCACAGGCGGGTGGTGAGCCCCTGGCCCAGGTTGCCCAGAGAAGCTGTGGCTGCCCCATCCCTGGAGGGGTTCAAGGCCAGGTTGGACGGGGCTTGAAGCAGCCTGGGCTGGTGGGGGGTGTCCCTGCCCAGGGCAGGGGGTGGCACTGGGGGGGCTTTGAGGGCCCTTCCCACCTGAACCATTCTATGATTCTATGTTCGGCGAACAGAGATGGCACCAAACTGAGGGAATTAGAGATCAACGGAATTATTTTCCACCAGGACACTGCCCTACTAAAGGCCCAGCTGCAGAGCGAACAGAGCAGACACATCAGCTGCTGATAAACCATCCTGATAACAACACGGAGCAGCACAGAAAAATGAAGTTACAAGATTTCAGATTGGAAAGTTACAGACTGGAGGGGAAGTAGGTATCAGAACCACTTCCAGCAGTCAGCAGTAATGAATGAGAAGCAGCCGCCGGGGTCTGGAGTGAGATTGTTTCTGCCACCCAGAGCACTTCAACAAATCCAAATCATCCTGATGTTCAATGAGGAACAACAGGCCGCACTGGAAGAAAAAAGCGTCAACGTCAGGAAGAGAGAGAAATGCACCACAAAAAAACTTTGAAAAACTTTTGCCGCCGTCAAGCAGCCTGTGGGGTGGAACAGCAATGGGGGAGTCACCGGAGTCACCAGGAGCCAGAAGGAGCTTTGGGCAGCGAAGCGGGACCCACGGCACGGTGCTGCCGGCTCTGCTCACCCCTCCCGCGGCCGGGCAGGAGCAGGAAAGTCCCCAGCTGTGGCACCACCAGCCTCTCTTCTCCCTCCCAGTGGACACAGAGCAATGCTGCAGGACGAGGCAATACACTGCAGCTTTCCAGGCACCTTCAATATGGCTCCCCTCCTCCACTATTTATTGGCATATACCCAGGGGCTTTTCTGCCCCCTGAAATGCAGTCACCTCCCAACACAGAGGCCATTCTATATTGACGCTCCCCCCTCCCACATAGCTTTCAATGGAAGAAACCACCAAAGATGATCAGGTATGGTTCAAAGCCTCAGATTTTAAGACCTCCTCCCAAAAGTCCCACAACCTCGGCCTCCCTCGCCTGCCAGCAGCGAGCTGGGTAGGTGTTATCTGACTTCAAGTAGGAGGCTCACCATGGCATTAGGACAGAACCCAAGAGGTACAGCATAGGACACTTCTTGAGTAAGATAATTAAGTATCTATTCACCAAATGAGGCTTCAGTACTGGTGATCAGGAGGTGCTCGCCAGAAGACCCACAACCAGTGCTCCACTTTGGCGATCCTGAATGTGCCCATGCTGCGGGGAGAAGGATTTAGTCTCTAACACCCAGACAAGACACAGCCGGGTCAACATTTCACTACCTCAGGGAGAAGGAAGGAAGTGGAGCTTGTAAAACAATGTCCCATGGAGCTTCCTTGGCAAGACGACCTGTGTGGAGCTCGTTCTTCATGCAGGTCTCCATCCCAGTCCACTCTTGTGCTATATGGCTGAATTCTCCTTTTCTTGCGTTGTCTGATCCCACCCCCCACATTTATTTGCTATAGTCCCACCCTGGCACACCACATCCTTTCCCACCAAAGGCACGGCCCACACTGAAAACCTGGGATTGTTCCGGAGCTGTTGTCCACGTTCATCCCTCATGGGTCTACTAGGCTTTGGGTATGACGGGGGGGTTGGGTGCTACTGGTTTGCCATTAACTGCTCCCAACATCCCAGGTGGTTGGCTCTGGATTGATAACAACCTGCTTTTGGCCTCGTATGGCACCTCACACACTTGTCCTCTCCCTGAGGAACCAAGAAGAAACACACGTGCGCGATCTCCTCATCAGTCACACACATCTCTCCGACTGCACCAGCCGATTTGGAACCGCAGGAAGCCACGGTTCCATCCCAAATTTGATTCTGCTCCAAAAATCTCTGCACAAGCTGCCTTCCTCTTCCCAGCTCTGTACTCGACTCCACATCCCACTGCATCACGCCACTGCCAAAACGCTCAGAGGTGCACTTCGTGCCTTCCTGAGAGCTGCCCAAGTACCAGCACTCGACGCAATCCACTCTTCTTAACTGGAAGAAGGATCCTGCTGCCAGCTACAGCGAAGAAAAACTGGGCACGCCAGAGCTAAGTTCCCATTTCCACCCAGGACCTTCAGCAGGGACAAAACCTGCCAACAGACCACAAAAGCGGTTTCAAATATGACAGTTTACGACATTCAGCTGTCAACTCTATTAAAGGGCAAATCTTCCACGTTAATTCTGCACGCTTTCCTTGCTGTACCTACCACAAGGCAGTAGCCCCAGGGCAGAGTTTAGTAGCGCAAATGCAACGCAATGGTTCATGTCCGTACTGGTGCAATGCTCTGCTCCTGAACAACAGCGAGATGCCAAGAGACATCTCGTGGTTCAATCAACTCCCGCTGATTCACCAGAAACTGGGAAACATTAGCATTGAAAACGAGTTTAAAAAAGTTCCCCGTTCCTTTTCTCTGCTTATCTTTTGAGGGGCTCAACTGCCAGTACTGAAAATAAAGTAAAATATCAGGACACTTGCTGTTGAAGTCCATGCTAGGGACAGCATTACCAACGCACCCTGGAAACCCAGGACAAGCCTGAGTAAAACACCCTCTGCTCACATACACAATTCTGGCAACAACAAAATCCAAGCGTCATCCCCCAAGCCCTACTTTTTAACTCTGCAACTTTCTCAGTTGCCCTCAGGATCTTTAACTGTGCCTCACTAAAGGAAGAGATTCGCACCCAACTCAGCTGCTATTTTCCCAGTTTGCTCCGGTCCCCATATAGTCTCCAAATTCATCCCTCTGCCCTAACCCTCTGCAACAGACCACCAAGCTTTTACACTTCGTTTTGGTTTGGGGTTTTTTTGAGACCAGTGCAAAACCAGATCTCTGGGTGGAGCGAGAGTTAAAACTCTGCCAAATACACTTGCATGACAACTCCAGGGGAGGAAGAGAAAACCCCACCAGCGCTCAAGAACAATCTCATTAGCCGATCACAACATTTCTGCCTGCGAAGAAGCCAAAGCGAACAATTTGTTCAGCTGAACACCCGCCCCCACCCCACGGACAGAAACATCAGCTTCTGAAGGGCTCTTCTATTCACAGCATGTGCTTGGCACCGAGCTAAATCTAGTTCAAACCTCCACTAGGTTCATTCATTCCCGTATTCACAAAAAACGAAGACCTCCAGAGGATGGGAGTAGAGTTATTTCCACTGTTCCTCACTGAAAAAAAAAAACCCATGGCTCCGGGGAAATTTGGGAGCACAAATCTTAAGGCGTTTTGATCCTGGGTAGGGCTAAGGAAGGATGCCAGGCTTCTGCCCAAGCGAGAGGGCAGCGCTGGGTGTCTGCCAGTGACCCCGGGGGGGCCTCCAGCGACCCAGGGGGGCCACCAGCAAACAGGGGGGCCGCCAGGGACCCGGGGGGGGGTGCGCGTCGGTTGCTTTCAAATAAATCAGATCCCAACCGCCCTCCTTTTTGAGGACAAGGAACCAGCTAAACCAGCCCACCGGCCACAGCATGCAAGGCTTTGTCTACAGAGCAACCACCACTCGGATCAGGGTATGAAAGGTTTGTTTTGGCATCTCTAGCTCATTTCTATTAAAAAAGGGTGAAAAAAAAGAGAACGAAAAAAAAAAAGAAGGCAAAAAAACTTGGCCCAGGCCAGCCATGAAAAGATGCCTGAATTCCTGCATAGGGATTACGGCAGGATGAGACCCCACAGCCCGTGGCAGCCGCGCACAGCAGAATCCAAACTGCTGATCCTCCAGTTGTGGAATCAGTGTCCAGCGCAGGGCTCAGCACCAGCATGGATCCACGGGTCCCAGCAGCCCCTCCGCCCACGGCAATGCTCCGCACTGGACCTCATTTCTTGCTGTCTCCCCTCTGGCTGCGGCAGCAGAAGCCTTTGCCCCAGGCTACACTCCCATGGCAGTTTCTGTCCCCAAAATATCCCCAAATCCCTTCCTAGCGGAAGACATGTGCAGGACAAGGATCCAAGAAAACCCTTGGAAGGACGCAAAGCTCCATCCACAAATGGACCCACAGATGGGGAAACAAAATAGGGAAATGAAAAATACCAAAGTGGAACAACTGCCAAGGCGGGGGTGGGGGCAGGGGACACCCACCCCCCAACCTACACACTGCACTGAAAAACTAAAGCTACCAAACCACCTGCACAGCCCCTCCTGTCTACTACGGATCTTACTGTGATTCAGGACAATTTTAACAACTTTGGAAGCTGCATGGCAAAAATACACTTGAATCCCCTCTTTGAGAAAGCAGTTTCCCCCTGGAATAAACCCGGGAAATATTTATGTTGTTGAACTCCATCATCACCATCTACATACCTCAGGCTTATCTCAACAAGATTTATACTTCTGAAGTGCAAATGGTTTCAGAAAGTGTCCTCAGAAAAGGAAGTAAAACACAAGCCACCCTACAAAACTATATCTTCCTTAAATGTAATACTTTGAAGAAGAATATATGCCATGTAAGAGGAATTCCAGAAAATAGGCATGGAATAAGGCAGCAAATTCTATGGAGGGACACATGGAGCAAACAAACTGTATTCCATTTCTCATCGGGAAACTGAAACTCATCCTTTTATTTACATCCCGTTTGGTGGACCACCACCTGCATCACCTGCAGAAACGTGGAACTTCAGGTCTTGCACGCCCCTCTGCCGAGCTCAGGGCCTGGCTGTGCTGCAGAAGTGGAGTTAACAGCCGAAACCAGAGCAGCTGGAGAACACCACCACCCGAGGGGGCAACGCCGCACCACCCCAGGCACCACACAAAGCACATGGACTCGTGCGCTGATGATACAGCATTTCATCCCGATGTGTAACAACTTGGAGCCCACCACCTCCCGGGTTCGGATCCTGCAGTGGTGACTCACGACGTGTCGGTGATGCTGAGTCACCCACCTCGTCTGTGCTGGCCCTTTCTCAGTCCCATCCACGATCCCAACAGAAACCCACAAACCTCAAGAGGAGCACACAGCAGCTTTCAAAAAGCCTGGAAATGGGAGAAATGGTTGAGTGCCCCTCCGCTCCACTCGGTGAGTCCCCCTGCAGTGCTGCCCCCAGCGCTGGGGCACCAACAGCAGAAGGAGACGGAGCTGTTGGAGCGGGGCCAGAGGAGGCCCCGGAGATGCTGGGGGGGCTGGAGCCCCTCTGCTGTGGGGACAGGCTGAGAGAGCTGGGGGGGGTCAGCCTGGGGAAAGAGAAGGCTCTGGGGAGACCTTCCAGCCCCTTCCAGACCCTCAAGGGGCTCCAGGAAGGCTGGGGAGGGACTCTGGATCAGGGAGGGGAACCATGGGACGAGGGGGAAGGGTTTTAAACTGGAAGAGGAGAGATTTAGGTGAGATCTGAGGAGGAAATTCTGTGCTGTGAGGGGGGGTGAGCCCCTGTCCCAGGTTGCCCAGAGAAGCTGTGGCTGCCCCATCCCTGGAGGGGTTCAAGGCCAGGTTGGACGGGGCTTGGAGCAACCTGGGCTGGTGGGAGGTGTCCCTGCCCAGGGCAGGGGGGGGAACGGGACGATCTTTAAGACCCCTTCCAACTCTAACCATTCTATGATCCCTTAATAGTTTTTGGTTTAAAGAATTGGAAGGATGCAATAAATGTCTTATATTTGGATGGTGATCCTATAATACTCACCAAGGCCCTCAGCAGAAGGGATCTGTGGGATTTTAAACACCAGCTCCCAAGCAGAGTCTGGACGAGATGTCAATACGCTTTGCCGACACACTGCTGTGCTTCCCTCCGTTGTGCCCACCTCACCTACGGCCAAGCCAACGGGAATCAAACCATGGCCGGGCTCAACTCCGTGCCAGCGGGTGTCAGAATGAGTCCCAGGGCAGGAATCCCATGGGACAGAAATAAACTCCTGTCCCGTGTGCCAAGCTGACAGCATGACTTACGTACTGACGGCACGGTGACAGTAAGAGGACACCTTCCAAACAAGGACACAGGAGCCAGTCACTGAGGCAGCAGGCAGAGAGCGATAAGCAGTAAGGGGTGATGCTTTCCCAGCAGAGCTTCTCATCTCCGCTGGGTCCTGCCCAGCAGGAAAACCCTTGGACGGCAGAGCCCACAGCCGTCTGGACTGTGCCACAGCTGCCTCTGACAGGCATTTAGGGACCTTCCAACTGTTGTTCAGAACTTGCCCACCTCTGCCTCAGCTGACCTGCAGCAAGAGCAACTTTTAGAAATTGCTCCTCACTCTTTCCAGGCAAGGAGGCCAAGGCAGAGGCCACTGATGGCCCAGTGCTAATCTCCAACAGGGGTCTCCTGTCAGCGCTGCATAGACGAAAAATGTGCACTCTCTACCTTGTCAGCCACAGCTTCCTTCCATTCATGGGTGAATCCACAGGGATATGGAAGCATGAGGAAAAAACATGTAGACTAGAAACCACCACTTCAGCGCTGGAGAGCACGCCAAGATTTTCCTGGTTTGGGTTTTTTGTTTCATTATTGTCTTTCATAAGCTTTAAGGCAAAACATCATGCCACCACCTTACTAGTATTCCCCTTAACACCTCAATCTCACTCGTTCCCAAAGACTACCGCGGAGAGGATCTTCCCAAAGTGCTCAACTCCACAGGCCAATATGCACACATCGATGCAGCTCCAGCCCTCCGCCCCCACAAGCTCACTTCCCCTGGTTCCTGAGCTTAACTTCTTCAGCTATCTCAAGGTGTTCCCTGCTTAAAAGAAGAAGAAATGAAGTTCTAATATTCCATGAAGCCCAGAATGTCCCCTAACCGTAAGGGCTCTGTGACGCGGTGTACCCATTAACTGTAAAGAGATCCCAACAACACGACCATCGTACCCTTACGATTTCCCTTTCTGTAGAGTTCAATGACCAAGGCACAAATTTGGCAGCATGTCAACCAGGCAGAAGCAAAATAGCATGGCCCGGCAGAAGGCTCTGCTCAGACTCAGAACCGGAGTTTAGATGGTTTGGTTTTTTCTTTCTTCGTTTCCTGGATGCTTTTAAGATCTTTGCCGAAATTATTCATGCTGGTTGCCAGGGCTAGGTTTGAACTTTTGCGATATTTCAAATCCAAGTGCCCCAGATCTTTGCGCTATGACATTTATGCAAAGCCCCAAGCATTTCTGCAGCTGTTTGAAAAACAGCCATTCCAAGCTTTAGCTGCTCTTCAGCCCTTAACAGCAACAATTGTTCTGTGACAATAGCCCAAAATTCTGATTTTTATTCTTCCAGCTATGCCAGCGCAAGTACTTCGTCCCATGTCTGAATCCTGTTTCGGCACCCCCGAACAACAGAGCAAGGTGTGGGAGAGAAGGGGAAGGTTGAGGAGCAAACGGGGCCCGGAGGTGGGAATCAGGAGCGCAGACACGCAGAGCTGGCTGTCACGCCAGCAGAACCGACTCTCCAGATGCACGGCAGAGCAGCCAGCTGAAAAATACCACGTTTATAAGAGAATTTATTGGAGCACTTTTTCAATACCGTTCTCCACATGCTCACAAGCAACTCTGCAGGCACAGCCGCCAGAACCGCCAATACTGCCGATGCGCAGAATTCGCCTGATCATCATCGTACCAGAAAACGCAAGGCAGTTTGTTACCCCTGCAGGAACGAGCAGGTAAGACTATACCATGCACGAAAGGTGTTTATAACTGAACAAAGTTAGCTCCACCTGTGCTTCCAGTTCACTGGGAATTTTTCCCTTAAAGTTCTGATTAATACGCCATTCTCAATAATACGAACTAAGCACCAAGATGCCAACTTCCCCTCCCAAAGCACCTAAAATAGGATTGCTCAAGCTCACACACAACTTCTTGCAGGAGCATATCCTCCTTTTGGTGACTAAAGCTCTTTATCAATATTATAATTTAGCTTACAACAGCTTCCTAGCAGATCTGGGTTGCAGAGGACAGTACAATCATTACCTTTTCTAGACACATATTTTTCATCGGAAGTTATACTTCTTCCATTAGAAAGCAGAAAGTGTCAGAAGCACTAAGCCAATGGAAATTTTTCACTTTTTTTTTTTTTCCTTTCCTTTTCTTCACATTACAGTTGGGGTTTCAAGAAGAGATTTACCACCTCCCTTTGGCAGACTCAGGAGCTGGGGACCGGCGACTCCCGGTCAGTAAGAAGAGGATACAGTGGTAACAGAGGCTGGTTTTACCATCTGCACTAACGCATCATGAGCACAACCAGCAACAACTACAACTAGCCATTTCCTTGAATTTCTTTAAAGCGAGAGGTCCTGAAACACGTGACAAATTGCACAACATTGCAACTCCATCCCCAAACTCCATTTGCTGCCAAAGCGCCAGAGAAGCGTATGCAGGCGGATACACCGGCAAAGACCACAAGCCAAGCATCCCCCAACACATCCCTGTAGAAAACCACCATCCTCCCTAGGAAACGCTGTAAAATAAATAAAAGCTGCTGCGACACCCTCGGTCAAAACCCACCCCATGGGCTGGGAGAGCCCGGGCTTGCAGCAGCAGTCGGTATTTTCCAAGAAGGTGTATGCTCGAACAAACAAGCCACCTCCCAGCTCCTGGTCTCCTTCAACCAGCAACAAGACACCACTTCAGACGTGGCAGCACAGAACGATTTGACTTTTCGGATTGCTGTAAACCAAACTTCCCTGAAATTAATGCAGTAAAAACATCAAAGAAGAGTAGGAAGGCGGTGTTCAGCGTCTTAAATTCTTCAAACAGAAGTAAGCACGCAACAGAGAGGAGACAATCACAGCACAGTGTAAACAGTTTGAAAAGTTATTACACTTGTTCAACAGCAAAGCCCTTTGTATGTGTGCAAATAGAGTATTTTGGTGTCAAAGTGGGGGAGCGCTCGCTATAGACCATTAGTGGCACAATCCCCGGGGAAACAAGAATAGAGACTATGCAAATCAGGATCTATTGTTAAAAGGGAAAATTTATTTCACATTCCTGAGCAGCAGTGTTCCTGGAGCATAACAATTGGTGAGGCCCTTCTGCTGAGTACTGCACATTTTTATGCTCCACAGTAAATCAATATTCCATAATACAGAAACTATGTTAAATTATTGCCAGTGCGAGGACGGCAGCTCAGAGCTCCAGTAGGTGAACAGCACTAATACACCACCGTGTCAGAACAGGACTTATTTAGGACATGCTTTTCATTGTTCGGAAGAGTTTCCTGAAGGCTGAATTTATGGAATTATTCTCCAGGATGTTAAAACCCTCCAGCTCACACCATAAAGAGAAGAGCAACAGCAAAGGCAGGGTCCTCATCACATTGCCCTCAACTTGATCTGAACAAGTGCAACTACGGCCATCTCAGCCTTGCGAAGGTCTCCACTCTGGCAGCACCTGCAAAACAATCCCACAACGAGACAGGCAAGAAAAATTATAGTTAATCCCGAGGTGGAGAACTCCTTGGATCCCCGAGCCCCAGCTCTCCTCCCAGGAGGAGGAGATGACTTCTCCGTCAGTATTGACCACACTTCCCAGCAATGGAGTCGGTGTAGACTGATGCGGGATCCAGGCATCTGCCCAAACTGTTTTCAACGTCTGATCCCCATCAATCCAAGCAGGACTGAAGTAATCACTCTCAACAAATAAATCACGTTCTCATTTATTCTCTTGGTTCAGCTTGCAGGAGATGAAGGGTGTTCCTCTTCTCCCCCACCCACCACACCTGGGAAGTGGGGACAGACAGGAGTGAGAAGCACCGGGATACTCCACTCCTTCCCAAAATGAGAACACAGCTTCAGGCTCCTCACTTTTTATTATGCAGCCGTTAAGGCCTGAGGTCAAAGGGGTTTTTGTCACTGATCACAGGGACTGGGGGGTGTGTGTGTTTTTGTTAAACTCCACAGGTTTTGCGGCCCCAGATCAAAATGAAAGTTCAGGATAAGTGATTCCACTGAAGCAGGCTGCTTTTCCCAGCCTGGGAAACTTCTGCGGGGCTGAGCTGACCTCGTCCTCCTTATCTGCTCTTTAAAATCCCGGGAGGAAAAGGAGAGAGCTCTGCAAACACAGGTCTCAAAATACAGAATTCCAAGGTGAAGTTGGTGTTCATAAATACAGCTCTGAGCATCACAAAATTACGCTCTGCTCTGTACCTGAAGCACAAAAGCCCTAAACCCTTTTCACAAAAGTCTCTATAAAAGTTGGGGTTTTTTTCCAGTCTTCCCACTGCTCATTAGACCAAGTGGGTTTTTAAGCTCACGAGGAGGTAGGAATTGAGAAAAACACATTTGTTTGGACCACGTAGTAACTTTAGGACAATATAGGTAGAAGGATTTCTATGATTTCTAGGATTTTCTATGATTCTATGATCTCCAGCCAAAGTTGTCATCGATGCCAAATACGTCTGAAATGGGCTGGGGTGGGCAGGGAGTAAAGGTGAACTAATGGATTTTAGGGAATTTTGAAGCAGCAAACAGATGTGTAACGGCATCAGTGGTACGTGTTCACCCCTCAGGTGCCATCCCAGGACTCCCGGAGCTGCCTGCCTTCCAGGGGAGAAGCAAGAAGCGATCGGCTTCCCCAGCGGGTGTGGGAGAGCTGTGCTGGGGGAGGAGAGGTGAGCGACCCCAGCGCACCCCCTCACCCGGGGGGGCTTGCCGCAACTGCCCAGCCTTCCACCTGACCCGCTTCAGAGTTGTGGAAAAAAATGAAAATACAGGGTTTTTTTGCTTGGAGTACCAGGAGGTCATCTCTGCTCAGAGTAATAGAAGCACCAGCCTTTTAGGAAAAGAGGACACGTGAATAAAGCTGCAGATATCCATCCCCTCTGCCGTGGCGACGCTCGGCTCCTCAGCAGCTCACCGCGCAGAGGAGTTCGCACCAATACACATACTCACAGAGGCATGCCGTAACGCGGTCCCCCAGCAGACAAAGCTCACCTCTTTAGTCAAAAATAGAGTGAGGATAAAGCTACACATCAATATTAAATCTGAAGGTCGTTTAGTCAAGGGAAGGGGCAGACGTGCTATTTCTGGCATCCATCCGAGAGAAGTTTCCTCTCTCGACCCAAAGAGCCCTTCCAGTTAACACAGAAATAATACATTTCTGGCCTCTGAGCCAGAAATGGGATAAAAAAATGCTACCTAAAGGACTACTATACAGTACAGGAGCGTGAAAAAGTCCAGAGAGAAATGGAAAGAGGGAGGGAGAATGACAGGAGACTAACGTGAATCATGCTATGGGCAGTTCTGCCTGGAGCCATAGAGAACCACGGCATAAAGCAGTGACGGAGCACCGGGGGGGCAGGGAGAAGGGCTTCTGGCTACCGAGCTGCGGACAAGCAGCACCATAGACAGGTAATCTGAAGGCATAAATTAAGGAATTATCAATTATGTTCCACAGCAAAGGACGCAGAAAGATTTCACAGCACTGGATCAAACCTGAAGGCAGGATCCCAGTAAGGATGCAGGCGTAGCTGCTGGGGTTGGGGCAGATAAACTGGGGGGAGCTCTGGGCAGAGCTGCCCTGGAGGGGTGGCTGAGGATGGCACAGCATTGTCGGAGGCTGTGAAAATCAAGTTTTATTTCCTTTAGGAGAAGAAAGGCACAATCTGCATTGTTCGGCCACGTGAAACCCCTTCTATAGCAGATGCTCCGCGTACAAAGGACTGAAGAAACACAGGATTCAAACATCAAACGGGAGACACAAAAGAGCATCTCTGCTTTCCAAGAAAGGACTGAGGCTCTGACCAGGTCGAAGAACCTTCCAGAAGAGCAACTCTGGCCACTAATGAATGTCACTAGTGAAGGGTTTTCAGGGAACTTCTCGTCTCATCTGCATGCAGCAAACCAACACATCATGTCACTTCCCTCCGCTCGCGCTCGCCACAGCTTTCACACCAGTGGACGTCTGTCAACACCCATGAATTTCTTGGGCACTCCTGGCTCCTTTATCAAGTTTTCCATCAAAAGCTTATTTAATGAATCTGCAAGTCCCTCTGCACGGCCCCGCAGAGCACAGTTTAAGAACCACTATTGCAGCCTGTACTATCTTCCCAACATGTTTGCCAGCAGCAATTAAAAACTCAGCGACTTCTACGAGACCAAAATGCTGATTTCATAGTATGAAAGCCTGTTTCGAGTCAGACCAAAGGCAGGCAGCGCCTCGGAGCTGGTCTGTGCATCACAGAGCAGGGCGATGCAGTACCGTGCCATGGGAAGCAGCGTCACTGCTGAGCCGTGATCCGTCTTTTCCATTTAAGTAACTATAAACCAGATTCATCCCCAGCTTCAGCAGGAGCTGGCGAGTTCAGGAGAGTGGGTCATACTGGCGGTGCGTGCACCTAACCAGTAACAGATGCACTCTGCGACGGAGAAACTTTTAATTTTGGCTCGCAAAGCTGCTCAGGACAGCAGAGAGAGCAGCAAGAAGGGGGTATGTGACTGAGCACGGACCCAAGTGCAGGATGAGACCCGTCTCCGCGAGGCTGCCACAGTGGCAAGGGCTGTCCCTCGGCGAGCGGCACAGCACGGCCGAGGTAAGAGGCGGAACACGCTTCAGATGAAAAACAGATTCTGGATGATCTGCAAGGAAATGATCAAGACAAAAAGGACCGAGCGCTCCACTTGGCAAGCCATCTGAGGGCCGTCAAGGGAGCCATGTCGGTCAACGTCCTCTCCCCAACCCTGGCGGCATGCACTGCCCTTTGGAGCAAGGACAAAACACATCGGCACAAGCGGTTGGGAGTGAAAAGGGGGAAAAGAGAAGGGGGGAAAAGGCTCATTGCCAGAGCTCCACCTGTCCCCTGGACAGAGGACTTCAGTCTCAACGCTGTCAAGTCTCCATCCTTCAACACAACTCAATGCACTGTAAAACAAGGACCTCCCCCCAGACATAGTTTTATCCACAGGAGGCCTCTGCTACTCGCTGTGGGCTGACAAAGGCCTTAATGTTTAAACTTACAGATACCCTATTTATTTTCCCAAAGAGAGTACAGGGTAATTCAAACCCTGAGAGAGCACACACGCCTCAGAGAGGGAAGGAAGCGGGACCTGAATGAGCACGCAGAGCTCTTTTCTGCAGGGCTCAGAGCTAGTGCTGCTGACAAACGCTGGAATTCCTACGAGAACCGTCCAAACTGAAAATCACCATTTGCCAGAGGAGCCCCTTGAATCGCTGTGAGATCCCGCAGAGAAGCAGCCTGCCGGCACACCCCAGTGTCCTGTTCTAAGGGCTTCTCAGTGTCACACGTCCGGGCGGTGGCAGCTCGCTGGCTGAGGGGCTACGTGTGGTTCCAGCAGCAGCTACGAGCCCTGTGGCCACCCTGGCGAAAGGAGGAGTCAGGACAAGCCAAATACAGGTGGCCACACCAGGCCACTTTGGACGTATGTGGTCGGGCAGACCAGCGACAAAGCGGGTTGCTCTTTCCCTATTTAGATGGCCGCGGTATCAGCTTCAAGAGTAACACCCAGCTAAAAGCCATGTGGGAATGGAGAAAGAGCCGTTAACACAAGGTGTCTGTTTCGCTTGATCACCCCAGAGTTGCACCAGATTTCAGGTGTATGTTTTCCTTTAGGTAAAGGGAAAAACTTGTGGGCACCCCCTCGCTCACATCAGTTGTGAAGGGCAAGGAAGTTAAGTTCTCAAAACCAGAGATTCTCATGAAAACAGTAAATTCTTAACAGCAACTTTTCTGCAGTCATCATTTATAGCATGTTTACATCTTCAACACGGGAAAAAAACATTATGCAAAGGCGAGAAAAAACCGGCTACACAGGTTTCCTTGCTCCAAGTGTCACCAAGGGGTGAGGTGGACATCAGAGCAGGCGTAAGCAGATGTGACAGTGAAGTGCTGCCTGTTCTCTCCCCAAACCTGCCTCTCACAATGCTCAGAAAATCCACTTAATCTCAGTGCAGTACTTCAGACAAAGGAATTCCACTATAGAAGCTTCAGTTCAACAACTAAAATATAAATTCCCACCACCCTTCTGATCAGACCACGTACAGGTTACGCAGCCAGAGCAAAACAGACCACCAGAATCTCCCAATATAACGGAAGTTCCCCATGAAACACCGTTTTTATTTCAAGTACATACACACACATAGAAGCCTTTAACTCGCTTCCACTCTGGAGTGCTCAGAAGGGCACGGAAACGAATGAGGTGATTTTTGAGCACTTCAAAAACTAGCTTAAAAGTTAACAGGCTGGAGAACCAACTCCTGGCTTTTCTCTCCAGTTCTTCTGGTAACACATCAACAACCCAGGCTGTCCCACTAAACGCCACATGTATTTTCGTTACCATCTCTCTCACAACTCTTGCTGCACTGGGCAAGACTCTTCTGTACCCTGGACTCCCAGACTGCCCACAATTATTCCATTTATAGCACACAGCTTGAAGTACAAACCTCTTGGTGATTTTGATCCAAACTCCTCCAACGTCATTTCCTCGGTTCTTGACCTGTTTACATCTTTAAAATACTTCGTCTCTGTTATAAAATGGTTATTAGGTCTCCAGTCACGCTTTGGGCAGGGGAGACAAGCTTCAGATGATAAACTCTGGGTAACGCAGAGAATCCAAATACATGAAGTCACAAGTCTCAAGCCACATTTCTTCTACAGAGCCAAAAGGTATCAGCTCACAGGATTTATAGAAGACGTGAACCATTACCGAGAGCAGAGAGAGGGAATTAACGCCGGGTAGGCTCCAAGGAGGAAATTCACATCTGACCAAGAGGAAGAGCGAAGAATAGACAAAAAGTAAGGACAAGAAGTTGATAGCAGTGCGTATGGTTGGTTATATCCATGATGACGTACGTGGGACTCCAATACTTGAAATTATTTACTGTATCACACAGGAAAACCTTTCCTTCAGGACTAGGACACTACAGATGTACCACCACAGAACATCCGACATCCCTCTTCTGCTACGTGGCAGAGCGGTGGTGGGGAGGAGGACGGTTTAGGAGGCTCAAATCTGGGACTCCAGTCCTGAATCTGCTAATTCTCTGCTCCAACACAGATTTGCCTTTTGATCCTGGACGCGTTACTTGACATCTTTTTCTCATCTCTAACATGGACAGAGGAGTTCTGGCTCACCTTCAAGAGTAGCTGTTATCTCTGCTGTATTTATTGTCCCAGGCAGAAGACTGCTTTAGACTGGAATGGATTTAGTATCACAGAAGAAATTCCACTGTAACCATCAATTTACTACCTTCTTTCTTTTAATTAATTAAACACACGACAAAAAAAGTTCCCTCTGATCAAGACAGCACACCCGCCCAAGCAGAGTGGATGGAGGTCAGCGAGAAAAAGCAGAACAAAGGGAGGTTTTTCACCTTATTCCATCACTAGTCACACAGCCGCCCTCTCCGACTGCAAAGGCTGGAGCTCGCAGGCAAGCATGCCTCTGCTGGAGCGAAATATCTATCTTATACACATATACGCACAAGTTTAGAAGTGACTATATGGACTTGATTTTACTTTTTGAAATCAAAGAAAAAGGGAGGAGGTCAGCAGCAGGTTAACAATCCACTCCTTGTAGTAACTCGTAGGCGAGAACTATTGTTTGGGCTTTTTATTAGTTCTGCTACAGGAGGCATCTTCTATGCAAATGCGGGGACCAGGAATGCGCAGCCATTCCTATGTCACCACCGGTTACATGCTCCCGGCTGCTTCCTCCCCGCAGCTCAGGTTCTTCCCAGGGACGCTTCAGCTATTTCGTAGAGCCGAGGAAAGGACATGCTTTGTTCGGCAACTCTTTTTATCCCCCTTGTGCTCCATTTTCTTTCCTCAATGTCTCAAGAAGAACAAAACAAAACAAAAAAAAAAAGGCAAGCAAAAAAGCCGTAGCTATTCCTCCCCTTCAGTAATCTTGACTATGTTTATTAGCATGCCTGATCTAAAGAAAACATACGATCTGATCTACAGCAGCCTACCTCAAGAGGGGTTTTTTTTTTTTGAAATCCACCCTGCCCCTAAAGCTCTAATTTCCCAGCAATCTTGCCAGCTTACACATCGGAGACCAGCCAGTAATTAGTTTCAAAGGAAGTGGCAAAATTTCCTAGATGAATTTGCCGAGAAAGCCCCGAGAGAGCAGGGGCCGTGGAAATCCGGTAAGTTTTCAAAATCCTGCCATCCCTTGGCAGCCACCTCTGCCCTGGTAACATTCAATTATGGGAAAAATAAATAAAACAACACATAGATGTATGAATGGAGATGCTTAACCCGAGATCCATCAGGGGCAGGACAGATCCCTTCCCCACCATGCAGGCAGGAAATTGAAAGGGAGCTGCCTTATCAGTGCTGCTCCGAATCCTCCTCCCTCTCCCTCTGTTTTTTCCTTTGCTATCTCAAGCATAAAAGGATGGACAATATAATACCCTTCCCGGAACAAATCCAACCATACTGCATTGTTCCCTATGCGTATGGCACCATCCAACCCTGATATACATTAAGTTTTATTCAACTATTAATAAAAGGCATGAAAAAATCCCAAACTCAAAAGCACTCCCTCCCTGCTACAGGAGTTGCCAGGTAGGACGCGAGGTCCTGCACTGCAGCTCACTGAGTGTATTAAGCTCTGACTTAACCATGAACATGTACTACAGAAAGATTTGGGAGGGTTGCTGGCAATTTACTGTTTT
Source organism: Rhinoptilus africanus (assembly GCA_013400135.1). NCBI lineage: Eukaryota > Metazoa > Chordata > Aves > Charadriiformes > Glareolidae > Rhinoptilus > Rhinoptilus africanus. The sequence continues at coordinate 104,704 of VXBO01000662.1, forward strand.
TATAGAATAACAGAGTGGTTTGGGTTGGAAGGGACCTTAGAGACCACCCAGTGCCCCCCCCTGCCCTGGGCAGGGACACCTCCCACCAGCCCAGGTTGCTCCAAGCCCCGTCCAACCTGGCCTTGAACCCCTCCAGGGATGGGGCAGCCACAGCTTCTCTGGGCAACCTGGGACAGGGGCTCACCCCCCTCACAGCACAGAATTTCCTCCTCAGATCTCACCTAAATCTCCCCTCTTCCAGTGTAAAACTGTTCCCCCTCGTCCCATGGCTCCCCTCCCTGATCCAGAGTCACTTCCCAGCTTTCCTGGAGCCCCTTGAGGGTCTGGAAGGGGCTGGAAGGTCTCCCTGGAGCCTTCTCTTTCCCCAGGCTGACCCCCCCCAGCTCTCTCAGCCTGTCCCCACAGCAGAGGGGCTCCAGCCCCCCCAGCATCTCCGGGGCCTCCTCTGGCCCCGCTCCAACAGCTCCGTCTCCTTCTGCTGTTGGTGCCCCAGCGCTGGGGGCAGCACTGCAGGGGGCTCTCACCAGAGTAGAGGGGCAGAATATTCCATTTTCTCTGGAATATGTGGTGAAGAGCAAGAAAGGAGGCACATTAACACTGGTTGCTACTGCCACAGCCTGGCTCATCATTAACATTGTGTGCTAAAAGCAACTGTACCGCTTCCAGAGTCCACTGTTGGGCTTCTGCAGAGTTTGAGACCAGCTGCAGCAGATCCGAGCCTTAATCCTTCGACATGAGAAAGGCGAGAACGCCGGGTGCAGGGAGCGACTTGCTGCGGCCGCCCACCGACAGGTGTGGACTCGGGGACCTGGACTCGTGACAGAGCCTCAAAGCTCCCCTTCATGCCAGGCATTTCTGGGACAATGAAATCACTGTCCAAAGCTTCGTAAATAAAGTTCCTCTTTGTGAAAGTTGAACTCCGGCAAGCAAACGCTGCAACCCAAACCCGACCCACCTCCTGCCAGGGCTCGGGCAGACAAACCCCAGCCTCCAAGGCTGCCGTGTCCTGCCTTGCTACAACCAGAAATTTCTCTGCACGGCCCTGTGCTTCAAAGAACACGACATCAACTTAAAATGAGACCAGAGATACCCCAACCGAATCTGCTGGGTAGTTGTCAGAGCCAACAATTTTGACAAAGAGGAAAAGGAAATCAGTCTGGTCACAATTCAAACCCTCCTCTGCAACCATTGCATAAAGGGGTTGTGCAAACATATTTCATAAATAGGTCAGAGAAACGAGAAAGCAAATGACAGACAGATGGCATGGCACGAGGAGGCGAGGACGAAGAAGGGGGCAAGAGCATCTCAGCCAAGCAAGAAGCATCCAAGGAAGTCTTCAATGAAATCCTAGTTCGGTTTCACCGTCCCGTGCTCCGGAGTTGATGAGCCGTAAACGTGAAGTGGGAAGTTGGGTTTTACTTTGGGTGCCCCCCCCGTACGTGGAAATCACATTTTGGAGCACAAGACGCTGTTCACCTCCCCACAACTCCATTCAGAGGTGTCAGCGTCTTCCTGGGAACGGAGCCAAAGTGCACTTATAATTACGGTCTAAAGGACTGCACAAATTTAGGGCACACTACCTTCAATCTCCAGCAAAACTCCCGCTGGCGTCAATATAACCTTTGTGCAAACTTTACAAGACAACTATCGCCCGTGTGCATTAAAGGAGATTATTACGCCGGCACATTTAGCTATCGGTCAGAAAAGGGGTGCTTAATCTCATCGTCTGACATGATCCCGACACATCCCTCTCATCGCAGAACCAAGCACGTCAGAACTGCAGCACCATTTCAGTACCTTCTGTAAACATTTGGGTGTTTTCAAATCTAAAGCTCCATATATTTAAAAAAACCCCAAACCACTCTTTTTAGCGCTTAATTGTTTAAAGGTAACTCTTTTTGGAAAAAATCTTTGGTGCTCCACAGCTTCTCCACATCGCCATCAGCCACACACACAGCAGACAAACCACATCCCAGGTGATGAACAACTGAAAGGCAAGACCAGGAACAGGAGGCATTTGGAGCCATTTGTGGAGAAGCAAAACTCTAAATAAACCTTAATTAAAGGAATAAAAAGTAGTAAGAGGCATCATTGACAGCAAGATGGCTTTACTTGTACTGACAGCACATGAAAGCATGAAAACACACTTAACTCTTCTCACCATATTTAGCAGACAAAAGAATATAAGTCAGAATTACAGTATTGGGATTTTTATTTATTTTTTTTTAAGAGGGTGTGGCAAAAAGATGTTTTAAAGGGTTTTCTGGTCATTCAGGAAAAGACACTGCTGGCATTTGACCACCACTACAAAGCCTTGTTATAAAAAAAATAAAATAAAAAAAAAGAGCAATGATTCACCCACCAGCAAGAAAATTTCAAGTCAAGTCACAATGACAACAGACTTTAAAAGCCACCACATCTCGTATTCAAATCTGAGCTCTCTTCAGACGGCGAGAGGCAATGAGATCACGTCCACACGTACTTGTATTTGCTACACGGTTTCCCAACCCAACAGGCAAGGGAGGAAACACGAACTGATGGCTGTGGGATCAAATTAAACACATTCAAGCCAGACGTAAAAAGCGGGTTTTGAAAATCCACGCTAGCTCAAGCAAACAGGAACTTACTCAGTGAAATCACACAGCCTCTACGATGATCTCTTCTTACATAAATGATCTCATCTGGCCTTATGATCTAAGGCTACAGAAAGAAAAAAAAAAAGGGTTCTTGACACCATTTCTCTAAGCTTTTTTTCCTTCTTTTCCTGCCAGTTCTCTATCATTTTGGCTCCTTCCAGTGGCTTTTCTGTCCCATTGCCCAATGCATCACGCTGCTCTGTCCGTCTCGGCCCTGCCCTGCTCCGAAGGCCGGCTGCTGGAAGATGAAGACACTCTGTCCACATTCGCTGCACACTCATCCAGGGAGCACTGCAGCAGAAAATGGTTTTGGTCCTAGCAATGTGTCCCAACCATGAGTACGCAGCAAGCACCAAAAGTATTCCAACATTCAGCCGTGCTAATTTTGTCGTGGTATTTTTGAGAGACAGAGCCAAGTGTCTGGATCACTTCATGGAACCAGCTCCACCGGGAAGGCTTTAATCCAAGGGTTTCGTTCTAGCTTCCATTCAATTCTCCCCAAAAAGGTGCAGAGTGTTGAGACGCCCTCAACTCACTGTCGCGCACATCCATGAAACAAGCATTTGAAAGATGGCTGGACGAGGATCAAGGACAGCAAGTTTTGTTTACCACAGGCTGCCTGAAGGCGCACAGAGAAAATAAAAGTTACCCAGCTGGCAAGGATCCAGCAGAAAGCACCCACATCAGATCCGACGCCTGCCACCTTCTTCAAGGAAAGCCTGAAATGAAGAGGACTGGCAGGAAAGATGCCATTCCTTACATAGATTTACTACTTGCCTCAGTTTCTCCTCCATCATTCATTTTCAGTGACTACTGGAGGGCAGAAGTGGGCACCTTAGTCTGGGAAACCAGCCTGTAAGAGAGCTCTGCATCCATCACCCCCACGCGCCGGGCAACGAGGAAGGTTTGGTACCCAAATATCCACCCTCTATGCAAGGGATGCTCAGGCACGGGCAGAAGATGCGCCTGCCTCCCTGAGCTGGGAGGTGCTTACACCCGCTTCACAGATTATTAAGAGGACAATAAAGAGACTAATTATGTTTGGGAAGTCACTAGTTATTCATAGCTGGCGAGCGTGTTACCTGGACAGCTTGAAGCAGGTCTCCAAGCTGCGTGTAGGGGTTACAGCCCTACGGCCACGTGTGGGGCATCCCAAAATGTCTGGGCTGGGTTAAAATTGAAATACAGCTGATACTCTCAAGTGTAGGCAGGTCCTGAAAAGCAACCCTCCAGCAGCTGCCTGCTAAAAATCTGACTGGGAACATCATTTAAAGAGCTTTACCGGTCTCTTCACAGAATAGACAGAGACCGGGGTCATGTAACCTGCGGGTGTCTGATTTATTACAGGTGATCTGAGCAGGGAGAAATTCAAATACGTCATTAGGAAAGAGGGAGGTGGAACAGATTTGGAACAAGCGCCTCTTCTTGCAGCTACTCCTAATAAGTAGTCCCGGTGCTACACCACCGCTACAGTCATCCTCCCAAAGTCCCCGTCAAAACTAAATGAATCATATACCAAGAGCAGAGCAAACAACCGAAAGTCTCCCAGCTCCAATTCACAGGAGAATCTGATTACTCAAATCGTCCTGCAGTTAATGGAAATAGAGACGTGGTGTGACAGAGGTGACACCACCAGGCTCTGCCGGACTCTTCCTACAAAATCAAGGTGCAGTTTTCCCTCAAGCACACACAGAACAAACTCTCACAAGCATCTGCCTCCCTTTCTGCTGCTCAGACTGTTGACAAAACCAATAGCCTTTTAAAATGTATTCAGTAATAACAGATCTTTTTTTAAAAAAAAAAAAAAAAGAAAAATTAAGCCTCTCTCTATTGATTTCACATAGCAGGAGAAGAACAGGCTGCACCCATTTTCAACTGTTATTACAGAAAACATATGTAAGACCAGAAAAAGCATTGTCTACTTGGAGCACAGAGCATGCCTACATCTGCTCTGCAGACACTTTGGGTCAGGCTTTACTCAAAGGTACAGAAAGTGGGACAAAAGTGGGAGGAAGGAGGGGGTTAATAAACACCAAAATTCATTATGCAGCAATTCTGTTCAGCCACCTACTATTCAAAGACGAAGAGTGCTGACCATGGTTATTTTCGTCTTTCCAAGCCTTCACAAGCTCCTGCAAACCCTGTGCGTGTCTTGAGACAAAAGTGGATAAATCCTGGGCCAGAGAATAAAACCTGTGATCCTGCTGTCCATGTTTCAGTGCTTCTCCTGGCTGTATTCTTCTTTTAGAGGACAATGTCCCTCCCTACTTCAAGACGAGAAACCATAATTGCTTCCAAAGAGCAAAGAATCCTGAAATAACTATTCTGGACTTCACAGCGCTGGTGGGAATACAGCCCTCGGTGAATACAGCTTCAAAAAGCACCCCATGCCCTCTTCCTCTTTCAACTCTCTAAAATAAGGCTTAAGAGGAAATCTGCCAAGACACCGAAGAATAAGGCCACCTGTTCCGCTAAGTGAACTAAAGGCAGCAACAATAACCCACCAGCAAAAGCACAAAGATAAAGGTATGTAAAGCTTCAACGCAATGCCGAGGGAGCCAGGAACGGTTCTCAAAGACTGAACGCCCTGTAACTTGTCCTCTCCTCCTGGGAACCAAAGCATCCCCGAGCTGCCCAAGTGCCCCACGCACGGATCGCCGCGTGGCTCCAGAGGTCCCGACAGAAGGACCTGCGGAGTAAGGAGGACATGCACCTGTTGGAACGGGTCCAGCGGAGGGGCACACAAAGATGATCAGAGGGCTGCAGCCCCTCTGCTGTGGGGACAGGCTGAGAGGGTTGGGGGGGTTCAGTGTGGAGAAGAGAAGGCTCCAGGGAGACCTTGGAGCCCCTTCCAGTCCCTGAAGGGGGCTCCAGGAAGGATGGGGAGGGACTTTTTATCAGGGAGTGCAATGATAGGACACGGGGTAATGGTTTCAAGCTGAAAGAGGGTAGATTTAGATTGGATATCAGGAAGCAATTCTTTACTGTGAGGGTGGTGAGGCACTGGAACAGGCTGCCCAGGGAAGCTGTCGATGCCCCATCCCTGGAGGTGTTCGACGCCAGGATGGATGAGGCTTTGAGCAGCCTGGGCTGTTGGGAGGTGTTCCTGGAGTTCCAGGAGTGCCCTGGAACTAGATGATCTTTGAGGTCCCTTCCAACCCAAACCATTCTATAATTCTATAATTTGCTTTATTTCAACTATTTTGATTACCAAATTCAGTCCTTTGGCCGACGGAGATTAATTCATTACCAGCGGTACAGCAACCGAGGCAGGAGAGCTTCGTGGTTTCTGGAACACACGATGATGCCAGGAAAGTAGCCGGATCTGGTCCCCAAGCAGAGCGAGCGGAAGCAAGAGTTCATTGCTGCCTCGTCATTTCACTCGAAATGCCATCACTTACATGCGCCCAATTACGACCTCCATGAAAATTGAAAGACTCTGGCCAGGAGAATCAATTCGGGGCTCCGCTCAGAGCGGTACCTGCGATGCAGTCGCTGGGTTCCTGGTCAGAGCAGTAAAGCGATTCACGCTCCAAAGCGACTCGAGGTTTTTTTTCCTCCACTACTCAGAGGAACCATCAGCAGGTATTTTTAGCAGCCTGCGCCAGCCCATCCTGCGCCAGGCTCCCCGTCAATGTATATAACGCTGTAGAGCCTGCACAGAGCAGGGCAGACAGCAGCCCGCTTTCAAACCTAACGTTAGCTAAAAGAAAGTTTAAAGCTTAACTGCTAGGTTAGTTAATGTTTGTGTAGCGCTTTTGAGATGAAAACACTACATGTGCTAAGCATTATCATCAAGTCTAAGGAGAGCAGACTTGGCTCCAGCAGAGATACTAGAATTACATACACACAAATTAAAAAGTTTGGATCCTTTCCAGAGCAGATCATTCCGAATTTGTCTTTCTGCTTGTCAGTACACAGCTACACAAATGTCGGCTTTTTTGCAGACACATAGAGAAATCCACGCAGCCAAGTTCCAACCCTAAACCTAAATGAAATAATATCAAACCCCGTTCCTGCCTGGCAGATTATCATCCTTAAAACTGGCAAAAAAGCAGCTTAACTTTCATCAGAGGATACCTGCAGAGCTTGAAAAGTCCCAACTTTATGGCCCATAAAGTTTTTCTGACCTCCACAGTGAGACAGCAAGCCCCTTCCAGTGAAAGAAAAGCTCTAAAATGTTTAACCAAAACATTACATATAAATATTAAATATTTATATAAATATTTACATATAGTAAGTTCCAAAATGAGGTTCAGACAAGGAGCACTCAAAGAAGCTTATAAGCTTATACAAAAAGCACGGCAGCTTGATGGAAAGCCACAGCAAGGCAGCTTTCTTCCACAGAATAAATATCCAGGCCCAGGCCTCACTCCTCGTACCTGAAAAAGCCTCCAAATATCGTGCAGGGAGTTTCCGGAACAGAGTTTATTCTTTAGTCAAAGGCTTATTTTCCTCCAGATCTTGCAGTACATCACTGAGCACTCACATATCAAAAGCCTTTACAAAATTCCTAGGAATTCACATTTTTCTTACTCCTAATGAAAACCAGCCTGGCTGGAGTTGTGAATATTGTCCTTGTTACGGTGATTTGTACGTCTCAAGACCCTGGAGCGCTGCTCCGAGAGCATCCCGCGGGCGAGACGCTGGGCTGAGCCTGCTCCTGCCGCAACGCTTCACTGCTCCTGTTTTCCTGCGCATTTCAGGGAGGGGAATAAACAAATAATACTATCCCAGGGTACCGACAGAGAAGGCAGGAAATACCAGGAAGGATGCATTCATCAGCTGGAACAAAAAGGTTGCTTCTGACAGGAAGGCAAGATGTAGGAGGGGACTGCAAGCTTCAGGGGAAAAGAGTTTTGCTGCTATGTAGGAGGGGGATTCTGACACACACACCACTTTTTCTTTTAAAATAAAGTAGAAAGGGAATTTCTTTAACAAAAGGTGCTGTATGACAATACTTTGCCCCACCAAAGACGACCCTTTTGCGTTTGCTCCCTCCTTATCAGACACAGCAGGGCAGAGCCGAGCCTTAACTGCAGCCACAGCCTTGCTGGGAAAATTCCCCCCATCAGCAGCAGAGCCCGGACCGACTTGCAGCAGAAAAGGGAGCAAGGGGAAAAAAACCTAAACCACACGTTTGCTGACTAATGATGACCAGCTGGAGAAACCAGGCAGCAGTCTGGGATGAGCTGGATTCCAAATTTCAGCAGGACGGGTGGTGTATGAGCGGCTGAGCCAGGACTGGAGCACCGGCATCCTCCGCAGAAACAGCCGGCACTTCCAGCTCGCCAAATAACACACAGCACCATCAAATCCAGAGCTAACCATGGGCTAAGAGACAGTGGTCAGAGTGTGAACACAGGGAGTGGATGGGCTAAACAAGACAAGGAAATCCTGTAACACATTTCAAACGCCAGACAAAATAAAATCATCCAGAAGCAAAAAACGTGACCCTAAAGAGGAGACTTCTTACTAAACTCCATCAATTAGAGTCTGCCTTAATTTGAATTACCTGTTTCAATATGGAGGGACATTAATCAATTACCTCTCCCCCATGCTTTACTTTTCTTATCATTGTCTCGGTGATAGACACACACATATATATATAAAAAGTGTATTTAAAAGTAAGTGGTACGCTAGCTCTGCTGGAGCTTCTGCGTATCTAAAATAACAATCAACTTTAAACTTAAAATCTTGTGACACAGAAAATACAAGCCTAATTTTACGTGACAAGTGTTTTGCTGATTACAGAACCTATTCAACATACTCCCAGTTCTCAAATAAACTAATCACCTTGCCAGGGCCACGTGAGCAGAGTCAAGCTGCACCCGGGCACCGGGACCACAGCAGCAGCCACCCTCCAGCAGAAACCAGGCAGTTTCCTTGGAATGAGAGAGGTCGAAATCCACCTCTAGAATTTATTTATCTGAGCCAGGAAGACAAGAGGCATCTGCGTGCAATTGCCCAATGGTTTTATTTATTAATCTGTTACAGAGAAGGATTTACCATCGGAAAATAGGAATATCTGCACATCTCCAGGCTACCGGCTGAACTCTGAAATTCCATCGCTCAGGCTGCTCGGAGGAGCCGGGGAGCTCATACCCTGGAGCAACCCGGCACAGAATCATAGAATCATAGNAGAACTGGACACAGCGCTCCAGATGTGGCCTCACCAAGGAAGGCAGAGCTTGACCCGGGGTAGGGGACATCCAGTACCCGCCTCTTGCACTCTCGCACCCTAAAGCAACATAAAGGCCTTCCCCCTCCATGAAAAACGCAACAGGGCAGGAACACGCACAGCCACTGCCGAGCAGCTGGGTCACTGCCACTTACATTCCAATTTATCCCACCACAAGGGTTTCCCGTGTCTGAATCCCAAGCTCACGATTCAAGCCCTCACTTCTGACAGAGTGAGCCAGCCTTTACTGAATAAGAAAAAGAAGATGTTCAAGTATCTGCAATCACAACAAAAATAAGCAGTCACCGAGGCCATAAACCACAGCTGCAAGAGTTAGCGAGACATTAACTCTTAATTTTCTGAAAACGAGGGAAGGGTGTGTACTAGTGAAGAACATCACAGCTTTCATGTCTTTTCACACACACCTCACCATGCAAGATGGACTTAACGGTCTGAGCACACTCACGAGGCCATTTAAGCATAATTCTCTACAAAATGGCTTCACTACAGGCTCTGGTGTTTAAGAAGGGGAAGAGCTGTCAAGTAAAATCTTCCCCACACAGTAAGAATGCAGATATCATGATGTCTCTCTCCCATACGGATCCTCAACTGTCTAATAAGGAAACTAAAAAGCGCCCAATAAAGTTTTTTCTTCCTTGCTTTTAGAGTAACTGGAACAGAATCAGGGGACTGGCTGTACCCAACAGCTCCCAATACTGCTGGGGAAAGAAGGTGAACATACAGCTTTAGGATATTTGGCAAGACAAGAGCAGGAAATAAGAGCAATTTATTTCAAGAATGATCATCACAAGCACTTTCAGCTATAAGAAATCATCCTCCCAACGGCAATGTCCAAATCATGTGCTTAGTGCCTCCCGCAGAAGACAAATTCATGCTGTATGCACAATCATGCTCCTCCACGCAGAAAGGATACGCTACAAGTTTAAGGGGTGTTTTAAATTAGCCGTACACACATGATTTAAGACTCGCTCAAGAAGTTTTCCTAAAAGAACACAAATCATGGAGTTCATGACATTCTCAGAAAGGAGCAACAGCTATTTGAAGTTGGCCGAGCAGCGCGACCACCGGGGGATCAGAGCAGCGCCGGGACGGGCTTGCCGCTGGTTTAAATCTGTGCCGTTGTTCTTACGGAATAGGGCTCCAAAGGGTCCCAGCCCCTAGGTCGGGAAGGAAGCCAACATCTGATCAAACAGGGTATTACCCTCCCCCCC